>ONZH01023794.1:0-85745 GCA_900303285.1 Rhinella marina | reverse complement strand
TGCGACAGTTGATCTTAACCAAAAGAATGAGAATTTTTATTACGGTCTGCTCTTCAGGGTATGTCATCATGCCACTCTCCAGCCTGATGCTGCTGCTGTCGCCGCCGACTCCTCATGCCGTCTCCTAGCTGCCGCTATGTCAAAATTAGGTAATTGTGCCACTCTGTGGCCTCCAAATTGTACTACTACTTCCACTGCTGCTGTCACTTCCAGGGTCTGTCATTCTGCCACTCTGTGGCCTACTCATGCTGCTGCCACCTGGCCACACTGTCGTCGTGCCACTCTATAGTCTGCCAATGCTGCTGCCACTGCTATCTCCAACCTGTCTGGGGGGGCTCTGCTTGTATAAGCGTGTAATAGAACAGGTTCTGTCGAAATGTAGCTGGCGCTAACATTGACCTGTAAGGCTGAGTTCAGACTTGAGGTTGTTTGGTGAGTTTTGGCCCCTTAACTGCCCAAATACATAAAAGTGTGCAGCGATTCTAAGAGCGAAGCCTGTTATGTGCGTGTCACACTGGCTCACAGTATTCTTTCACTACCACAGTAGACTCCCTATTAGTGTTGAGCGAGAATGCTCGGCCGAACTCCGAACACAGAGTGTACTCGAGCGCAATGCTGGCATTCACTGTAATGTTAATGTGTACGCTAATGCTAGGCATTGTATGCTAATGCATACGCATTTGGATAATAATGTGTACGCATTGTGTGCTAATGCGTTCAAATTCAGTTAATTAGCATACTTTTACGAGCGAAAGGAGTAAAAGAGGAGAAGTCGTGATTCTGACCTTTTCCTATTAACCAGACACCCTCCCCTCTTCCGAGCGGGGGGTGTCTGGTTTAATCCCATTGACTAACATTATGCTCGAGTGCTCGGCCAGAGCACCCAAGCATACAGGCACAGAGGTGCTCGCTCAACACTACTCCCTATGCATTTTACTGCAAGGCACAGTGTTCTACACCACTATCCAGGCTCTCTGCAGCCCGGAAGTAGCCGTTTTTTAACGAGATTTGCAACCAATTTATTTGGATCGAAGCAAATCTATTCGGTAAATTCGGCGAATCAGCCGAATCGAATTTTTGAAAAATTCGCTCATCTCTAATTCTACTAAAAGGCTCTTGGTGAGGTATTGACTCTGGTTATACACAGAATATTGTAACTTCTAGCTGTGTGGCGTATACATCAATAAATTTGGAGCAGAAGACTCCCTGCTTCATCATTCAGTGCACAAGTGAAGGAGCGAGGGGAGCTGAGCAATCAGTGAGTGACAGGACTGCAGCTCCCCAGCGCTTCTGCAATTAGCAATCTGTATTAATGGAAGCTCTCTAGTGTTGAGCGAGCATGCTCGGCCGAACTCGCTGTTCGGCCGAGCATGCCTACGCCCGGGTCCACTCGGTGTTAGGCCGCGCAATGCTCGAGTCTCTTCCCCGCACTGTAATGTTGATTTGTATGCTATTGCGTACGCATTTGTATGCTATTGCGTACGCATTTGTATGCTATTGCGTACGCATTGTGCGCTAATGCGTACGCATTGTGCGCTAATGCGTACAAATTCAGTTAATTAGCATACTTTTACGAGTGAAAGGAGTAAAAGAGGAGAGGTCGCGATTCTGACCTTTTTCTATTAACCAGACACCCTCCCCTTTTCATGATCCAAGGGCTTGCTGTGGTTGGGGTTACCAATGTACAGGACTACATTTCCCTATCTCATAGATAGTAACAGCTGATTACATGCCTCTCTATTACAAGGAGTAAGGTAGTGTTGTAATTACTCAATGTCTTTACAGAGGACACTCACTCTGCTACTGATACCCTGCTTTTTTATTTATACGCCGCAAACCTGTTTTATATTGCATGTGAAATACTGGAAGAGAGAATGCCAGTAAAGAGGAGGACAGGAGGTGAAACATCCTGTACTTCATAGGAGAAGGAGAATGATGATAATCATGAGTTCAGGGTACAGAAAGTCACAAACACAGAAAATAAAAGGCAGGACCGTGGACAGATGACTGCATGTGAGAATGTAATGCAGAGGCATTTCTCCTAAAGACAGTTAGTGATAAACCATACTATATTAACCCATATATGTACAAATTTTAAAGATAGAAAAACTATGTACTTTTAAGGGTATATCCACATGTGACTGAATGCAGTGTATTTGTTGTCACAGATTTTTGTGCAGCTAATTCACAGAGTTATAGATTACCAGTAAAGTGAATGAGTTATTAGCAATTCTTACCTATATTGTACATGCTGAGGAAAAAATATGCAGCAGAAGTCGACCTGTGGTACAGATTGTAAATCTGAAGTATGTCAATTTATGTTGTGAAATTTCATTGTGGATTTCACCCTTTGCAATGCAAACGGTGAAATCTGCATCAAATTAGCAGTGTTCTCCAAAGGAAATCCTTAACAAAAGACGTACCATTTGGTGTAGGGTTTTTATACGCGGATTTCAAGCAGAAAACCTGCAAATTTTCTGCTGTAGAAAATCTGTATCTATCAGTCACATGTGGACATATCTTCTACTTGGTTGTCTTTTGTTTTTTTCCCATTATCAGTGACCAGAAGCAATGCCACATAAACATAGTCATGTCATTGAAAAAATACACAAATCTGTGAATCTTTAAAGAGGTTGTCTGCTTTTTTACATACAGTGGAGGAAAAAGTATTTAGTCAGCCACCAATTGTGCACGTTCTCCCACTGTTAAGAGAGACCTGTAATTGACATCATAGGTAGACCTCAACTATGAAAGACAAAATGAGAAAACAAATCCACATTGTCTGTTTTTTAAAGAATTTTTTTTGCAAATTATAGTGGAAAATAAGTATTTGGTCAATAAGAAAAGTTAATCTCAATACTTTGTTATATATCCTTTGTTGGCAATGACAGAGGTCAAACGTTTTCTGTAAGTCTTCATAAGGTTGGCACACACTGTTGCTGGTATGAGCAGTGATGTTTTGGGGCTGTCGCTGGGCAACATGGACTTTCAACTCCCTCCAAAGGTTTTCTATGGGGTTGAGATCTGGAAACTGGCAAGGCCACTCCAGGACCTTGAAATGCTTCTTACGAAGCCACTCCTTTGTTTCCCTGGCGGTGTGCTTGGGATCATTGTCATGCTGAAAGACCCAGCCACATTTCATCTTCAATGCCCTTGCTGATGGAAGGAGGTTTGCACACAAAATCTCACGAGACAGCCCCAAAGCATGATGTTGCCGCCCCCATGCTTCACAGTAGGTATGGTGTTCTTTGGATGCAACTCAGCATTCACTCTCCTCCAAACATGATGAGTTGTGTTTCTACCAAACAGTTCTACTTTGGTTTCATCTGACCATATGACATTCTCCCAATACTCTTCTTGAACATCCAAATGCTCTCTAGCAAACTTCAGACGGGCCCGGATATGTACTGGCTTAAGCAGGGGGACATGTCTGGCACTGCAGGATCTGAGTCCCTGGCGGCGTAGTGTGTTACTGACAGTAGCCTTTGTTACGTTGGTCCCAGCTTTCTGCAAGTCATTCACTAGGTCCCCCCGTGTGGTTCTGGGATTTTTGCTCACAGTTCTTGTGATCATTTTGATCCCACGGGGGGAGATCTTGCATGGAGCCCATGATCTAGGAAGATTATCAGTGGTCTTGTATGTCTTCCGTTTTCTAATTATTGCTCCCACAGTTGATTTCTTCACACCAAGCTGCTTGCCTATTGTAGATTCAGTCTTCCCAGCCTGGTGCAGGTCTACAATTTTGTTTCTGGTGTCCTTCGATAGCTCTTCGGTCTTCACCATAGTGGAGTTTAGAGTGTGACTGTTTGAGGTTGTGGACTGGTGTCTTTAATACTCATAACAAGTTCAAACAGGTGCCATTACTACAGGTAATGAGTGTTGGACAGAGGAGCCTCTTAAAGAAGAAGTTACAGGTCTGTGAGAGCCAGAAATCTTGCTTGTTTGTAGATGACCAAATACTTATTTTCCACCATAATTTGCAAATAAAGTCTTTAAAAATCAGACAATGTGATTTTCTGGATTTGTTTTCTCATTTTGTCTCTTATAGTTGAGGTCTACCTATGATGTCAATTACAGGCCTCTCTCATCTTTTTAAGTGGGAGAACTAGCACAATTGGTGGCTGACTAAATACTATTTTCCCCACTGTATAAGTAGTCAAAGATCCCCTTTTAAAATTTCCTTGAGAGACTAGTAAATGGTTAAAAAAGTTAAATAAAGCTGTATTTAATTAAAAACCTCTCTAACGTAAAAAGAAAATATACCTTTTGTCCATTGAGTAAAAGCTTTACAATGGAAAAAGTTGCAACAATTGCAGAAATAAAAACCCCATCCACATACTTGGCATCACTGCATCTGTAATGCCCCACACTACACAATTATCAAGCAATTTTTACTGCAAAGTGAATGCTGTAAAAATTGCAGAATTGCTGTTGTTTGCTTATTCATCATAACAAACTGAAAAAAAAATCAAAAAGTGTTTTGTATCCCAAAATGTTACTATACATCAACCTACAAAAATCAAGCCCTCACACAGCTCTATAGGAAGAAAAATGAAAACTTTATGGCTCTTGGGATGCTGTGATGGAAAAACATTTTGTTTTCTTTTTTTAACTAAAAAAGGTGTTTGTATAAAATTTGTAAACTTAAAAAAAAAGAAAGCTACATGTATCGCTTGATATATCGCTTTGGTATGTTTTGTTGTTTTTCCCATGCCCCCCAGACAGAGTTAATAAAAGTTAATCAGTAAGTTATCTGTACACCACAATAGTACCATGAAAAACTACAACTTGTCCCACGAAAAACCTTTGTTCAGCTGCATTACATTAAAAAATTAAAAAGTTATAGTTGTTGGAAGGAGCCCACCAAAAAATGAAAAAAAAAAAAATAATAATAATGGAATGGTCACTACGCCCTAAAATACATAATGGAGAAGAGGTTAAATAGTCAATGATCAAGCATTGATTCCCCATTGCATATTTCCATCTAGCTATCCATACATACATATACAGTGCCTTGCAAAAGTATTCGGCCCCCTGGAACTTTTCAACCTTTTGCCACATTTCAGGCTTCAAACAAAAAGATATAACATTTTATATTTTTGGTGAAGAATCAATAACAAGTGGGTCACAATTGTGAAGTGGAATGAAATTTATTGGATCATTTAAACTTTTTTTGTAATAATAAAACTGAAAAGTTGGGTGTGCAAAATGATTTGGCCCATTTACTTTCAGTTCAGAAAACTCACTCCAGAAGTTCATTGAGGATCTCTGAATGATCCAATGTTGTCCTAAATGACCGATGAAGATAAATAGAATCCACCTGTGTGTAATCAAGTCTCTGTATAAATGCACCTGCTCTGTCATAGTCTCAGGGTTCTGCATCATGAAGACCAAGGAACACACCAGGCAGGTCCGTGATACTGTTGTGGAGACGTTTAAAGCTGGATTTGGATACCAAAAGATTTCCCAAGCTTTAAACATCCCAAGGAGCACTGTGCAAGCAATCATATTGAAATGGAAGAAGTATCAGACCACTGCAAATCTACCAAGACCCGGCCGTCCCGCTAAACTTTCATCTGAAACAAGGAGAAGACTGATCAGAGATGCAGCCAAGAGGCCCATAATCACTCTGGATGAACTGCAGAGATCTACAGCTGAAGTGGGAGAGTCTGTCCATAGGATAACAATCAGTCGAACACTTCACAAATCTGGCCTTTATGGAAGAGTGGCAAGAAGAAAGCCATTTCTCAAAAATATCCATAAAAAGTCTCGTTTACAGTTTGCCACAAGCCACTTGGGAAACACACCAAACATGTGGAAGAAGGTGCTCTGGTCAGATGAAACCAAAATCCAACTTTTTGGAAACAATGCAAAAATATATGTTTGGCGTAAAAGCAACACAGCTGATAACCCTGAACACACCATCCCCACTGTCAAACATGGTGGTGGCAGTATCATGGTTTGGGCCTGCTTTTCATCAGCAGGGACAGGGAAGATGGTTAAAATTGATGGGAAGATGGATGGAGCCAAATACAGGACCATTCTGGATGAAAACCTGTTGGAGTCTGCAAAAGACCTGAGACTAGGATGGAGATTTATCTTCCAACAAGACAATGATCCCAAACATAAAGCAAAATCTACAAAGGAATGGTTCAAAAATAAACGTATCCAGGTCTTAGAATGGCCAAGTCAAAGTCCAGACCTGAATCCAATTGAGAATATGTGGAAAGAGCTGAAAACTGCTGTTCACAAACACTCTCCATCCAACCTCAAAGAGCTTGAGCTGTTTTGCAAGGAAGAATGGGCAAGAATTTCAGTCTTTAGATGTGCAAAACTGATAGAGACATACCCCAAGCGACTTGCAGCTGTAATCGCAGCAAAAGGTGGCACAACAAAGTATTAATGCAAGGGGGCTGAATAATTTTGCACGCCCCACTTTTCAGTTTTATTATTACAAAAAAAGTTTAAATGATCCAATAAATTTCGTTCCACTTCACAATTGTGACCCACTTGTTGTTGATTCTTCACCAAAAATTAAAAATGTTATATCTTTTTGTTTGAAGCCTAAAATGTATCAAAAGGTTGAAAAGTTCCAGGGGGCCGAATACTTTCGCAAGGCACTGTATATGCATATACTCTATGTGTGTGTTTGTAATCATGTTTGAACAGTGAGAATAAGCAGTTTGACTGATTTTTGCACATAGATCTTTAATAACTGGAAAAGCAGCCAAGGAAGAAACGTGTATGATAGATGATATGTAAATTAGCTTATTAGCAGGAATATGCTCAACATATTCTCTCTGAAAACATTTCTGCCATCAAGGTTTGAAAGAGCATTAAATGGAATCTTTTTCTCTTGTGCACATTTATAAAAGTAAATATATGCACACTGCAGCTTTATTTGTGACTTTCCTGAGTTATAGGGCGTTATGTTCAATGGATATATTACTAACATGGTGGAAGTCAAAGATCTGGCATCTGCTTTTACTGAATGTCTAATTGTTATACATGACAAAGAATCACCTTAAAGGGGTTGTACCACAAGAAATATTCTACAGTTTTCAAACCAGCACCTGGATCTGAATACTTTTGTATTTGCATGTAATTAAAAATTTTGTATAGTTACTAAGTTATTCAATAAAATGTATCTGTATAGTGCTATTAATTTCTTGTTTCTTTGACCTGCTCACTGAGAAGGCCGCACATGCTCAGTTTAATCTTTCAGCTGCCTCCTGAGCTGTGATAGGGAGAGCATAGCGGCAGCACAGAAGACACTCCCCTTAAGCTGTCAGCTTGATATAAATCTAGCAGAGCAAATGTGGAGATCTCTAAATCCATGTGAGGTACAGGGCTGGTTCTGGCTTTGTTAGAAAGAGGCTTTCATGTACTATATGATGTCTGATTTTCACTTTTTACATTATTCATGGGATAACCCCTTCAATCTGCATATGATGGGAATACGAATGTTGCAAGGTATGAAGAAAGTATCTTATACCTTGTCTGTGCAATTGAGCCCTGTTTTATTATTTCTGATATATGAGCCTGAAATAATCTAATCAAAATGATGGTAGTGTCTTTAAAGAGGCAAAAAGGGTGACATCGACCTTTCGCCTGCTCGTACACACTCATAGTATGGCCCTAGATGGCAGATGTCAAGAAAAAATTTCTCTACCCTAGCTATCTCCATCCTTTAATCGTTTAGTGCCCAATTTTTTTGATGCCATCTAGTATTTACAGCTATACTGGGAGCACACAAATGTTTACTAATGCTAATATGGTACTATATTTTTATTAAAATCCCTTTCTCTGAAATCAATTGAGATCTACTGACACAATGAGGGGAGTCATTATAGAGTAGGATCCCATCTAAAATAGGTCAACTTGCAGGGATGGGTGAGCACAAATGATTTTGATCACAATCTCATATTCATTCAAATAGTGAATATAATATTAAAATGTATAATCCATATTGTCAATGCCTACAGAGTATTCTTTTATTGTATGTTTTGCACTAGTTTTATATGGATTTTGCACTTTTTTCATACTATAATACAGGGTGGCCTACGAAAAAGTAGCCTGCCTCCGCCAATAGTATGACAAGATGAACGAGCAAGTGGATTGCTTTTTTTTTTTAATTACCCACAAGTCACAAAGAGGTTGAAAGTGGTCCCCGTATCTATGCATGTTTGGGAATGTTGGATTATGTTGGTTGATACTGTTTGCAGCTCTTCAACAGTGATGCTGCAGGAAAAAAAAGTGTTGCTTTTTCCAACATGATGGAGCAACATGCCACACCTCAGGGAACTCACAGGCACGGGATCATGAACTGTTAATGGAGGAGCGAACTGTGAGCAAGGCGTTATGGCCACCACATTCCCCAGACTTGTCTACGTGTGATTTACATCTGTGGAGAAATATAAAACAGAATGTGTCAGCTAACAATCCACATCCCCTTGATGAACTGAAGGAAAAAAACACTATCCGCCCCTTAACTGTTGAAGATCTGCAAGCAGTATCAGCCAGTATAATCCAACGTGCCCAAAGATGCATAGATGTGAACAGGGACCACTTTCAGCATCTTTTGTGACTTGTGGGTAATTAAAAAAAAAAACAATCCTTGCTTATTCATCTTGTCCTACTATGGCTGGAGGGGGGCTACTTTTCATGGGCCACTCTATTACCTAATAGAAGGTATGTCTTAACTGTAGGTTACCTTTCAACCAGTAGCAGTGTTTTCTGTGACTGCGTCTTGTAGCATAGAAAGGTCATATCTATACTTTCAGGGGGTTCTTTTTTGCTGTGATATTTCCAATTGAAACACGGTACCATTCAAGTGCCATTCAAACAGGAAAATAACCTTCAAAAAATCTAGTACTGTACATTCTGTGTATTGTAAAAGTATCCTGCAGTGTTACTTGTCAGCGCTCAGAAATCAATTACATAATATAATAATATGCCATCACTTTTTCTGGTAGCCATTTAATTTCTGGTTTTGCTTTTTGAAGAAAAACAAATTATTTAACAGTTCCCATTGTTAATGTTTTCTACTTTTATCACATTCAATGCTCGCAATATTTCACTAAATGCAATGTATACACACTTAACTTTTCCTGCCTCTTGGATTTTTGCTTGAATATTTTAAATACAAAATTGTCAAAGTTTGAGTATTAAAAAGACATAAAAACAAAATCATATACAACACCTCTGTTCCGTTGTGTTTTGACTTCAGAGAAATAATGTAAATTTAAAAATCTTATAACGCTTGAGGATGAGCAATGGAATGCATCTAAATAATGACAAATGAAGACCAGCACATATAAACACGTATGCATTGAAACTCTAGCTGTTCAATTACTCTTGCTAGTGATTGCTTTTGGCGAGTTTGTTGTGCCATCTGCTAACATTTTATTTGCAGTACACTAAAGTTCAAGCCAAGAGTTTTTTTGGCTGCTTTAACAATACATGTAGATTTTATTTAGGGCAATCATTTTACTTAGGATTTTTGCCCAGATGACATTATTCTTTTGCACTGGTGACTTGGCGGGAAAATTAATTAATTTTATTTTGTTGTTCAGATTTATTTTTATTTTCAGATTTATGTTTATGAGCATTAGCATATAAACTTGAAAGATGTGTTCATAGGTTTTTGCAAAAGATGGAATTGATCTGTAAGACATTTTTTAAGGAAATTAGAAAATTAAAACATAACCTATTGTACTAATCCTTTGAAAGATGGTAAATTCGTTTTTGCTAATGGTGTTTGATTGTCCATTGCATAATACAGTGAAGTAAAACAGTCGGCGCGTCAAATGAACACTGACCATGTAAGGAAATACTGTGCAGAACAACGACCAGCAAATTCATAAACTGCTACCAGTCCTCCTTAACCACTCCTGTCGGTAGGAAGCTAGGCTGTTGAATTTGTCGGCTAGGGACACAAATTAGGTAGCAGAAAACTGGGTCCAGCTCACTAGGTCCTGCTATGAGCATTATATGAGTAGATGTGAGCTTAGCAAATGTTTTTTGATCAAAATCATTTGGTGCCAACTGGCCTCGAATAAATTTAGAGAAGGCAGGCTCAACATCTCTACTAAACCCAGTCTGTATGCTACTTTTCTTGGTACCTTATTGTCACAAACTCACTTGTCCGGGCTCCAGCCCAAACTGGGAGAATTGTACTGCTAAGCAGACCCCCATCCCCCTTCCGGTGATCCAACAGCATCCTTAGCAACAGTATGTAATGCTCTGTTTCTCCCAACAGGCGGTGTGTGCTGCAGGTGATTAGAAGTGGTCTGATTTCTCAGCTGCTTTATTTCTATGTGCTAGTGTTTCTGACTAATGGAGCGACAAATCATAGACCTATCAGGTTCTGATCCTGGAACTCAGTGCTCTATTTAAACCTCTTCCTGGCCATATACCAGAGCCAGTGATAGTCTCTGACTCACTAGCTGTGTTTTCGGTTCCTGTGCATATTGGATAGCTCGTTCCTCTCACCCTGGCTTCTCTGTCTCTCGTTTGGAACTGCGTTGTCCACCTGGTTCTGATCTCGGCTTGTCTTCTGACCACTCTCTGTCTCTTATTTGGTACTCCATAGCCTGTCTGGTACTGACCAATTAACGCATGACCCTGTTTTTGTGCTGTTTTGTCTCTTGGAGTTTGTCAGTTGCAGTCTTGCCACCTGGGGCTTGTACTGCAAGTAGGTAGGGTAAGTGGGCTGGGATCTAGGTCAGGGCTCACTGTCTGTGTCTGTCCCGACCTACAGGCATTACACATACTGTATGGCCTCCAATGAATACAATTAGAGTAGGTTTCAGCTTCATACTATACTAATTAAAATCAGCCTGTGGGAAAGGTGTATTTCTCAGGAGTGCACAACCAAAATTGAGAAATGCTCCTCCAAATGTTTATTGCCAAACAAAAAACAAAATTAGTCAGCACATCCTAATACACAGGTGCACATAACCATGGCTGAAAACACAAAATCCAACACAATGCAACATTACTCCATAAACACAGAATATGTGAATCAGTGCCATACTCAATAAATGAATAAACATGAGGTTCTTAGCACGTATATTTAAATCAAAAATCATTTGTGCCCATCCAACTTAGCAAATGATTTTGATCAAAATATATTTGCTAAGAACCTCAGGTTTAGGTTTCATGCACACGACCGTATGACATCTGTGTGCATTCCGTATTTTGCGTAATGGAACAGCTGGCCCCTAGTAGAAAAGTACTATTTTTGGCCGTAATGCGGACAATAATAGGACATGTTCTATCATTTTGCGGAACGGAAATACGGACATACGGAAACGGAATGCACACGGAGTACCTTCTGTTTTTTTTTTGCGGACCCATAGAAATGAGTGGTTCTGCATACGGTCTGCAAAAAAATGGAACAGACACGGAAAGAAAATACGTTCGAGTGCATGAACCCTAAATCAAATAGTGAGTATAGCATTGGTTCATATATTGTGTGCTTGCAGAGTGCTGTTGTATTATATTTGACGACGTGGACCTGTGGATTAAGATGTGCTAACTAACTTTGTTTTGTTAGAAGCAGACCTAACAGACTGTAGTAGTGGTAGTTAAATAGGGTCTGAACCAGGAGAGATGGATTGAGCCAAAACAGTGGAGGGGTTAATCCAGAAAGTGGCCATAGTCAGAATACAAGGAGAGTCAGTAGAAGTCAATTCAGCTGACATGGGGTTAATCCAATAATCAGGCCACAGTCAGAATACCAGGAGAATCAATGGAAGTCAAATCAACAAATGAGTGGTTAATTGTGAGATCAGTACACCAAGGTTTAAAGACTAGGTCTTCCGTTCAGGTAAAAAGCACAAAAGTACAAGTAGAGCCAGGACACATTATGCAATCACAGGCATACACAGACAGCTGGCTGACTGAGTAGAAAATTTAAGCCTGTTTCACATAAGTGTGATGGATTAGGTCCGGATGCATTCAGGGAAACTCGCACCATTTTGGAAGCAAGTTCAGTCAGTTTTGTCTGCAAATGCATTCAGTTGTTCAGTTTTTTCAGAGCGGGTGCAATGTGTTTTGATGCGTTTTTCATGTGCATGATAAAAAAAACTGAAGGTTTACAAACATCTCTTAGCAACTATCAATGAAAAACACATTGCATCTGCACTTGCTTGCGGATGCAATGCATTATTCTCTGAGGCCCCATTCACTTCTATGGGGCAGAAAAAAAGACACTCCACTTGAGCTGCCAGCTTGATATAAATCAAGGAGAGCAATAAATGGGGAGATCTCTGGATCCATGTGAGGTACAGGGCTGGTTCTAGCTTTGTTATAAAGAAAGTATTATGTACTATATCATCTCTGATTTTTTTACATTAGTCATGGGATAACCCCTTAAAATATTTGGTATGCCTCCTAGATATCTGTTATTAGGGATGAGCGAATTGACTTTGGATGAAACTTTGAATACTGTACGGAGCGAGTTCGGGAAATGTTTCTTACAGTAGAAATCAATTTATGAACTTATTACTAGAGATGAGCGAGCACTAAAATGCTCGGGTGCTCGTTATTCGAGTCAAATTTTTCCCGATGCTCGGGTGCTCGTTTCGAATAACGAACCCCATTGAAGTCAATGGGAGACTTGAGCATTTTTTGCAGGGGACCAAGGCTCTGCCTAGGGAAGGCTGGGTGAAAACCTGGAAACCTCAGAAAATGATGGAAACACCACGGAAATGGACAGGAAACAGCAGAGGCAGCATGCATGGACGCCTCTGAGGCTGCCTAATCCCACCATTACCCCAAATTCTTGGGCAACAGCCTGGTGGTGACACTCAAGGCAATTGTGCTCACCCAGACCATAAAAATTTATTGTGGTCCTGTATGGCTGTGACTACAGAGTGACCGAGTTACCCTGCAGGAGAAGGCGAAGCACATAAAAATTTAGCGTGACCCTGTATGGCTATGACAACAGAGTGACCGAGTTACAGTGCAGGAGCAGGCGAAACACATAAAAATTTATCAACCCTGTATGGCTGTGACTACAGAGTGACCGAATTACAGTGCAGGAGCAGGCGAAGCACATAAAAATTTATCGAGGCCCTGTATGGCTGTGACTACAGAGTGACTGAGTTACAGTGCAGGAGCAGGCGAAGCACATAAAAATTTAGTGTGACCCTGTATGGCTGTGACAACAGAGTGACCGAGTTACAGTGCAGGAGCAAGCAAAGCACATAAAAATTTATCGAGGCCCTGTATGGCTGTGACTACAGAGTGACCGAGGTACAGTGCAGGAGCAGGTGAAGCACATAAAAATTTATCGAGGCCCTGTATGTCTGTGACTACAGAGTGACCTAGTTACAGTGCAGGAGCAGGCGAAGCACATAAAAATTTATCGAGGCCCTGTATGGCTGTGACTACAGAGTGACCGAGTTACAGTGCAGGAACAGGCGAAGCACATAAAAATTTATTGTGGCCCTGTATGGCTGTGACTACAGAGTGACCGAGTTACAGTGCAGGAGCAGGCGAAGCACATAAAAATTTACAGTGGCCCTGTATGGCTGTGACTACAGAGTGACCGAGTTGCAGTGCAGGAGCAGGCAAAGCACATAAAAATGTATCGAGGCCCTGTATGGCTGTGACTACAGAGTGACCGAGTTACAGTGCAGGAGCAGGCGAAACACATAAGAATTTACAGTGGCCCTGTATGGCTGTGACTACAGAGTGACTGAGTTACAGTGCAGGAGCAGGCGAAACACATAAGAATTTACAGTGGCCCTGTATGGCTGTGACTACAGAGTGACTGAGTTACAGTGCAGGAGCAGGCGAAGCACCTAAAAATTTAGCGTGACCCTGTATAGCTGTGACAACAGAGTGACCGAGTTACAGTGCAGGAGCAGGCGAAGCACATAAAAATTTATCGAGGCCCTGTATGGCTGTGACTACAGAGTGAACGAGTTACAGTGCAGGAGCAGGCGAAGCACATAAAAATTTAGTGTGACCCTGTATGGCTGTGACAACAGAGTGACCGAGTTACAGTGCAGGAGCAGGCAAAGCACCTAAAAATTTAGCGTGACCCTGTATGGCTGTGGCAACAGAGTGACCGAGTTACAGTGCAGGAGCAGGCGAAGCACATAAAAATTTATCGAGGCCCTGTATGGCTGTGACTACAGAGTGACCGAGTTACAGTGCAGGAGCAGGCGAAGCACATAAAAATTTATCGAGGCCCTGTATTATGTCTGTGACTACAGAGTGACCGAGTTACAGTGCAGGAGCAGGCGAAGCACATAAAAATTTATCGAGGCCCTGTATGGCTATGACTACAGAGTGACCGAGTTACAGTGCAGGAGCAGGCGAAGCACATAAAAATTTAGCATGACCCTGTATGGCTTTGACTACAGAGTGACCGAGTTACTGTGCAGGAGCAGGCGAAGCACATAAAAATTTACAGTGGCCCTGTATGGCTGTGACTACAGAGTGACCGAGTTACAGTGCAGGAGCAGGCGAAGGACATAAAAATTTAGCGTGACCCTGTATGGCTGTGACTACAGAGTGACCGAGTTACAGTGCAGGAGCAGGCGAAGCACATAAAAATTTATTGAGGCCCTGTATGGCTGTGACTACAGAGTGACCGAGTTACAGTGCAGGAGCAGGCGAAGCACATAAAAATTTATCGAGGCCCTGTATGGCGGCGGTGACAACAGAGTGATCGAGTTAACTGAGGTAGCAGGTGAACCACCGAAAAAATTTAGCCTGACACAGCATGGCGGTGATACCACCAATGCCTTTGTCCGACTGAGATTGCAGTCAAATGGCTGTAGGTGAGCCTCCGAAAAAAAATTTTTCGTGTGTCTGTGGTTGACGATACTGAAAAATTGTTTTAGAGTGTCTGTAGTTGACACTCCGGAAAAATTGTTTGGAGAGAGGGCCTGTAGGTGGCCCCCCGGAAACATTGTCTTAAAAGAGTGCCAATTGGCCCTCTAAAAAATTGCCTTTTGGGTCAGCATTTGGAAATGAAGAGAAGGAGGAGGAGGAGGAGGAGAAGGAGTAGAGCAGATGAATCGGATACATAAGGAATCTTATTCTTTAGCTGCTTTCCCCCGGAGGAGATTTTAATTCCGGAGAAATCCAGGCTTTGTTCATTTTAATAAGCGTCAGCCTGTCAGCGCTGTCAGTTTACAGGCGTGTACGCTTATTGGCGATGACGCCACCAGCTGCACTGAATACCCGTTCTGACAACACGCTAGCGGCAGGGCAGGCCATCACCTCCAAGGCGTACAGCGCCAGTTCAGGCCACATGTCCAGCTTTGAATCCCAGTAGTTGTATGGAGCAGAGTGATCACGCAGAACGTTGGTATGGTCAGCTAGGTACTCCCTCACCATCTTTCTGTACAGCTCCCCCCTACTCTGCCTAGACTGGGGACAGGTGACAGTGTCTTGCTGGGGTGACATAAAACTGGCAAAGGCCTTGGAGAGCGTTCCCCTGCCAGTGCTGGACAAGCTGCCTGCTCGCCTCTTCTCCCCCGCTACTTGGCCCACAGAACCACGCCCTCTGCCGCTAGCGGCGTCAGATGGGAAGGATTGTTTCAGCTTGTGCACCAGGGCCTGTTGATATTGATTCACTCTCATACTCCTTTCCTCTACAGGGATGAGAGTTGAAATGTTCTGCTTGTACCGTGGGTCCAGGAGAGTGAACACCCAGTAATCGGTGTTTGAAAAAAATTCTTCTAACGCGAGGGTCACGGGATAGGCAGCCTAACATGAAGTCTGCCATGTGCGCCAGAGTCCCAACATGCAAGAATTCCCTCTCCTCACTGGCCTGACTCTCCATTTCCTCCTCCTCCTCCTCTTCAACCCATACACGCTCAAGAGTTAAGAAGGACTGAGTATTGGTACCCTCTTCTGTCTCGCCAACATTCTCCTCCTCTTCCTCCTTATCTTCATCCCCCTCCTCCAATACGCGCTGAGAAACAGACCGGAGGGTACTCTGACTATCAAGCGACGTATCTTCTTCCCCCATCTACTGTGACAAGCGCAAAGCTTCTGACTTCATGCTGAGCAGTGAGGTTTTCAACAGGCAAAGCAGCGGGATGGTGAGGCTGATAATGGCGGCATCGCCGCTGACCATCTGTGTTGACTCCTCAAAGTTGCTCAACACCTGACAGATATCAGACATCCACGTCCACTCCTCATTGTAGACTTGGGGAAGCTGACTGACCTGACTACCAGTTCTGGTGGAAGTCGACATCTGGCAGTCTACAATCGCTCTGCACTGCTGGTAAACTCTGGATAACATGTTTAATGTCGAATTCCATCTCATGGGCAAGTCGCACAACAGTCGGTGAGCGGGCAGTTGTAGGCGCCGCTGCGCTGCCCTGAGAGTGGCAGCATCTGTGGTCGACTTGCGGAAATGCGCACAGATGCGGCGCACCTTGGTGAACAAATCTGACAAATTGGGGTATGTGTCTTGAGTAACCGCTGAACTATTAGATTGAACACGTGGGCCAGGCATGGCACATGTGTCAGTCTGCCGAGTTGCAGAGCCGCCACCAGGTTACGCCCGTTGTCACACACAACCATGCCTGGCTTGAGGTTCAGCGGTGCCAGCCACAGATCGGTCTGCACCGTGATGCCCTGTAACAGCTCTTGGGCGGTGTGCCTTTTGTCACCTAAGCTCAGCAGTTTGAGCACCGCCTGCTGGCGCTTACCCACGGCACAGCTGCTGCGCCTAGAGCTACCGACTGAAGGCGCCGTGCCCACGGATGGTAATTCGGAGGAGGAGTTGGAGGAAGAGGCATAGTACATCTGAGAAACCGTGACCGAGGTAGGCCCCGCAATCCTCGGTGTGGGCAATACATGAGCGGCCCCAGGGTTAGACTCGATCCCAGCCTCCACCAAGTTAACCCAATGTGCCGTCAGTGAGATATAGTGTCCCTGCCCGGCAGCACTTGTCCACGTGTCCGTGGTTAGGTGGACCTTATCACTAACCGCGTTGGTCAGGGCACGGATGATGTTCTCTGACACGTGCTGGTGTAGGGCTGAGACGGCACATCGGGAAAAATAGTGGCGGCTGGGGACCAAGTACCGAGGGACAGCCACCGCCATCAAGTTGCGGAAAGCCTCAGTCTCTACCAGTCTATAGGGAAGCATCTCCAGGCTCAACAATTTGGAGATGTGGACGTTTAAGGCTTGTGCATGTGGGTGGGTGGAATTGTATTTGCACTTGCGCTCAAATGTCTGCTGCAAAGACAGCTGAACGCTGCGCTGGGACACATTAGTGGAGGTTGTGGAGGATTGTGGAGGTGAAGGGGTGGTTGTAGGGCGGGAGGCGCTCGTGCCGGGGTCCTGGGCGGGGGGTTGACTCGCCGAGCCAGCATGTGACACAGGGGAAGGGGCAGTGGTGTGACCCACAGGAGCTGAACGGCCTTGGTTCCACTGAGTCGGGTGTTTAGCACTATGCCTGCGCATGCTGGTAGTCGTTAGGCTGGTAGTGGTGGCTCCCCTGCTGATCCTGGTGTGGCACAGGTTGCACACCACAGTACGTCGGTCATCCTCAGTTTCTTTAAAATACCTCCAGACTTGCGAACATCTAGGCCTCGGCACGGGAGCTTGACTCCTTGAAACAGTTGCTGATCTACCTGCTCTGGCCCTGCTTCTCCCTCTGGCCAACCCACTGCCTCTTCCAATCTGTTCTGGTGCTGCACTTGCCTCCCCCTCAGAAGCACTGTCTTGAGTTGGATTACCAACCCAGCTCGGGTCAGTCACCTCATCATCCACCAGCTCTTCCTCCAATTCCTCACTCTGCTCCCCCCTTGGACTTACTGCCCTGATAACAACGTCACTGTCTGACAACCGTGTCTCATCATCATCATCATCATCATCATCTGACACCTCTTCACACACTACTTGCACTAAGTCCACACTCTCATCACCCACAGACTGAGAAAGTTCTAAATTTTGGGCATCGGGACAGAGCAACTGCTCAGGTTGCTCTTGAGCAGTGGTTTGTGTCTCTGGGTAGGGTCCTGAAAAGAGTTCCTGTGAGTATGCCGGATCTGAATCCATATTTTCCGTGGGGGGGGCAGGCTGGGGGGAAGGAGGTTGAGCTGGAGGAGCCAGAGGTCTACTCCCTTGGCTAGCGTGGGTGGACTGCGTGGAAGACTGGGTAGTGGATAAATTAGTGGACGCATTGTCCGCTATCCACGTCATCACCTGTTCGCACTGTTGTGGTTTCAATAGTGGTGTACCACGTGACCCAGTAAGTTGCGAGATGAAGCTAGGGAGCAAATCTCTGCGGCGTTCCACTGCACCCTCATCAGCATGTACAGTGTCACCCTGCCCAGGACCACGGCCTCTGCCCCCTACATTACTTGAACGCCCACGCCCTCGTCCTCGACCCTTAGCCCTTGGGTTCAACATTTTGTATACTCACCAAACTGTCGAATTAATATCTGAGGCCAAAACCGTATTCAGTAGACAGTAGAATTACTATCTGAGGCAAAAAAATTTAGTCTTTAGACTCCAGCTGTTGCACCGCAAACCACTCAGTTTTGCACTGTACTGTAGGATATATAACTGAGAGAAAAAACATATTCTCTAGACTGCGGCTAGTGTATCGCACACCTCACAATTGTTCACTGGACTGTAGTTTATACAACTGAGAATAAAAACGTATTCTCTAGACTGTGGCTAGTGTACCGCACACCTCACAATTGTTCACTGGACTGTAGCTTATATAACTGAGAATAAAAACGTATTTTCTAGACTGCGGCTAGTGTATTGCACACCTCACAATTGTTCACTGGACAGTAGTTTATATAACTGAGAATAAAAACGTATTCTCTAGACTGCGGCTAGTGTACCGCACACCTCACAATTGTTCACTGGACTGTAGTTTATATAACTGAGAATAAAAACGTATTCTCTAGACTGCGGCTAGTGTATCGCATACTTCACAATTGTTCACTGGACTGTAGTTTATATAACTGAGAATAAAAACGTATTCTCTAGACTGCGCCTAGTGTACCGCACACCTCACAATTGTTCACTGGACTGTAGTTTATATAACTGAGAATAAAAACTTATTCTCTAGACTGCGCCTAGTGTACCGCACACCTCACAATTGTTCACTGGACTGTAGTTTATAGAACTGAGAATAAAAACGTATTCTCTAGACTGCGGCTAGTGTATCGCACACCTCACAATTGTTCACTGGACTGTAGTTTATATAACTGAGAATAAAAACGTATTCTCTAGACTGCGGCTAGTGTATTGCACACCTCACAATTGTTCACTGGACAGTAGTTTATATAACTGAGAATAAAAACGTATTCTCTAGACTGCGGCTAGTGTACCGCACACCTCACAATTGTTCACTGGACTGTAGTTTATATAACTGAGAATAAAAACGTATTCTCTAGACTGCGGCTAGTGTACCGCACACCTCACAATTGTTCACTGGACTGTAGTTTATATAACTGAGAATAAAAACGTATTCTCTAGACTGCGGCTAGTGTATCGCACACCTCAAAATTGTTCACTGGACTGTAGTATATATAACTGAGTGATAAAAAACGTATTCTCTAGACTGCGGCTAGTGTATCGCACACCTCACAATTGTTCACTGGACTGTAGTTTATATAACTGAGTGAAAAAACGAATTCCCTAGACTGCACTACAGATCCCAGCAAGCCAAGGTACAGCAGCAGCAAAAATGAGTACTGAGAGGACTTTGGGCAATTTCATTGGGGTCTGTGTGGACCATGTGCTGTCCCCTTTCTGCCACCAGTCGCTGTGCACAGTGTGCAGCCAAGATGGCGGTAGCTGCACTACAAGTCCCAGCCAGCAGCCAAGAAGAGGCCAAAAAAGGTCGTTGTAGCCCTTAGAAGGAGCGTTGGGTTCTTTGTGGATGATTCCTGCCTAACCACATTGTAATTTCACGCCCTAAGAGTGTGCAGCCAAGATGGCGGTAGCTGCACTACAAGTCCCAGCCAGCAGCCTGGAGGAGACCAAAAAAAAAAGGTGCTTGTAGTCCTTAGAAGGGCTGTTGGGTTCTTTGTGGGTGATTCCTGCCTAACCAACATCTAAATTCAGGCCCTAACACTCTCCCTGACAGACAGCAGCTCTATCCCTAATCTCATGCAGACGGCGTATGACGCGAGCAGTACGGGACCAGAATCTTATATTCCCAGGTCATCTGATCTGGCCAGCCAATCCTTGCTATCGACTTGTAGGGGCCCCACGTGATGCTAGGAGGTACCAAAGACTCTCCTGCATGTTGATTGGCTGAAAAAAGGCGGCTAACATGCAGGAAGAGGAAGTTGCCATTTCCTCGAGGATCGCGATATGCTCGTCCGAGTAGCGAGCATATGCGAATACACTAATGGTCAAACAAGCACCAAGCTCGGACGAGCATGTTCGCTCATCTCTACTTATTACGCAAAAGCCTCGCAAGACTTTGCAAAGTAATAACTTAGGCTCATCGGAGCCAATACATTCTAATACTGTAGGTATTTATGTAAGGTATCATTCACACAGTTGTGTACTAGAGATGAGCGAACCAGTTGACATTTGTTTTGGGTTTGGTTCACCGAAGAGAAAGTTCGGTTCAGATCCGAATTGGTTCGGGCCAATATGAAGTTGCTCCAGTTGCCCTGAAAGTTGATATACATTACTCATAAAAAGTTAGGGACATTTGGTTGTGGGTGAAATTTCAGGATGAACCTAAAATGCAGTCTGTTACAGGTGAACTTAAAGGGGTTGTGTCACTTTAGTAAGTTGCATTTATCATGTAGAGAAAGTTTATACAAGCCACTTACTAATGTATTGTGATTGTCCATATTGCTTCCTTTGCTGCCTGGATTGATTTTTCTATTACATTATAAATTGCTTGTTTCCATGGTTACAGACCACCCTGCAATCCATCAATGGTGGTCGTGCTTGCACAATATAGAAAATGGCACTAGCCTATGTGAGCTCCCATGGTCCTGGCCACTAGAGAGGCTGGTGCTTTTTCCTATAGTGTGGAAGCATGACCACCACTGATTTTCATTACGAGGTGTCCATTTTCCTTCTCTAGTTTTTAGGCTTAATTTCCATTTCATTTCCTATATCTGGTGTGAGGTATCTCTCTCACACCAGAGCATGACACCAAGTGTCACGTCAGACCATTTGAAACTGTTTACATCAGCGTGGTCTGCGTGCCAGACAACCTGCAAGGGTACCTGACCACACCACCAGACACAGACATCATTGTCCCCCTTCCCTCCTCCCCAAAGCTCTGGAAGGCAATGACAGCAATAGTAAGTGATGTCTGACACTGACATATTGTGGGAAAAAAGACGGTTGTTGTTGTTAACATACAGAATGTTTAAAAACAAACCGCAGCGGTACATGTATTATGCTTTTTCATATTCCAAAGCTTCCAAAAATTGTACCTTATCAGCAGCAGATGATGTTTAAACAAACATGATGTTATGGGACTGGGGTTGAGCAAATCGAAGTATCTAAAGTGGACTTCGATATGAATTTCAGGGAAAATTCGATTCGCTGCAAAGGTGAATTTCCTCGTGCTTTGTGGTAACGAATCAATTTTCCCTGAAATGGCAGTAAAAAAAAATCCATACTCACCTGCAATCTCATGTATGATTTCACACACTTAGATAGATAAGGTGAGTATTATTGGGTTTTTTTGTTACTGATTAACCCCTGAAAGCTATCATTTTTTATCTCAGATGTTGCGATCAACGATGAACGCGGCACCTGAGGGGTTCAGTGATGGGGAGGAGGGGGTCGGTGGAGGTGCAAATGCCCATCCTCATCATTGTGCCCGCTACTTGCAAAGAAATGTCTTTTGTCGCAAGGTAATTCATCAAAAAGTGAATTTCCTCGCGAAATTCGGCAAAGCAGTCAAATCAACTTTTTGTAAACCTTTCTCATCTCTATGGGGCACCAAACATCCAAAAATTATGCTTTGTCTGAGTTGGAATGAAAAAGTGGATGGTTGTGAATGAGCCTAAAAAAATTATTTTTAATTGGAAGCAGCAGCAGTGCCATGTGGATGTGGATAGGGTACGGTACAGATATAGTGTCATGTGGCCGCAACAGTGGCGTAGCATGTGGGAGCCGTGGGAGCCATTGTCCTGGGCGTAAACTTGCAGGGGGCACCTGGCAACAAGCACCTGAATGATGGCCAGTGGCCTGAAGCCTATTAGGCAGCATAGCGATCGGCATTACTAGAATGGAGTTGCTCCTGGCAGGTATGATGTGTCAGGGCAAAGGGCGGAGTCTCGTCATCCAGGGGGTGGGGCCTCAAGATTTTCAGAACGTTCTACAGAGCAGGATGTTGGAGAGACAAGCAGATCCTGCAGGTCAGTATATGGAGAAGAATTACTGTTATTTTTTCAGGGGCTGAAGGGAGGAGGAATAATCCTTGTACTGGAGACTGCATGTTAGAGGGGTCTGAAGGGGGGGAGGAGTGGTATTATTTACATGGGACTGTATGCTGGAGGGGCTAAAGGCAGGTGGGGTGATATTATTTTACATGGGACTGTATGCAAGAAGGGCTGACGGCAGGGGGAGTGATGCATTTTACATGGGACTGTATACTGGAGGGGCTGAAGGCAACAGAGTGATGTATCTTACATGGGACTGTATGCAAGAAGGGCTGAAGGCAGGGGGAGTGATTTATTTTACATGGGACTGTATGCTGGAGGGGCTGAAGGCAGGAGAATTATGTATCTTACATGGGACTGTATGCTGGAGGAGCTGAAGGCCGGGGAAGTGATGTATTTTACATGGGACTGTATGTTGGAAGGGCTGAAGGCCGGGGAGTGATGTATTTTACATGGGACTGTATGCTGGAGGGGCTGAAGGCAGGAGGAGTGATGTATTTTACATGGGACTGCATGTTGGAGGGACTGAAGGCAGGGGGAGTGATGTATTTTAAATGGGACTGTATGATGGAGGGACTGAAGGCCGGGGGGTAATGTATTTTACATGGGACTGTATACTGGAGGGGCTAAAGTCAGGTGTATCAATGTATTTTACATGGGACTGTATGCTAGATGGGCTGAAGGCCGGGAAGTGATGTATTTTTACATGGGACTGTATGCTGGAGGGGCTGAAGGCAGGAGGAGTGATGTATTTTACATGGGACTGTATGATGGAGGGACTGAAGGTCGGGGAGTGATGTATTTTACATGGGACTGTATGATGGAGGGACTGAAGGCCAGGGAGTGATGTATTTTACATGGGACTGTATACTGGAGGGGCTAAAGACAGGTGTATCAATGTATTTTACATGGGACTGTATGCTAGATGGGCTGAAGGCCGGGGAGTGATGTATTTTACATGGGGCTGCATGTTGGAGGGGCTGAAGGCAGGGGGAGTGATGTATTTTACATGGGACTGTATGATGGAGGGACTGAAGGTCGGGGAGTGATGTATTTTACATGGGACTGTATACTGGAAGGGCTGAAGGCAGGAGAAGTGATGTATTTTACATGGGACTGCATGTTGGAGGGGCTGAAGGCAAGAGGAGTGATGTATTTTACATGGGACTGTATGATGGAGGGACTGAAGGCTGGGGAGTGATGTATTTTACATGGGACTGTATACTGGAAGGGCTGAAGGTAGGTGCAGCGATGTATTTTACATGGGACTGTATGCTAGATGGGCTGAAGGCCGGGGAGTGATGTGTTTTACATGGGACTTTATGCTGGAGGGACTGAAGGCAGGGGAAGTGATGTATTTTACATTGGACTGTATGTTGGAGGGGCTGAAGGGGGCCATAATTATTGCTATAATACAGAGGGGGCCATTATATATTATAATTATACAGAGGGCATTATACTTATGGGCACTATGGGGGAGGGGAGGTCTGTTATCTGAGGATGATAGTAAAGTGAGGAATCTAAACATTTTTCTGTGAAACTCTGCAGAGATGAGATGCGGCTGAAAGAAGGTATCATGGCGGTCTTATCTCCGAATGAAGACAAAGGAGGAAGGAAAGTCTACATCACAGGAGACGTCACTGGATGTAACAGGTATGTGGTGCTGTATTCTGTATATTTCATAGCAATGTATTAATGTCCATCCAAATATCTGTTTTGGGGGGAGAGAGGTGGATATAGAATTTGGCACACACTGCGAAGCCTGGCCCCGGACTTCAGGTCACACTGTGTGTGTTCTGAATTCTGGGGCTTCACACCCATCGACTACATTATTTGTACTCAGAGAGTTATCACTGTGTTATCTGTGGTGTTACATAGGACTGCAGGTGACATCTACTACATTATCTGTGCTCAGAGAGTGATCACTGTGTTATCTGTGGTGTTACATAGGACTGCATATGACGTCTACTTTATTATCTGTACTCAGAGAGTTATCACTGTGCTATCTGTGGTGATACATAGGACTGCAGGTGACATCTACTACATTATCTGTACTCAGAGAGTGATCATTGTGTTATCTGTGGTGTTACATAGGACTGCAGATAACATCTACTACATTATTTGTACTCAGAGAGTTATTACTGTGTTATCTGTGGTGTTACGTAGGACTGCAGGTGACATCTTATGCATTATTTGTAAAAAGGGGCGTGTAAAAGGGGCATGGTTACAGGTTAGGTGGAGCAATGGTTGGCTTGCCCAGGGTGCTGGCAACCCACGCTACGTCACTGGGCCGCAATACTAACAGCAGCAGGAGCAGTATAGCATGGAACATACAAGACTGTCTATGGGAAGTAGTAGCAATAGTAGTAGTAGTAGCAGTAGTGAGAGTGGCAGCAGATGCTTTGGGTTAATGGTGGTGACAGTAGGGGAATGACAGGAAGGAGCAGCAGCAAATGAGACAGCTGCAGCCATATGATACATGTTGCCAGAAAGGCAGCAGTATGATAGAGGCAGCAGCAGCCTTACGGAAGCTGATGGTCGGCAGTTTGCATTAGTGGCATTATGACAGCGGTGGCATGGGGGAGAAGTCAGCAGCAGCCATACAGCACATGATGGTACGCAGACAGACAGCACTAGCATGATGATGGTGACAGGTAAAGATGAGCGAAGTTCTGTAAAATATAATCAGGGCAAGCCTCCCTCGACTTCCTCTCAGGGTCATGTGAGAACCCTTTTTCTTCCTCCCTAGTGCTTTCTTCCCACTGTCATGTGTACTAAAATGGCACTACGTGCTGTTTTAGTGGATTCATCTGAAACTAACCTGAAAAGATTCAGGTTCATCTGCCACCTGGAATATAGCCACGTTTGGTCCGAACTGGTTCACTCATTATTATTATGCACAGTGCACCATACTAACAGCATATTGTTTACATCCATACCATTAAATCAGCCTCGTTGATACAGCACTACAGTAAGTACACCCTAAATGTACAACATTATGCCCCAACAGGGTCAGTATTTTAACATATATCTTATTATAGTAATGAATGATTTTGCACCTTTTAGGATTGCTATCACCTGCTTTTTACTTTGAACAGACACTGATGCTGACTGACCGTTTGCTGAAGTATTTCTTCATGTATTACTCTATATTACACTCTATATTGTATGTGTGTGTATTTTTACCTGATATCGTGTTGATTTGTTACATAGTCGTGTTGATTTGTTATACGGCTGAAGTGAATTTTCACAGATTTTAATGTATTTATTTATTCAGTGAAACATCACAAGGCCAGGCTCCATCCTGCAACACCTGCAATGCATGTCAAGGGTCCTCAAGGCCCAGATTGGAACCTACCAGGCAGATTTCAAGTGGGCTAGTCTTTCAGGGAGACATATGACAAGATTGAACAGGAAGTGCACCGATGATGCAAGCTCTGCAGTATCAGTGCAGTTCTGAGGTTAGATCGGTTGAACGACATGTGATTATGTCATCCTCATCTAGTGACTATGATTGAGAAGTACAGGAGAGACACTATCCCTTCACACCCACAGTGTCACTGCTAATGCCAGGCTGTGAGGGGTAGGAAACAAATTAATTGGACAATACTGCTAATAACTGGTGAGGGGTGGATAGGGGGAGAGTACTGCTGTAAGCGGAGAAGAAGTAGTTAAGGGGTAAATACTTGTACCAGTGGGGCGGGGGGATTCAGAGAGCAATGCTGCTGAAAGTGGCGAGGTGTGGTTAGGGGCAATACTGCTTCCACTGGAGAAGGGATGGTAAGGGGATAAGGAAGCTCAGATTAGATTTTGTGATGTATTTTGGCATTCATTTGCTTCTGCTGAGTGGTATTTTACGCTGCACTATAGTATTTATTTGGCACTCTTGGGAGATGTTTTATGCTGCACATTTGTATTTATTTGGCATTGCTGGGATGGTATTTTGTGCTGCATATTGGTATCAATTTGGCACGGTTTAGGAGGTAGTCTATGATGTACTGTGGTATTCGATTGGTGTTGTTGGGATAGCTTTTGTGCTGCACTGTGGTTTTATTTTGGTAGGACATTTACAAAGTGGATCTCCTGAACTTGATGTGCAAGGAGTCTATATGCCCTACTTTTTGGCTGCCCAGCAATAAATTATGACAGGAACAATACGGATGCAGTGATATTCTAACTGCCAAATATAATGGAATCTGCTGAGGTTCTGAACGGATCTTCTAACTCAGATATTAACAGAGCCTAAGATTTTAAAGCTAACATTTACTTACAATAACATGTTATATTGCATTACTTTGGGTAACAGTTTTCATTCACCATAGGTTGTTTACAGTGTACAGTATATAGCATATGTATTGAAGGGCATGCATTATTTATTATTGATAAATAAAGCAATGTATATTATATCATTTTACAGGAACTATAATTCATCAGTGTTTATTCTTGCTAACTAAATCAAGACATTGCATTTTTTGATAACTTTACTGGAAATCAGCTCTGTAGTCTGTTACAACAACACAGCTGTCGGTTAGAAAATGTAATATACATGCCAATCACATAGTCATTTATTTGAATATAATTGAATATAATTTGAAATTATCATACCTGCAACCTGCTTTCTTTCAAATGACAGCACTGCAAAGTATTTAATTAAATAACCAGTCTTTTCTTACTGACAGAAAATAAACAGCTAAGTATGCTTATTCATCAAGCCAAAATCTTTGAAAAAGGAAGCTCAGCATATGGTATATTTGGAGTTTTAGGGGTTTTTTTCCAATTGCCTAGCTAAACAAATACAGTATACAGTCTATTTAATATATATATATATATATATATATATATATATATATATATATATATATACAGTTAGGGCCAGAAATATTTGGACAGTGACACAAGTTTTGTTATTTTAGCTGTTTACTAAAACATGTTCAGAAATACAATTATATATATAATATGGGCTGAAAGTGCACACTCCCAGCTGCAATATGAGAGTTTCCACATCCAAATCGGAGAAAGGGTTTAGGAATCATAGCTCTGTAATGCATAGCCTCCTCTTTTTCAAGGGACCAAAAGTAATTGGACAATGGACTCTAAGGGCTGCAATTAACTCTGAAGGCGTCTCCCTAGTAAACCTGTAATCAATGAAGTAGTTAAAAGGTCTGGGGTTGATTGTGGTGTGTGGTTTTGCATTTGGAAGCTGTTGCTGTGACCAGACAACATGCGGTCAAAGGAACTCTCAATTGAGGTGAAGCAGAACATCCTGAGGCTGAAAAAAAAGAAAAAATCCATCAGAGAGATAGCAGACATGCTTGGAGTAGCAAAATCAACAGTCGGGTACATTCTGAGAAAAAAGGAATTGACTGGTGAGCTTGGGAACTCAAAAAGGCCTGGGCGTCCACGGATGACAACAGTGGTGGATGATCGCCGCATACTTTCTTTGGTGAAGAAGAACCCGTTCACAACATCAACTGAAGTCCAGAACACTCTCAGTGAAGTAGGTGTATCTGTCTCTAAGTCAACAGTAAAGAGAAGACTCCATGAAAGTAAATACAAAGGGTTCACATCTAGATGCAAACCATTCATCAATTCCAAAAATAGACAGGCCAGAGTTAAATTTGCTGAAAAACACCTCAAGAAGCCAGCTCAGTTCTGGAAAAGTATTCTATGGACAGATGAGACAAAGATCAACCTGTACCAGAATGATGGGAAGAAAAAAGTTTGGAGAAGAAAGGGAACGGCACATGATCCAAGGCATACCACATCCTCTGTAAAACATGGTGGAGGCAACGTGATGGCATGGGCATGCATGGCTTTCAATGGCACTGGGTCACTTGTGTTTATTGATGACATAACAGCAGACAAGAGTAGCCGGATGAATTCTGAAGTGTACCGGGATATACTTTCAGCCCAGATTCAGCCAAATGCTGCCAAGTTGATCGGACGGCGCTTCATAGTACAGATGGACAATGACCCCAAGCATACAGCCAAAGCTACCCAGGAGTTCATGAGTGCAAAAAAGTGGAACATTCTGCAATGGCCAAGTCAATCACCAGATCTTAACCCAATTGAGCATGCATTTCACTTGCTCAAATCCAGACTTAAGACGGAAAGACCCACAAACAAGCAAGACCTGAAGGCTGCGGCTGTAAAGGCCTGGCAAAGCATTAAGAAGGAGGAAACCCAGCGTTTGGTGATGTCCATGGGTTCCAGACTTAAGGCAGTGATTGCCTCCAAAGGATTCGCAACAAAATATTGAAAATAAAAATATTTTGTTTGGGTTATGTTTATTTGTCCAATTACTTTTGAGCTCCTAAAATGTGGAGTGTTTGTAAAGAAATGTGTACAATTCCTACATTTTCTATCAGATATTTTTGTTCAACCCTTCAAATTAAACGTTACAATCTGCACTTGAATTCTGTTGTAGAGGTTTCATTTCAAATCCAATGTGGTGGCATGCAGAGCCCAACTCGCGAAAATTGTGTCACTGTCCAAATATTTCTGGCCCTAACTGTATGTATATATATATATATATATATATATATATATATATATATTTTTATTATTATTATTTTTTAAATACATACAAATGTTCACCTTATTTTGGTTACTTAAGGCAGATTAAATGTAATATATTTTTATATATTACTATTATTTGCTGATGCAATGTAAATCATTTTATGGAGGAAACAAATGGGTTCAAAATCAAATGGCAACATGTTTTATAGACTCCTGGGATCCTTAATAGTCAAGGGAGTTATGAAAGCCTTTTGGAAACAGATGTTTCATAAGTACATATTTGTGAGTTCCATTTGGTACAATACCATTGTGTAAAATATTGTTGTTTTTTTTATACATTTGACCACTTGGGATGAAAGGTACTTGGCAAATGCTGATTTTCATTTGTTTCTATGCCAGGAACTAAAGGTGAACAAAGATTAATTTGACTGCTTGTTTAAACCCTTTGTTGAGTGCTTCAGTATTTGTTGTAACATTGTGGGGTGATAAGTGGCCCCGTGCTGGAACTGCTTGCACCAGAAATATAATAAAAAAGATAAATATCTTAAATGTCCATAGGTTCTTCAGTATTTGGTCTGTCAACTAGAAATCCCTGAATACTTTATAGGTCATGTACAGGGACTTGTACGTATTGATCTTTGCAGAGTCTGCCATCTGTAATAGCTACTTGCAAGTGTCAGCAGCTATAGGTGTAATCCATTGTAAGAGGATTGAAAACAGCCATGCACCTCATAGGGCTCATTCATATGGCATCAGACTCCACAGCAAAATTCTGGAATCAACCATGTGGTATCCAACTCCCATTGTTTTCAATGGGACACTGCACTGCCGTTCGCACAGTTGGCAGTTTAATGCCATAACCACGTCAAGAAGGGACATCTTTCTTCTTGGTGCAGTATCTGGACAGACGCCACTGAGAGCTACAGTAAGTGTCCACATGTGGGGTAGGTCCAACTAATTGGGATAAACTTTGACCGGGTCCATGACATTCAAAGTGAAAAATCATAGCAGTTTCTGTTGTGAAATACACAGGGTACTTTGCAGAGGTAAAATCCACCATGTGAACAGGCCCTTACAAGAAAAACTCGTCTTTTCAGCTATTCTGTTGCTATAGGTTACTGTTGACCTGCTGCAATTAGGGTTGCTAACCGTCCATAAATTCCTGGTCAGTCTAGAACAATAGGGGAATTTTTCCTTGTGTCCATAAATTAAAATGCTATTTATTAAGATGTGCCTGTGATTTTTCTGAGACTGGTGGTAATTATTATAATTTGAAAGTTTTACAGCTAATACTGGTAATGAGTTCTTACCTGTATTAACTATGAATAGTATATTGAGTTATAGACATGTATTACTTATAAATTTATATCATTCATTGTGGTTGTCCAACTGGTCCATAAAAAATGTTGGCTGCACGTAAACGTGGAATATATTAAAATCTGCCAGTATGAAGATTTAAAGAATAACTAAATTTTTAATTAAGATTTTTTGTAAAATGTCTCAAATGCCCTAATAATACTTTTTCTAATATACTTTATTAATGGATTTTTAATTTTTAATAGACTCCGCCACCCCACAAAGCACAGATTTCCCTGTACGCTTTAAAGTCACTTTTCTCCACACCGCTCACTTGTCAGCGGTGTACAGAGTACAGAGTCTACAAGTAATGAATGGGGCTGCAGAGGTCGGAGCATGGTCAGAAGCACACATTGCTGCTCCTGCCTGTGCCCCCCCCAAGGTTTACTAAATGCTGGCATAGCACATGGGTACCCTGGAACCATGTGCTATGCCAGGATTAGCTGAGCGGAGCAGGGTACTGCCTATGCCTGCTTCACCAAGCTAAAAGCTTACATGCAGGAGTCTTAGCTTAGCGAAGCAGGCACAGGCAGGAGCCCCCTCCGCTCAGCTAATCCTGGCATAGTATATCGTTACAGCATACCCATGTGCTATTCCAGCATTTAGTAAACCTTGGGGGCACAGGCAAGAGCAGCAATGTGGGCTCCTTCCCGTAGTCCCTGTGCTGCAGCCCTATTGATAAACGGTCAACTCTGTATGCCTTTATACCGCTAAGAAGTCAGCGGTGTGGAGAAAAAGGAATTTAAAGTACACTGGGAAACCAGTGCTTTATGGAGGGAAAACTCTATTAAATATTCAAAATCCATTAATAAAGTATATTAGAAAACGTATTAGGGCATTTGGGATATTTTACAAAAAATTTTAAACGGGTTGTGTCACTTTAGCAAATAGCATTGATCATGTAGAGAAAGTTAATACAAGGCACTTACTAATGTATTGTGATTGTCCATATTGCTTCCTTTGCTGGCTGGATTCATTTTTCCATCACATTATACTCTGCTCGTTTCCATGGTTACGACCACCCCGGAATCCATCAGGAGAGGTCGTGCTTGCACACTATAGGGAAAAGCACCAGCCTATGTGCACTACTGTGGTCCCAGCCACCAGAGAGGCCGGCACATTTTCCTACAGTGTGCAAGAACGATCATCGCTGATGGATTGCAGGGTGGTCGTAACCATGGAAACAAGCAATGTATAATGTGATGGAAAAATGAACCTAGCCAGCAAAGGAGGAAATATAGACAATCACAATACATTAGTTAGTGTCTTGTATTAACTTGGTCTTACTTACTGAAGTCACTTACTGAAGTGAGACAACCCCTTTAATTAAAAGTTTAGTTACTCTTTAATGTAATGAATACATTTACCGTATTTTTCACTTTATAAGACCCCCCATAAATTTCAGGACATCACATCAGACCTCCATATCAGCCCTCCATGTCAGAACCCCATCAGCCCTCCATGTCAGACCCCCATCAGACCTCAGGTCATCCCACTGTGCCCCCATATCAGCCCACTGTGCCCCCATCAGACCTCAGATCAGCCCCCATATCAGTCCACTGTGCCCTCATATCAGCCCATTCTGCCCCATCAGACCTCAGATCAGCCCACTGTGCCCCCATATCAGCCCACTGTGCCCCTATCACACCTCAGATCAGCCCATCAGCCCCCATATCAGCCCACTCTGCCCCCATCAGACCTCAGATCAGCCCACTGTGCCCCCATATCAGCCCACTGTGCCCCCATCAGACCTCAGATCATCCCATCAGCCCCCATATCAGCCCGCTGTGCCCCCATCAGACCTCAGATAAGCCCACTGTGCTGCCATATTAGCCCACTGTGCCCCATCAGACCTCAGATCAGCCCACTCTGCCGCCATATTAGCCCACTGTGCCCCCATCACACCTCAGATCAGCCCATCAGCCCCATATCAGCCCACTCTGCCCCATCAGAACCTCAGATCAGCCCACTGTGCCCCATAACAGCCCACTCTGCCCCCATCAGACCTCAGATCAGCCCATCAGCCCCCATATCAGCCCACTGTGCCCCCATCAGACCTCAGATCAGCCCATCAGCCCCATATCAGCCTATTGTGCCCCCATCAGACCTCAGATCAGCCCACTGTGCCACCATATTAGCCCACTGTGCCCCCATCAGACCTCAGATCAGCCCATCAGCCCCATAAGGATATAATAAAAAACTCTCTCACCTCTCCTGCTCCACGGCTCTACTTCGGGTCTGGCGCTCCTCTATCTTCTCCTGCCGGCGCTGCACTGTCACCTGACTGCGTGCAGCGTCAGGTCATACTGCACGCACTACGTCCTGACACTGTACGAGGCCAGGACAGTGCAGCGCCGGCAAGGGAAGACAGAGGAGCGCCGGACCCGGAGCGGATCCGCAGCGCAGGAGGGTGAGTATGTTTCCCCGCTCTCAGCAACTAATACATAGTAGTGAGCGCTTCCATAATGAAAGCGCTCACTAGTATTCACTTTATAAGACGCACAGAAATTTCCCCCCTACTTTTGGGGGGAAAAAGTGCGTCTTATAAAGCGGAAAATATGGTAGATAATAAGAAAGGTATTCAGAATTTGTTTGACTGATCATTGAGTCATAATTGTTGTGTACTGTTCAGGAATTACTGCAGGATTTTTCTGATGACCAACCTGTTTAAAGTTGATGTCTCATAAAGACAACCCATGTCCATATAAACATCACATTGGGGGATTTCCCACTCACACCCCCCCCCCCCATGACTTGAGTCATGTTTATATTGCAAGAAAACCATTCATCTAAATAGCTGCCATGTCATTCTTGCGTTCCCTTACAGCTTGCAATGAGCAAAGCTCTTGGTTCAGATCTCTGAATATCTGATCAGAATCATTGTCCTGCTTATGATATGCTCTGCAGGAAAAGTTGAAATTGCAGATGTAGTAAAACTGAGGGACAGGATATTGCTATTTTTCAGTTTTACCTATATTGTTAGAAATATATTAAAACTAATTCTTATTTTAAGGCTAAGCAAGTAGTATATTTCAGGTAAATTTGAAAAACAGCAAGGAAATTGAGTGAACCAATCTTCTTTAGTTTTAGCACAAAAAAAAAAACACAGTGGCGTAGTATTGCATTGCTCCCCTTAAAAACCGCTTCAAATGTTAAATGTAGGCTAACATTTGACTAATGATTTTAACCCCACTAAAACACCAGATCTCAATTAATAATTATTGTACAAGGTAGTTCACAATAAATGAGCTTTTGTATTAACCGCTAATAGTCTGAATAAAACTAGATAAAAACCAACTGACACTGAACAAGCATGCATTACTGAGATTAGATATTAAATCAATAATGTAACAAACTCTCTATGCAGGTTTAAGCTGTTCAGTTGTCTGATATTCAGATGAAACATTATGAAACATTACAAATGAAAAAATATGATATATTTAGAGTATGCTGTGAGTCCTGGAAGGTGTTGCATGGTTGAATATAAGTACAGGTTTTGGTCAGCAAAGTTGGGCATGTCTGATGAATTCCATTTGTTGCAAAAATTGTTAAATCAAGAAATTAGAATTTGGTGGGATTTTACCATGTCACAACCTACCTTAATAAAGATATGATTCCCAGAGGCTTAAGGGTAAAGAAAATCTCTACCATGGTTTATTTGGAGGAATTTACTCATGAATGGAACACAATCTTGTCTAACTGTTTTCTAAACTTAATGAGACTAATCATTACACATGAAACAGAGATTGACTCTCGCAAGTCGTCTATACAGGATTATGCCTCGGCACCACAATATGTGAAACTGGAACAACGAACCCTGGATTCAATCAAAAAACTTGAGGATTTGATTATGGGTACAAAATCAGGTATAATAATAGGTATACGAGTGGGGCAGAGGTGACTACCATACCTCCACATCAAAATCTTCTTAAAGAAAAAGACAGTTTGAAAAAATAAAAAAAAGTTTTTCATAATCAGAGCAGGGTTCTGCATATATGAGCTCTGAGACTTCTGATAGTGATGTTGGTGTATCAGCCTCTACAAGTGGCGATTCACAATATTTAACAAAATATTTTTAAAAAAGGCTTAAAAAAAACATCAGATAGGAAGGACGGAAACATTAAAAAAAATGTCATGGCCACTCGTTGACACAAGACCTAAATTGTACTTGCACTCTCACAAATACATTAGATGTGGTCAATCTTCCATCCCACACATTTTCTCCTGGCCAGGTGGAAGTACTAGCCTTGGGTCTAACTTTTGTTCCAGTGTCTGATTTTAGCATGTTTCATACTTTACTAGAGATCAATACGTTTGTTAGAGTAACAGAAGATACTTTTTGGAACATGATTTAAAAGCAGATATATTAATTAAGAATGTCCCTAATCAATATATTGGTGTTGACTTTAAAGAATAGCTAACTTTCTAATGCTTAACAAAGTTATCAGGATTGGAGAAATTAAACAAAATATAATAAAACGACTAGTTTGAAAACCTCCAATCCTGATTTCTGTCCATTACAGTCTCGCACAGAGGGCATGGAGAGGTTTCAGCCAAAACTACATGAGAATCATTTTAAATTTGCTGTGATTGACAGCCTTCACTCTGACTGTGTATACAGAGATAGCTGTCAATCACTGATAGGACTCATTGACTTCAAAGCCCAGAATGAGCAGGAATTTAAATGTATAAATTACAAGTTTTACAGAATATTTTCCCATAAGTCTATATATCATCTACTCAGCTCCTCCTGCTCTATAACATGTTGTCTTCAGCTCAGATAGCACATTCAAAGTGACAGGTTCCCTTTAAACACAGTAATATTGTTTCCCCAGAATGGTGTAAAATATGTATATGTATGTGTATGTATATATATATATATATATATATATATATATATATATATATATATAATTTATTTATTTTTTACCAGCTTTGCTGATGAAGATGAACGCCTCTTCAATTTAAACTGATTATTGTAGTGTAACTTATAGACTTAGGATCTATGCACTTATTCCATTCCTTCCCATTTACATGCAGCTGGTGGTTTAGGATTTCTCAATTTCTCATCAATCATATTATTTTTCTGTCTTTGAATAGTTTGACTGCCCTTGTAGTAACCTTTTTTCATGGGGTCGCATGAATTAAAAAAAAAAACTCTCAAAATTAAACTTTAACACTATATTTCTACCCTCTGCCTGAAGCATTTTAAATTTGCAAAAAACATAGTAAGGCCTCATACACATGACCTGTATGATGATCAGACATAAATGCAAAATACAGTTGTACATGAGGCTTAAATAAATTGCTAACAGACTGTGTGCTTACTTACTGACTTATTATCCATTGGATAGCTATGCCTTGTATTTGGACCTGTTATACTTTCAATTATTGTTTAAAGGGGTTGTTTACCTTTTAGATACTGATGACCTTATCGGCCTGATAGGTCATCGGTATAAGATTGGTGGGGTCAGACACACAAATGGAAGTTGAATTGGACTCGAATGGGAGCTGAGCAGTAAACTAGAACCTTCTGCTTCCGGCTCTGTTAATTATGTTTCTACCACTGGTGGCTGCAGGACATCTGGTTAGTGGAGGGTGAGGGTTTTGGACCTACGACATTTCTAACCAAAAGTAGATCACTATAGAACCCAAGGTCTAAATTGGGTCTAAATTTAACTAGGCACTTCTACAAATAAAACTAAAGTATAAAACAATGTAATGGGAGCTAAAGTACTTAATTTCCATCGTTCAGTGCATTATAAATGCTAGGCATCATGCACTATAATACATATCTTTAAAATAAAAAATAACTTTGTTGTTTTATGCAAAAGATTCAATTAATATATCCGTTAATTAGTTTTTGCATCACTGCATATTTGAAGCTTACATGAAATTTAACTTTCACTAATAGATAAAATTAATTAGCTTGAGAATATGTATATTTGAAAATCCTAAAGAACAAATGCAAATTAATACTTAGTATGCATCTTACCAATCTATCTGAATTTCCGATAGCATTGTTAAGTGTTGTTGCTAAAAAGCTTAAAAAATAAATTAAATTAAGATTTGATTAAACGGGTATTCCCATCTCATAAATTAATTGCATATTGTTAGGATGAAAATGAAAGGGCGGCAGGGCTGAATTTGCATCACTTTTTTAATTGCACAGTGGTGCTTCAGCCACCCAGCTGTACAGAGAACTGCTGCCAGCCACATTCATTTGAATGGGGCAGTACAGTGATCCCTCAAGATACAATGGCCTCAGGATACAATATTTTCAACATACAATGGTCTTTTCTGACCCATCGTAAGTTGAACTAGACTCAACATACACTGTCTAAGACTCCGATCCGGGTGACATTTTGGGGCTTTGGAAACGATTACTCAACTTACAATGGTTTTAACTAGAGATGAGCGAATCATTCAAAAAATTATTTGCCGAACATTCGCCGAACTTTTCCTAAGATGCGTATATTCAACAAATAGATTCGTTGTATTTGTGTACAAAATATACGTTATTATGTGCTATTAGCGAACATTCGCGCACTAATAACGAATGTTCATTTAAAAACTGTACGCAACTTCTTAGAAGATGTATTCATGAGCGTACAAATAGCGCACGAATTCTCAGTGTACTATTGTCTACGCGATTACGTAATACGCAGGCACGTACGACGAGAGGCCGCGGCGTGCACTCCTCAGAGGCAGAGCGAATATTCGAAAATGGCATCCAGACGATCCTCATCATTTAGCTCTGCTGCACAGCTGAAATACATAGTCCGGCTGATGGAACGCATGGATTACGATTTACGATGGCACACACCGCCACCCGAACCAGCATAAAAAGGAGGTGATCCAGCAGGTGATCCGAGGCTTGCGCCATCGTTTCGACACCTTGCGGACCCTGGGCCAGATTCAGCGTAAATGGTCAGATTTGAAATCGCCCTCAGAGGCAGTATGTATATTTGAGGTAGAACAAGTAAGGTGCTGTCTATCCAGCTAAGTGCATAGTACAACCATCCACCATACAATAAAGTGAATATGAGGACACATTGCGGTACCTGTAAAGAAATACACACAATGGGCAACATACTTGAAAACGTTGCTGAAAGGTGAAAACATTAGTGCAAACAATCCAGTGCAAACAATATAGTGCAAATACATTATAGGTATAATGTAAACATTTTAAGTATCACCTACCTAGTATGCTCACGGACACATTTAAGTCTCTTTTCTTCTGATGCTTGTCATAGAACTGGAGCAGAGTCCCAAACTCAGTTGCAATTCTTAATCCACATAGGTAAAATTGTAATCCAAATGGGTAAAAAAATTGCAGCAAAGGTTCCTTAAAAAACCCTCTTTCAAGGGGCTCCCCTATAACCTGAAAAGGGGGAAAAAAGAGATGAGGCGCATGTATGCGCAACTTGGTTAAAACTTTTTTTTATGGGGGAGTCCTGACAATCCATGTCCATCTGGGTGAGGACAAACGCAGGGCAACAAAAAAAACAAACACCAGCTAGTGCTCACCTTTCAGGTTAAGTCCACGTTGTGGCTCCCATAAAAGCTGCAGGATCCTTACTTAAGGGCCAGCAGGTCCTCTTCACTGCTGCTGGAGCTAAAAGACATGAGAGGGCGCTCCTGCCTCATGAAAGTGACACTGGCTGCGGCAGCAGACCCCCACCGACCACTCAGGGATGGTCTTGGTAGTGATCGGGCGGGCACACTGTCAAGGGCCGTGGCAACTTGGGCCTTGCCCATTACCTTGTAGTGGCCAGATCATTCCGCCGGCATACAAGGTGACAGAATCTATGGCTGTAAGGGCTCTGGTAATGGTCTTTCGCGAGCGGCGGACTGTGCGGCCTGCACCTGCCATGGCAGTTGGTATTGTACCACCGATGGCTGGTACACAAAACTGTTGGTGGTCATCTGTCCCACATGAAGGATCGTGGCGGTGGCAAATCTGGTATCAGGGGTTCCAGCTGAGCTTGTGATTTCTCCTCAGATCGCAGAGTCCCATCACTGGTCTCATGGGAACACCGAGCCTCTTCTGCGGCCTGGGCCTCCTCACTCCAGTCTTCCGGAGGCGCTGCAGGAGTAGCTGGTCACTTAAGGAGTTTCAGCCCAGTAGCAAAGGGGCCTTGGAGGCTCTTTATGGGGGTATACTCCACGTAATCCCCCGCGTGGAGATTGTAGCGGACGGGCGGAAGATACGGCCGCTGTACAGAACAGCGGTTTACATATAATTCTTCCGCCATCTCCTCATCGCCGATAAAACCTACTCTCCGTTCCACACTGAACCAAATAACGGTACCCCTTCGGCACTCCAGCTTAGGGTCACTGGACTGTGGGTGCTCCAAAACTTGCACAACCCACTCCTCTACCAACTTTTTGTATTTCCAGAGGGTCAGGGCGTTCCGGGTGACAGCCTCGGGGACCATTGGAGTAGTCCTTCAGCGGCAGAGCTGGAACTCCTGCCACCTCCGCCATGTCAGCCAGTGGAGTGAACACCTCAGCGGGCACCTCAACCGACTTCTTAGGCTGCCGGACATATTGAGAGACGTAGATCTCCTCCGGTTCCTTCTCCTCATAGGGGTCGGTGCCCCACACTATGTCTCCCCAGTCAGGGCCTCGCTGTGTCGACATCTTAATTTCCTGAGTTGCCTCGTCTTCCTCGCACGCTGGAGAAGGGTGCGGAGCTACCAGGGAGGAGTCTGCATCGCTAATGAATTGAATTTGTACGCAACAGCGTATAGAGTAACTTATACGTAGCAATAGCGTATAATTTATAGGACAAACTACGTAGCGAATGCGTACAAAGCTGAAGCGAATCACCTAATATTTGGATTTGCTTCGCAGCTAAAAATTCCCAAGATTCGATACGAATCAACTAATCGACGAATCGATTCGCTCATCTCTAGTTTCAACATACGATGGTCTTCCTGGAACCAATTAATATTGTATCTTGAGAGACCACTGTACTGTAGTGCCCCTGCGCAGTCAGTAGCTGGGGTACTGCAGCATAGCGCAATTCAAATGAATATGCCCAGCTGCAGTTTCCTTTTCAGGCACCTGAGATATATGTATGTACTTCAGATGCTGACCTGTGAGATTAGGAAAGCTTTCTGATCACCGAGAACAAGACTTAGCCTCATCCTTAGCATTAAATACATGGGTCCAACACAGCATCATAATATGCCTGAAAGGAGTTATCCCATGATTAATATAAAAATGATAATCAGACATCATATAGTACATGACACTCTCTTTATAACACAGCTAGAATCAGCCCTGTACCTCACATGGATCCAGAGATATCCCCATGTACTGCTCTAATTGCTATGCAAGATTAATTTCAAGCTGGCAGCTCAGGAGGCATGTCCTTGCTCACGGAGACTGTCCTGTAACCGTCACAGCTTCTAACAGAAGTTATGGCTGGTGGCATTTGAAGGATGGAACTGAGTATGTGCGTCCACCTCAGCTAGGTGGACAGCTTGGTGAAGAAAATAGCAATCAGCAGATGGCGCTATACAGATACATTTTTACTGAATAACAGTGGCTATACTGTATTTTTTAATTTCATGAAGTTACAAAATTGTTCAGATCCCTGTGATGATTTTTGTGGGACAACCCTTAAAAGAAATCAGTAACCAGACACCTTTAATAAAGAGCTATTTAGATGACAATGGAATTGGGCCTTGACAGGGGGCCTACAAAAATGCTTTATATGATAATTAAGATGCCTCCCACTCCCAACTTGACTGCATGATGCCTTTTTGACAGTCAGCCCAGGAGAAAAACACACATCTGACGAGACCCAACAATATGAGCATCTTATGGAAACTATTCTAGGGTCATAGTCACTTCAAAGGATTCCCAGGCAATGACATTACAAAGTAATTATCTGCTTGTCACCCAGTGATGACAGTGATCTGATTCATCATGATAATAGCACCTGCATACTTTTCTTTGGTCCCACTTAATAAATTAAAAACCCATATAACTGTATATAACACTTTGCTGGCTTGCCACTCCATTGCTTACTATATATACCCTGATATGTTACGGTGAAATACTTAATTATTACAATGATTTGGTGCAGTAGAAATTGAATCTATGTTTGTTTAAATCTCTGTAGTAGTAAAAGAGATAAAAGCATATGCTTAAAGCTGTAAGCCGATAACAGATTTTCCACATTAGCTGGTTTGATATCAAGGCAGGATAATGAATACTCAGTACAGTACTTAAGCTGCAACATTCTAAACGCTTTATTATTTAGCAAATTCTTACATTTTTGACTGCTTTCCAGAACCCATTATGACAAAAGCAGTGAATTCTTATTAGCTGAAAAATCAATTACATGTCTAGTTCTAGCAATACTTATGGTATAATTTTAAGGAATTCAGAAATACACTAATTTGGACAATGAAAGCAATACATCACTGTCATTGTAGATACAGTAATGAAATAGGCATTTAGAATAGTCATTGACATATTCAGTGTCTTCCACACTGTGATACAAACACTACCGTTATCTTTTGAAAGTCAGCCAATACTTGGTCTCCTTCCAGCTGTGCTTACAGATTTTATTCACTCACAAGGCTAAAACGTACAGGTATAAATCACCTTAAGGAAAAATGTCCAGAGCAGTCAGTAAAACAGCCATATTTATATGAGCTTACATAAATACATTACTTCATTACATTAGAACCACATAACATGTTGCACATAACATTACTTTTTAAAAGTAGTGGATTACGCAGCGCATAGGAGGCCCCATAGTAAAGATAAAAATTATGACTCTTTCAGTGGTGTGCAGTGTCTTGTAAGCTCTCTACAAGGGGTTTGTGTCACTGTATTTTTGCTGTCTGCATCCTAAAGGCTGTGCGTAAAGAAGTCTGGGGAGTGTGGGGTTTATTACCCAGCTCCCTGGCTCCAATTGCTACTTAGTTGCTGGATGTGGGAAGGCCACACTCTTTTTCCTCTGGTTAGAAGCAGCTCAGTCTGTGTGTAGTAGCAGAGAAATGAGGAGCTATGAGAGCTAGCTAGAAGCTGCTAGCCACCTGGAGCAGCATTTGAGAAAAAATGCATTAAGTAGGAGAGTGAGCAGTGAGAAGCAGCAGAGCTAATCATGGAACAAGTGACAGCCTCTGAGGAAGAAAGCTGAACTTAAGAAAGAGTACAGCAGCCATTCACAAGGGACCAGGCTGGGAATATTTTTTAGAAAATGTAATACCTGCACTGTAGGCTGTAGACTTTCCTTGGTTAAGAAAATATACCTCAAGGCCGTTACCATAATTAAGAGACAATTTGATGACCTGTTATAAATTGCCTCTCACCCAGTCAAACCAGTATTCTCTACTGTGCACTGATGAGGTGCAATCACCCCAAAACAGCTGTCTGCAAATGGGGTGCTGGCTTATTTAATATCCAAGTCACGTCTCAAGGCCTATTTAAAGGGTCGAACATTGACAAATAGGATAGTTGCCTTATATCTGGTGGCATCAGAGGCAGAGATCATTTGCATACCTTTCTTCCCAGAATTCCAGAGGAGCATGAATGGCCTATAAGTCTCCTCACGCCAATTAAGGTGCTCTTTCCCCAAGGAGAGATGTTCCCCCCCAAATTCTGACTTGGCCTCTCATCCAGTTAATCCAGTACTCTCTGCTTTGCACTGATGAGGTGCAATCACCCCAAAACAGCTGTCTGCAGATGCGGGATTGGCTTATTTATTATCCAATAGGCCTATTTAAAAGGGTCAAACATTGACTTACGGGATAGCTGCCTTACATCTGGTGACATTAGAGGCAGAGCTTGTTAAGAGCTCATTTGCATCCCTTTCTTCCTAGAATTCCAGATGAATCTTCCATGTCAAAGGTGGCCATAGTCTGCACAATTTTGGTTTCATTTTGGCTAGAAGTTATTTTAAAGATTTATTTTTCTGCATGTAAAATTTTTCAGTACCAGTGATGGAAAATTGCAGCCTCTCACATTAGCTCTTATCTGGTCACAAGGTTTTTCTGGATTGATGAGCACACAAATATATTTGTGCATGGTGCAGATGTAGGGCATAAAAATGAAGATACATTACTCATGTATCCTCCTCTGCTACCTGGTGAAGGCAAATGCATGGATCAGGAAGGATGCATTAAAAAATTAGGAAGCACTATCACTGACACCAATATAAATCCTATAAAACCAACTACTTTATGACTAAACATTATTTTTAATGCATTTATTTTGCAAGTATACCTAAAGGCTATGTACACCTTTGGGGGGCATTTTTTATTACGGCATTGTACTAATTTTGAGCTAAAAATCAGTCTTTCAATTGGTCTTTATTAACAATATGGAATACGTTTTTCTGTACACAGCTGAGATACTGTAGTAGCAGCCTGTGGATTTTCTCTCTTTTCCGTCAGACAAATTAATTTGTCACAAATTGTTATAAATCAGGTATACCCAGGCCAATTATGCATAAAATAAAGAGTGGCCTGTAATACTGACACACAGTAACTCTACAGCTAACAGAATGGATTAACTATAAATATTGTTGCACTGCACACTTATGTACACAGTGATAAATTAGACCTGCCTGTAAAATTGATGGCACAGTAACTCTACTGCTAATAGAATGGATTAGCTATGACTCTTGGTCCACTGCACAGTTATGTATATGGTGATAAATTGTAGGAGTCTGTAGTTCAGCAGTCTCCCTCCACTCTCCCTTCAGTCTCCCTTTACTATATTGTCCTATACTCTCTCTTAAGAATTTGTAGCAACACTGTCTCTAGTTCATGAGCGTCTCGTCACGTCTCTCCCTATGCTCAGTTCTCAGGAAAATGGTGGCGACCATGTGGGATCAGAGTTTTATAGGGCTCTGGCTAGCTGTAAATTAAAAAATACACTTCAAATGTACACCTGTTATATACTCATCTGAAATATCTTATGCCCAGTACTTGCTGGTAAGCTAATACACCCAGCAGATACTGACAGAAACACTGGTACTTTACAGAAAGGTAACCAAAACTTATAATCTTCTGCATTTGGAATTGTTGGTTTATCACTATGTATATAGTGGCAACCCATACAAAGCAATTATTTGGTCTGCTTTATCACTATCCATCAATGGAACACTCATTTCTGAGATTATTATGGGGCTGAGCTGAGCCTAGGCCACGTGACAGATGAATGTATTGTCACTGGCCTAGGATAGGTAATCAGTAATGAAGGAGTTTTCCGGGATTTTGATACTCTTGACCTATCCTCTGGATAGATTATCAATATCGATGGGAGTCTAAAACCCAGTACCTCTTCTGATCAGCTGTTTGAGAAGGCACTGTTGCTCCTGTGAGCGCTAAATCCTTCTCTGCGCTTACCAAGCACAGTGCTGTACATTGTATAGAGGTTGTGCTCGGTATCAAGCTCAGTCCCATTGAAGTGAATGGGGTTTTGTGCCAATCCAAGCACAGCTGTTATACAATGTACAGTGCTGTGCTTGGTAAGCTGCGAGAAGACAGTGGTGCTCACAGGGATGCATGTGTCTTCTCAAACTTCTCAAGCTGATCAGAAGTGGTCCCAGGTGCTGGAATGTAACTGATCAGATACTACTGACCTATCCAGAGGATAAGTCATCAGTATCAAAATCCCAGAAAACCCCTTTAAAATCTTGGAAAAGCCCTTTAATTGACAAGTGTGACAGAAATTAGACCCCGCTGACCTTATGTTCATGACCTATAGGACGAAAGCCGAAAACCAAAGGTTGGTCTTCAACACATTGTGTCATGTGACTGTATGAACATGCTTTATGTGTTTTTAACTTTGTAAGTATATTAAATAGGGTATTCTCTTTTAAACACTTGCAACGTTAGAGCTGTTTTATTATGCCTGACACCCTGAGTACTCAGACACTTTCTGAGTCAATTTGGAATGCTCCTCATGAGGAACTACAGTGTTTAGACATTCTATGAGCAACATAGAAAGCTGAATAGCAACTGAATAGCATCTGCCTTGCGTAAGTTGAAAAATACCGTCTGAGAGGGAGTGAAAGATGATAAATGTTAATATTGTTGAGTGTAGAGTCATAATTTATACTATACTAGCAGAAAGACCCGGCTTCGCCTGGGTATATTTCATCTATTTATTTAATGTTTCTGTGTGTCGTTGCAGAGAGAAAGTCAATGCAGCTGACAGAAATTGATTTTTACCTTCATTTTTTCAATCCCTATTGGCTGCGGAGTGGGAAGGGGTGTGGTTTAATGGGACACGGGGGGGGTTAAGTCCTTCATTTCAGGGTGGCCTGAATTATAGGTTAATGACATGGTAATTTGAGGAAACACAATGGGTAGCAGTGGAAGAAAACATTGCTTTGCACGGGTATATTTAATCTATTTCATTTAATGTTTCTGTATGTTGTTGCAGAAAGAAATCCAACTTCCCTCCCACCCCTGCAGCTGACAGAAGTTGATTTTTACCTTCATTTTTTCAATCCCTGTTGGCTGCTGAGTGGGAGGGGGCGTGGCCTGACAGAGTCGGAGCGTGGTTTCCCGAGATCTGGGGCGGGGGTCAGAGTGGCATGAATTATAGGTCGATGACATGGTAATTTATGGGGACCCGCAATGGGTAGCAGTGGAAAAAAACATCTTTTATTAGTACTGAATGGTCGTAGTCTAAAATTAGTCAATTTCATCTACGATTTTTGTGTGTCGTTGCAGAGAGAAATTCACCCTCCCACCCCTGCAGCTGATTTTTTTCAATCCCCGTTGCCTGCGGAGTGGGAGGGGGCGTGGCCTGGCAGAGTTGGGAGTGTTGATTATCAAGATGCTTCGAACGGTTGTAGTCTGAAATTAGTCTATTTCATCTAAAATTTTGTGTGTCATTGCAGAGAGAAATTTACCCTCCCACCCCTGCAGCTGACAGAAGTTTATTTTTCCCTTCATTCTTTCAATCCCTGTTGGCTGTGGAGTGGGAGGGGGCATGACCTGACAGAGTTGGGGGTTTGGCTTAGCAAAGCGCTTCGCATAGGTGATTTAATCTATTTCATTTAATGTTTCTGTGTGTTGTTGCAGAATGGCTGCAGAGTGGGAGGGGGCGTGGTCTGACAGAGTTGGGGGCGTGACTTAGCAAGACGATTCGAACAGTTATAGTCTATAATTAGTCTATTTTATCTAAAATTTTTGTGTGTCGTTGCAGAGAGAAATTCACCCTCCCACCCCTGCAGCAAACAGAAGTTTATTTTTACCTTTATTTTTTCAATCCCCGTTGGCTGCGGAGTGGGAGGGGGTGTAACCTGACAGAGTCAGGGTCGTGGATTAGCAAGACGCTTTACATGGGTGTATTTAATCTATTTCATTTAATGTTTCTGTGTGTCGTTGCAGAAAGAAAGTCAACCTCCCACCCATCCCTGCAGCTGACAGAAGTTGATTTTTACCTTTATTTTTTCAATCCCTGTTGGCTGCGGAGTGGGAGGGGAGGGGGCGTGGCCTTACAGAGTCGGGGCGTGGCTTAGCAAAGTGCTTCGCATAGGTGCATTTAATCTATTTCATTTAATGTTTCTGTGTGTCGTTGCAGAATGGCTGCGGAGTGAGAGGGGGCGTGGCCTGACAGACGGGGCGTGGCTTAGCAAAAGGCTTCGAACAGTTGTAGTCTATAATTAGTCTATTTCATCTAAAATTTTTGTGTGTCGTTGCAGAGAGAAATTCACCCTCCCACCCCTGCAGCAAACAGAAGTTTATTTTTACCTTAATTTTTTCAATTCCCATTGGCTGCGGAGTGGGAGGGGGCGTGACCTGACAGAGTCGGGGGCGTGGATTAGCAAGACGCTTCGCATGGGTGTATTTAATCTATTTTATTTAATGTTGGTGTGTGTTGTTTCAGAAAGAAAGTCAACCTCCCACCCATCCCTGCAGCTGACAGAAGTTGATTTTTACCTTTATTTTTTCAATCTCTGTTGGCTGCGGAGTGAAAGGGGGTGTGGCCTGACAGAGTTGGGGTGTGTGGCTTAGTGAGACCTGGGGCGGGGGTTTTAAGTACTTCTTTTAGGGTGGCCTGAATTAAAGGTCAATACCATGCTTATTTATGAGCCCACGCAATAGGCAGCAGTGGAGGAAAACATCTTTTATTACTACTGAACTGTAGTAATAGAAAAACACATAGGTTATATTTATGGTAACCGGAATACCTTTAACAGTGTCAGTAAATAGAAATGGATGAGATCCTCAGCTGCTGATAATTACCTGGTTGTTATGGAAACCTGCCCTCCCTGTGTTCGCCTTTGCAGAGAATGGCAGTTGGAGTTTAAAACCAAAGTTCCCAGTTGTAATGTTGGCTAATGGAGATCATATTTTGGGAATATCTCAGGAACGGTATGTCCTAGAGAGATGAGACCTGGTCTAAAACCTTCCCGGACACCTGATGTACCTGTGTGCCGAATTTGGTGAAAATCGGTCCAGTAGTTTGGTCGCGCATAGAGAACAGACAGACAGACAGACAGAAACTCATTTTTATATTATTAAGAGATGGTAGATCCTGCAAGACAAAGATGTGGGTACTCAGTATCCATATGTGTTTTCACATTGATGACTCTTTTTGTCGTGACTGGTGGCCCCAGAACAGACTGGCAAGGGTGGCAACAACATGAACAGTCACAATAGTGGCCCAGTCACAGAGTGGTGAGGGTGTGAACAGCATGAGGAGTCAGAATAGTGGCCCAGTCACAGAAAGGGTAGGGTGGCAACAGCATGAGGAGTCAACATAGTGGCCCACTCACAGAGTGGTGAGGGTATGAACAGTATGAGGAGTCACAATAGTGGTCCAGTCACACAGTGGGCAGTGGTGGGAAACAGCAGTGGCAGTAACAGCACAAGATGGTGGCAGTAGGAGAACATGGCAGCAGGTGTGTGGCAGCAGGGAGGTGGAAGCATTAGAATAGTGACAGCAGCACATGGGTAGAAGTAATGGACCATTTTTCACAATGTTCTGGGGTGGCAGCACACTGCAGTCAGATCGCTAGTGGCAGAATGATCTAGTCTAATGCATGAGGCAAGGCTGTGTGGAAATCCTGGCTGATCATCTCCTGATTCATCTTTATAAAGGTTAATTTCTGAACATTTTGTGTTTAAAGGCGAGTTCTCTTTGGGCTAACTATACCACCCTCCCACCCACCCCCTGCACTAAAAACCCGCTCTGATGCTACACTACTGGTGAGGGCAAATTGGGATAGCTGCGGTCACAATTCAAGTTTGGCTGACCATTAGTCCAGGGGATCTTAGATCTGTGGTACGAGGGTACAGTCCAAGTGTGCCACCACCTGCTGGTCCAGGTTCTGCCCATGTCCTGCTGCTACTGGTTGGTTTCTTAATTAGGTGGGTGAAGAAATGTGCTTATCAGAGACTCGAAATTCAAGTTGCTACTGATGGAGCTGGTACTGCTCCTGCCCCCCTTCACCCGGCAGGCATGGCTGTGGAGCGTGAGTGGAGAGGGTCCGCCCAATCAGACCTTCGAGAGAATAGGCGATGGCACACGTAGGCAGCAACCAACCAACTACATAGGATTTTTCAATAGTTGACTTTTTCATCCCTCTCAGAAGGTGTAAAAAAAAGGCCCCCATTTTGACCCAGTAGCCAGGGTCTAACATTGCAAAGAGCCAGTAGTCAACCAGATGCATGCAACTCAGCATGGAGGGACCCCTGCCTCCATCTCCACTGCATACTGCCACAGTCTGTCGGGGTCACCTGCCAGGTCTTCACCCTCATTGCCCTCCAGCTTTTCTTGCTCCTCTCCTGTCGCTTGGGCAGATAAACTACCTATTTCTGTATATAAATGTATACCTATTTCTGTTTATGCCTTCCTCGTCCTCATCCTCCTCCTCCTCCTCCACCAGTTCAGTCCCCAGAGGGCTCAGGTGGCCTTGAGACAGTGGCGTAGCTATAAGGGAAGCAGGGGAAGCAGCTGCTTCAGGGCCCCAGCTCATAAGGGGCCCGGGAGCAGAGCAAGCCTCCTGCTATCTGTACGATCTCACAGGGTGCAATACCCTTGCATAGTCCAGAGGGTGCCACCTTCCCTACTGCTTCTCTTCTCCCAGCTTCTCGTATTTCCTCTATTAGAGGTGCTGGGCTGATGGAGCCTGCAGCCCAGCGCCCCAAAGGTTGCCTCTATGGAAGCCCTAACACTACAGTATATGCTAGCAGCCCAGTTCTCATCTCAACTGATATGGCTTCCCCCTTCTAGGTAACCTCTCCTTCCTCCCCAACTCTGCTTCTTTCCTGTCTCCTCTCTCTTGCAATCCCCTCCACCATTTTTCCTCCACTTCTTGCTGATCCAGTTTTGCTTTGGCCCCTCCTCATCTCCACACTCCTCCACTCCACTTCTTCCTGGTGCTTTCCTCAATCCCCCACTCACCTCCTCTCCTAGCAGCCCTGGTGTCCCGGAGTCTCTGTTCCCCTCCCCCACACAACATCACAGGGAGGCCTAGTCAGCATCAGAGCAGGGACTTCTAAGCCTGATATCATCAGAAAGGTAAGTGTACTTCTATGTATGTGTGGATATACAAGTATACATGTATATGTATGTAGATATGTAGGTATACATGCATGTATGTAGATATGTAAGTATACATGTCTATGTATTTAGATATGTAAGTATACATGTCTATGTATTTAGATATGTAAGTACACATGTATATGTATGTAGATATGTAAGTATACATGTATATATATGTAGATATGTAAGTATACATGTATATATATGTAGATATGTAAGTATACATGTATATATGTAGATATGTAAGTATACATGTATATGTATGTAGATATCTAAGTATACACATATATGTATGTAGATATCTAAGTATATATGTATGTATATGTGCTATATAAATGTATTCTATAAATATATTTGTTTAGTCATAATTACTATATATAGAGTATATATAAAATATATATATATATATATATATATATATATATATATATATATATATATAGCATACTGTATATTGTATTATACTATATACTTCCTGGTCTTCATGCTGCACTGTGCTATGTCCTGCGCACAGAGTGAGGACATCGGCTTGCTCTGTAACCTCACACTGCGTGACGTTGGGTCACAGCACAGCGCAGCATGAAGACCAAGAGAGCTGGGTATCAGGAGCAGCGGCAGCGTCCAGAGCAGGAGAGGTGAGTGGTGTTATTATTTTTTTCTCTGATCTGATGATTGTAGTCTGAGGTCTGAATGGGGGTCGCAAAAAAGAAGGGGACACATTTACAAGACCGGGACGACTGAGCAGAATAAGAAAACATTAACAACCACACTAAGCCATAGGAAGCCGGATCATGACCTGCACCTGCTGACATCTATTGATACCGCCCCGTGGTCCCACAACTGTGCTTATTTGTATGGCTGGTTAATAAAAGATAGAAGGCTACAGTGCATTGTGCTAAAGAACAACTGTAAGTTCTGATCCACACCACTGTGCTTGTGGGGCTATTGCACTGTATTTGCATCACTATGTGAGCACAGTACAAAACCTCCTCGATCCGATAGGAACTGACTGGATCATAAATCACTATGATGCAGTCAGGAGAGCTGCGGTCTGGAATTATATCATTCATCCCGTAGTCCTGGTGAGTTACAAATAAAGTGGCCTCCTTAAAGGGCCTGAGCAAACAGCAGGTGTCAAACTCTGCCAATGGCTAACATCAAAATTACACATCATCAAGAAATCGCTCACGGCCTTCCGCTGCTCATATAGTCGGTCCAACATGTGGAGAGTGGAGTTCCAGCATGTGGAAACGTCATATATAAGGTGATGTTGGGGAACACCATTCTGCCTTTGCAGGTCAAGGGGGGCATGTTTTGCAGGGTAAGAGTGGCCAAAGTGCATGCACACCTTTCTGGCCATTTTCAAGATGTCTTGCAGTTGGGTGGAAGACTTCAGGAACCAGATTAAAGACATATGCCATCATCCCTCCTTGAAACAACGCTGACAGAATGTTCTTCCCCTTATCAGTGACCATGGTTGTGATCTTTAGTTGATGAGGAGACAGCCAGGATTCAATTTGTTGGTGAAAGACGTGAAGCAGTTCCTCCCCAGTGGAACTCCATTCGCCCAGGCAAACCGGGTTCAGAACTGTGTCACACCGCCATGCTCTGCATAGGTGGTATGCTGGAGGACCACTCTGAACTGTGCCTACTGAATACAAGGCGGAGGATGAGGAGGCAGAGGAAGCCATTGGCACTGCATTTGCAGCATGAGAATGCAGAAGCGGCATTACTATCACCTGGCCAAGTTGCTGGTGTGCCTGGGAAGGAACCACATTTACCTAGGCCATAAAGGACATATGTTGTACTTGACCATAGTTATAGCTCCACATGTCAGTGCTTCCATGAACTGTACCAGACACCAGCAGGTTCAAGGACTGGCCCACCTTCTGCTCTACATATGTATGCAGGTCTGGTACAGCTTCTTAGAGAAGTAGTAACGGCTTGGGACTCTCCACCTTGGCTCAGCACAATCCACCAGTTCTCTGAAATGTGCAGTCCACATGGAAAGAGATTGACTATAGTACCAGCAACTTGGCCAGGAGCACATTCATCTTCTGCGCCACTGGATGAGTGCATGCATAATTTTGCTTCTTTGTTATCTCCTCAATGATCGATGGCTGGCGAAAAGCATGACGAGGAGTAGGAGCATCAGGACCAGTAAGCATAGGGAAGAAAAGACAGCTTCCTTCTGCTGAGGTGAAGGAGCTCTGACTCCTGAAGAAGGGGTGTGGGCCACTGAAAGATGCAGAAGTTGCTGCGTCAGGCTGTACCACTACATTAGCGTCACAGTTTTCCCAGGCCACTTTATGGTGAGGCATGTCTTGATGCAAGGTCATGGTGCCAACATTAGCACCCTGGCTGCACTTCACTTTCCGCCAATAGATCCTGCATACCGCCACGCCCACACTGGTGAGCATGGCATTTTACTCCCAGTACTGTGATGACTGCCTGCCGCTGCCTCTATGATGCCATGCATGGGCAGTTGTTTCCTGGCAGGTAGGCTCCTGAGTTGTACACGGTCTACCCAGGGCATGTTTGGCTCCAAATCTCACACTGCTACCACCCTGCTGTCTCACACCTGCGCTTGCACCCTTCTGGCTCAAGAGCATGCTGACACCCCGCTGCTGTCTCAGTGGTACCTTAGAACCGAACCTGAGTTCGGGAAATGTTTTTTTACAGTACAAATTAATTTATGAAGTTATTACTCTAAGTCTCGCGAGACTTCGCAAAGCAATAACTTTGGCTCATCTGAGCCAATACATTCTAATACAGTACGGAGCTCCTGCTCTGTACAGTATTGGAAGGAAGTTTTATATGAATCAACTTTGGATGTTTCATCCGAAGTCAATTCACTCATCCCTAATGACGATGAAGCCCCCTCTTCACCCAGCTCCTATGTGCGATTGGCTACATTATCATCCACTACTGTCTGGTCATCACTTATTTCACCCTCACCAGTCTCATGGCCATATCCCTGACCTCTCACAACACCTGCTCCCATGCGACTGTCAACGTTGCTACTTGCGTGCCTATAGGAGGGCGCAGTGGACCTCTCCTCCAAATGTGGGCTGGCATGTAGCTGCTGACTGTCCTCAATAAGCTTGTTCTCACTGAAAAGCAGAGCAGAGCCAGCAACATACATTACTTGCCTGGCAGAAAGGGCAAAAAAGGAATGCTGCAGGTTCAGTACTGATGAGAGCACAGAGCATGTTCCTGGGCCATGCCAACTGTGATGTATGAGGAACCCGACTCCTGGCTGGGTTTGTCTGATGTCAGTTGTGATGATGTTACAGACCGAGTCAACCATTCTAGGAGAGTGGGATAGGTCATCAAAACATGACCGTTGGATGACACAGTCAGCTCTGGTCTGTTGCTGCGACTGCTGATATTACCCTCCCTTCTTCTGCAGCTACTTCTACTAGCTCCAAAAACATTTTTGCCACTGCCCGTTCCCTGGCACCTGTCTGTTGGACATACTGTACATTAACTAAGTGTAAGATAGCAGTAGTATTAGACTTCTATTTCACCCCAATTACAGAAACGAGACCTAATGGAATTACTTATGTATAAACCAATGTGAACATCCCAAAATCAGTAGTATTAGAACGCCATTTCACCCCAATTACAGAATCAAGGCCTAATGGAATTATTTATCTATTTATCTGAGCGCTGCTGTTCCCCTGCTTACCACCGTGGTCCCGGGCATCATGTTCAGAGGTGATTTGTTACCAGTGATTCTCCATTTACTGCTGCAGTCCTGAGCTCTGTCCTTGTAGGTACTGTTTGTTCTGGGATCCGCTCCACAGTTTCCTTCCAGCCCTGTCCACAGCATGCTTGCTGCTTGTTCCCTGCAACACTTCTTTAAGGGTCTGCGCAGGTCACTTTCTGTGCTTTATGGTTTAGATCATGTGACCTCGCTGACTAATCCTAGTCTTCCTGCACATATATAAGTGGCTCAGTTCCCTTCCCAGATGCCTCAACGTCAAGGTCCTTGTCTAAGGTTGCTGATATCTCTGTTTGTGCTCCGGTGTACCTGACTCATGCTTGTGTTTCTGGACTCCGCTACCTGTTTGATCCCTGCATGCTTGCCTTGACTCTCCTGTTGCCGATCCAGATTGCCTGACCTGTACCTCTGCCTCCTGCCCTGATCTATTGCTTGTTTAACGTCGCCTCTGCCTCATTATTTGGTCCTGCACTGTTGCTGCTGGTTATGACTCAGCCTGCTGACTATGTCTTTACCTCTGGTACTTTGCTTAGGTACCTCCTGGTCTGCCTAGACCAGCTACCTTGTGTGCCAATGGAATTCTTTGTCTATAATACAAGGTGTAAAACCAAATATCTGAAAAAATAGAGGACTATTTTACCCCAATTACAGAATCAAGGCCTAATGAAATTCCTTATCTATAATACAAGGTGTAAAACCAAATACGTGAAAAAATAGAGCACTATTTCAACCTAATTAAGGAATCAAGGCCTCATGGAATTACTTATCTATAACACAAGGTGTTAAAAAATATTTAGAGTGCTTTTTCACCTCAGTTATAGAATCAAGGCGTTATAGAATCACGTTTGTATAAAACAATGTGGACACCACAACAGCAGTAGTATTAGACCGCTTTTTTTACCCCAATTAGTGCATCAAGGTGTAATAGAATTGTTTATCTCTTAATCAAGGAGGAGACTGTTCTATTAGCCCCTGCACTGTCCCTATGTTCTGTCTATAGTGTGGATAAAGTCTCCCTATGATCTTCCTATTATCTCCCTACATCAGTGGTGGCAAACCTATTGCATGGGTGCCACAGGTGGCACTCAGAGCCCTCTATGTGGGCACCTGCACCCTGGAAAAAGTCTATGTCTTAGACTTTTCCTGATATTCATCAGCGCAGGGTGCACTATGAACAGCATATGCAGCGCATTGAATTTAGACAGGCTATTATAGCTAAAGGATGAAGCACATGGAAGATATACTATATTGGACTTTAGTACTCAGGTTAAATTGCCCTGTTGGCACGCTGCAATAAATAAGTGGGTTTGGGTTGCAGTTTGGGCACTTAAAAAGGCTCTCTAAAAGGTTCGCCATCACTGCCCTACACTATCCCTGTGCTGTCCCTGAACTGTTCCAAACCAAAATTTTACAAATAAAGTCTTTCTTAATCACCGTCCCTAGTGCGGTCACATCTATCCCTGCACAAAGTTCACAGTAAAATGATGGAGACCGGGCAAGATGAGGCTTTTTATAGGGCTGTAACATCATAGAGGCTGGCTATCTGCTGATTGGCTGGCTACATGGCATTATGGGTGATTCCTCATTCCCAGGATTCTTATTTTCACTTTGTAACATGTGCAGCAGCCATTTTAGAAAAAATCTGATTATTTACCACGAAGCGCCAGGAAATTCAGATACGTGACGAATGGAATTTTTCCTGAAATTCCACTTTGTCAACGCTAGAGATGATCATTCTTAATTCCACAAAAATTGATTTGGTTTATTTAGAATGTAATGTGCATCTTTGCATTAGCGCTTCATTAAATATTTCTAAAGATATACTAGATTCTAATGCAAAAAATTATACAGTACATTAAAAAGAAAGAAAGGCACCTGACACCTGAATGAGGTTAAGTCAAATGTTGATAAGTCGTCAAATTGAATGTGAAAATGTAGATGATCCCACCTGGCCTTTCCAAAATCAATTTCCATATATCATTTTCGCTCACATTTCTCTCTCACTTGTGTTTTGTGGCCTAGAGAAATCCAAATAAAAATTGAATAATGCTTCATTCCTAGATCATAATGATATAGTTTAATAAATCTACTATTTCCTAAACTATTTTTTTGTATCAGAACTAAGCACAGAACATGGAACAAACCTTGCTGACCATAAAGAATAAGTACAAAGAATAACTTTGGAAACCCAGCAACTCTTCTTTATTAGGTACAATATTAAAAATTCATAGCTATCGCTCCATCAATGTCTATATTTTTAACAGTGTGCTTAATAAATGATATTTTAAGGTACGTCTGGCATCCTAGTACTTGTGTATGTCTGCTTTCACATCCTGTAAATTTAAAGTCTTTTCACTCACTGTTTGCCAATATACAGTATTAACCACCCATACCTAATATAATACAAGTATGTATTAAATACAAGAAAATAGGAAAATGCTTTCATACTTTGTATTAAACAAAGCTGACCCCCAACAAGCTAAATAACAATCAAGGCAAATATGAAAAAATGCATTATTTTACAACCTTATTTCCTCCTCTAGATATTTAAAAGTTGAAAATAAAACTCTTCCTAAAATGAAACACTAAAGTGGTTAGTATGTAAAAAAATATAAAAGTTTTTATGACTACATATTTTTATGTGAACTACTTTAAAGGTATATTTGTAATAACTTCTAGGTTTTATTTATTTTTTAAAAAAAGGTACGGAAATTCACACTTTTTCCTGCAGCATCACAGCACTTTTTTTTCTATTGTGACACAGGCAAAGCACACGGGAGAACATTTGCTAATCCTGTCTAAAATGTAGATAGCGTAAACCAATAGGGTAATGTATCAAAGGTGCTTGGAGTAGCCTTTTACAACAAATTTGTGAAGTATTTGCAACATTTTTCATGCGGTTTCCACCATGGCCGATAGATGTTTTAACGCCGGAGCTACATTTTTAGCCAAATTTATCAACTTTTTTTCTAAAAACCTCTGGTGGAGTACAAACTGATGGAACCTTTGAAACAAATAAGATTAGAATTTAGAAAATTGCTATTTAATTTATGTGACAAATTTAACAAATGACATGCAACATATTGTAATGGCTTCAAACCTAGCACACACTCCAAAAAAGTTGCAAAAGTTGCAATTAAAGATGCAACAAATTCATCACAGTGGCACATGCTGGATGATAAGTTTGGTGCATGCCTATACACTTTTGTCTAACTTTATACACTTATTGGTTGAATTACCATAAAAGAATTTTGTAGAAAGTGGTAATTTAGTGCAAAATGTCACATCTTGAGTTAAACCCCTTTCCCACTAGGTCAGCCACAGTGGATTATTCTTTTCACTCATTCGCTTCAAAAATATGTCTTAAACAAGGTGCAACATTTTGTGCTAAAAATATGCCAGATTTTGCCACATAATGGGGGTCATTTATTAACCTGAAATATGCCTATATTAGGTGTATTTCAGGCGCAGATTGCGGTGCAAGGGTTAGTTGCTAGCTCACACCGGGGAAGGGGACAGCCCGTGTCATTCATCATTTTCTAGTCCTGGTTTAGGCGTAGAAAATGACCTAAATATAAGCCAGCTTGAAAGCTGGCTAAGAAGCAGTGCTGGATGTGTCGAAGTTATGTAGAAGCTGGCGCCTCTAGATAACTGTCAATCCACCGCCAGAGCAGGGGCTTTATAATATATGACTCCCAATAAGCCTGAATTCTGGTGAATTCACTGTGCTAACAAGGGGAAACAATTGTAATTTTTAAGCTTTATGCACCAGGGCTGGCTTCAGGTTTAGGCGGGCCTTCAGACAATAGCATGACAGTGGGACAACTGACACAGCATAAAAAAGAAAGAGCTGCATTTGTAACTGAAAGATATTTTAATGATGTACTTGTAAAGATGGGCAGAAAAAGTTTTTGTAGCTGTTTGAGGTCTCGTTTTTGTGAGACAGGCTATAACTATAGTTGATTATTTGTTGAATCCTCTTTCAAATTAAAGAGGAACTCTCACCTCTCTTGACCTTTAGCAACTTGCATTACCCATAGTTGTCATTTTTCTATTATTCCTGTGGTTTGACACTATCCAGCTTGTGACACCCAGTTGGACCTTTAGTAAAGGCTCTTGTTTTTATTATTATTGCATTTTACTCATTCTGAGCTAAAAAATGGCTTAAATAAGTGTTTACGACCTTGTAGTCATTTAGACATTAGATGAATTAGCTGACCAGCACAAAGTGAAAGTACTATTCACACAGAGAATTGTACTAATTGAATTAATTCCCTTTAGTTATTAAAGGGAACCTGTCACCTCCTGTAGGGAAAAAAAATGTTAGCAGTACCTTAATCTGGTGGCCAGGGTGACGCTAAAGAAGGTCTTGATAAGGAGAAGAGATTCCTGTAAATAGAAGAAATTGATGTTTTAATCCTGTTCAGAACGCTGACTTGACTCGGCTTGAAGTCAAGGGGGCAGCGGCTAGCCAAGAAAACCACTCCCCCTGGTCAACTTGAATGACAGTTGCCGTTGGGCCGGGGATCGCGCAATTCTCGCGCATGCGCGGTGCGCAATTTCTCCCTGCGCGATCCCAGCCCCGGCTCTTCACTTCTGCGGCGCTTTTGTCCCTACAGCGCATGCGCTGCAGAAGCAAGCGAGCGCGCTTGCCAGAGCGCGCCCGCCCGCCGTCACCGCGCGCTCGCTTGCTTCTGCGGCGCATGCGCTGTAGGGACAAAAGCGCCGCAGAAGTGAAGAGCCGGGGCTGGGATCGCGCAGGGAGAAATTGCGCACCGCGCATGCGCGAGAATTGCGCGATCCCCGGCCCAACGGCAACTGTCATTCAAGTTGACCAGGGGGAGTGGTTTTCTTGGCTAGCCGCTGCCCCCTTGACTTCAAGCCGAGTCAAGTCAGCGTTCTGAACAGGATTAAAACATCAATTTCTTCTATTTACAGGAATCTCTTCTCCTTATCAAGACCTTCTTTAGCGTCACCCTGGCTACCAGATTAAGGTACTGCTAACAGTTTTTTTTCCCTACAGGAGGTGACAGGTTCCCTTTAAAGAGCACATGTCATCACAAAATGCAGTGCAATCTCCAGGCACTATGTCATAGAGCAAGCGGAGCTAAGCAGATTGATACATAGTTTTGGGCTATGCCTGGCTATTGTGCCTCCCACTAAGTCATTCACATTATTTCTTGACACTTAAGTATAAAAAGTCACAAATAATAGTGCAAATATGGCACGCGTCATAATTTGCATTTTTTTTTACACCATAAAAATGCCATAAACCCTCTGATAAATCAGCCCAAGAGTGTTTCCATTAAAATGCCACTTTTCGTAGCAATTTTCCTGGCTTTTTCCCAATGTTGTATTTTGAATGCTTTGGCCAGATCCTAGCTGAAATTCAGTAGAGTAATATGAAACATAGTATAAAATAGTGAGGTTGGCATCAAGCTGAGAAAGAGATAAAAAAAGATTTAATATATAAACCAGTGGTAAATAAAATAAAATGTTAAAATTTATCACCTAAGATACATTATCATACAACTTGGATTAAAGATGTATGTACTCTATCATAACTAGAGATGAGCAAAGAATTGTGAAGGTGATATCAAAGAAGGGGTCCTATGTTAAAGGGTTATTCCAGTTACCATAAATATAACTTATGTTTTAGACTAATTTCATCGTCAATAATTACCTAATATAATGTCAATTTCACATATTTACCGTTCAGTAGTTATAAAAGTAGTTTTCTTCCTCTGCTACCCACTGTGTTTCCTCATAAGTTACCATGGCATCGACCTGTAGTTCTTAGCCTTTGTTAGGTCGAGCATGCTCAGTGTGTTGCTATCAGTTGCTATCAGCTAAATGCTAGTGTGCTGCTGATTACTGAGAAGAGGGGGCGTGACCAGACTGTATATCAGGCAGCCAATCAATAAACATCAACACTCATGAACAAGCAGAAACTCACAGCAGGAAAGCTAGGCATTGTGGTGATTGTAGTTTTGTGAGGGAAAATCAGGGGCCATGATGCTCTCAGTGTGCTTCAGACTCACACAGAAGATAGACAAATGGATTGCAAGGTAAAATGAAACTATCGTTATATGTATAGGTATGGGTTCTGGTTGGGTCACAGCTTGCAGCCTTAATGCAGTTTTTCAAAAATTAAGTTACTTTACTTTTGTTAAGATCTTTTTTTTTTTCAAATTCAACAAATTCTATAAAATGTTTTGAAAATATGTTATGCATAATAGTTTAGAACAGTGCATTTTGAGTTATTTTAATTAAAAAAAATAGGATTTTTTTCTGCTTACCTGTAAAATCCTTTTCTTGTCAAGTTCATTGGGGGACACAGAAGACCATGGGTATAGCTGTTGCCACTAGGAGGCGACACTGAGCTATATTCCTCTTGCATGCACTGAGCTAATTAGTTTGTACGAAAGCAGTAGGAGCAGCCAGGAGACGTCAACGAAAAACAAGAGTAAGAAGAGAAGTGCAGATGGGTCAGAACCAAGAAAAGGTGGGACCCATCAGGAAGAGCCAGCAATGTACTTACTGGGTGGGTGCTATCCCCCCCAATAAACTCGGCGAGAAAAATGATTTTATAAGAAGTACAAAAAATCCTATTTTATTCTTTGTATCATTGGGGGACACATGAGACCATGGGACGTTTGAAAGCAGTACCATGGGGAGGGAAATAAAGACCAGAATACATCTAAGGCTGGCCATGAGATCCTGTACGGAAATTACCTGAATTGGACAGGAAACCCTGAATTGGACAGGAAGAGCATGAACCAGGAGGGCCAGCCCGAGAGAGTAAAACATGCAGTGACAGAAAGAGGAAAGTCCAGTTAAACAAGGCCAAACGACTGGAGATACGCAGTAGATAGCAGCCCAGAATATCCACAAGAAGGAGAATCCTTTCTGCCGACTGAAAAAGATGTCTGAGGATCACAGGACTGGCGTTAAACTCTGGACTGGAAAGCCAGGGCTTCTTGCATGACAATAGGCCCCTCAGAAAATGAGGGAGGTCTACTAAGTAGAAATGGGTCTGTAGAATCCGGGTACGTATGAGACCCTTTCAACAAGTGACAGGAGGACCCAGACAAAACTGTACCAAATAGGAAAGTACCAGGAAGGTAGATTTCTACCAAGGGAAAAAACATAGTAACCTGGAAGGAATCAACTGGGCAGAAGGCAGAGCACCAGTCCTGGAGTGACCTTCCAGGTAGATAAGTAGACATTTGCGGGCCAGCTTGTAAATAGGGCCGGTCACGGGAGATGAAAGCCACAATGGAAACCTATCAGTGGTACTGACCGGAAAAACCTTACGCAAATGGTGAGTAGTCTGGGAGGAAAAAAATATATGCTCTCAGGGATCAGTAACATCCCAGCCATGCTAAAGAGAGAAATTCAGCATAAGAGTACAGTAACAGGAACTACCAGAACTACACATAAGGAAGACTGAATGACGCCCGATCCAGGACGACATCATGATGGGTGCTAGACAGGCTGAGGAAGCAGAGCAGAGACAGGGTAACTGCACTGTGAAAAGAGAGCAGGAATCTCTAGAGATGCAGCTATCAGAACACTCATGGAAGCAGATTAAGAACCGCAGTGCACACCTCTGCTAAAAAAAAAAAAAAAAAATCTCTAAGTAAAAGGAAATATGGTAGACGGATGCCAGAGCCGCAGTGGCTTGCCATCAGTTCCCTAACAAGAAAAGCTGCCTGATATGCCCCAGGCAAACCTGCCTGGACCGGCCAATGCTAACAGTAGACTGAAGCGTTGCGAACTCCAGAAACATCGGAGGCGCGTAGACTCGACAAATAGCGTAGACTCGGCAGATAACTCCCGCCCAGAGGAATGCACAAAGTGGCCAGAGATGGGAGAATACTCCATCCAAACAGGAGTGTAATGTTAATGTCCAACTGCACAGAAGTACCAGAGAAAAAAACTGTCATATTGAAAAAATAGCGGCAGTGCGGGCACTCCAGAGTAGTAATGAGCAAACCCAAGAAACATGGATACTAGTCAGGTACACAGAAACAGTAGCTGGGGTGAGTGTAACTACTCGCCTTGTGGAAGGGCATAAAGTAGAAAGGGTGTTTGATTCCAGCAATGATTCACCTATTAGCGGTGACAAGTGACAGCATAATCGCTTACCTGGTGATAGGAGAAATGTAGTCAACTCACAGTATGTGCACTGAATAGGTATGCCCGCTACAGCAGGACATGTCAGAGCCATTACTCAATCTCCTAAGAGTGATTATGCTAAAGCTGTCACTGCTTCAACTGTTAGTAAATAAAGTTGGAGTCTGCACACTCTGTTAAGTATTGGTGCTAGCGAAATGACCTAGAGGTCAATATACCAAGAAGAAGAGGAGAATCGCTGCACCCCAATGTCCACAGTCTCAACTGTTAGTGCCAATGACCCATCTGTGAAGGGAACAATATGGTAGACAAGAGCCCCAGCAACAAGGGGGTTACGCCAGCTGAAGAACACCAGAAGTGAGGGACTCATTAGCTATAGCATCCCATGCTATTGCACATACCTGTTCTCGTGATGAAAGTAATGCGGATGACCAGTGCCATCATGAATGAATGGGTATGTCAGCTGCGGCACCAAGGAGAGCCACCTGAGAGGAAATATACATACAATCACCACAACTAATACCAACATGAAGGTTCCACCCATAGAGGGGGGGGGTGCAGTAGAAATTACCACATACAAAGATAGGGGCAAAACAAGGTTTTGAATAGAAGACAATGTGGCACAAACCATAGATCCAATACCCGATGAAAATGCACCATGTGAGGAAGGAAACAATTGAGGAAGGAGGCCCAATCGTAGAAGCCTTAGTATGTAATGTTATCAAAGACACACCATCCAAGGAGGGCCCACAGTAGTGGCCACAGAGTCTAGTGCTAGCTTATAAACTCCACCTGAGGAAGAGACCATATGGTAGCCATTAAATGCAGTGCTACTGCAAATACTCCAACAGAGAAGGAAGAGAGCTGGCCGTGGATATGGTATACTGTCAGTGAAATGCACAACCCACTAAGTGAGTAAATGTGTAAGTAACCAAAGTATTCTGTGCTAGTGCAGATGCTCCACCTAGTGGAGGTGACAATGACTACCATTGTAGAGTGGTTTGCAACCGGGACTTAAAGCACAAGAAAAGTTGTGTTGTAAGTAGAGATGAGCGAATCTATTCGCCACTTCGTATATTCGTTACGAATCCTCCTTATTTCCTACTCCGAAGCGAATCTGAATATCTTCAGATCCGCTTCGTACGAATATTAAATGCTCTTAAAATTTTGTATGCTAACGCTACGTATGCATTCTTCTTGCCCACCGGACCCCTGAAGCGGGAAAATTACGGTATGCCCACTCAAGAACGGGAAAGTGAAGATATTCCCCCCCCTCAGAAGCGGGAAAAACCAGCCTGGCCCACCAGGAACTTTCTATTTGCAAGTATAGGGAGTGAAGACTCCTCCCTCATTGCTCCGTCCTCCTCTCCAGTTCAAGCCAGCGGTGAACAAGACAGCATGGCGCAGCAACTACGTCCAAAGTGGGGAGAGATGGTGTGGGGTAGCAACCCCGAACCACCGGAGATGCCTGAAGAGATCAGAGTGGCACAAGTGACCCCAAGAATCGCACGGGCACTGGAGGTGTCCACCTTGTCGGCTGGTGTGGCGGAGGCAGCTGGAGCGTCCACTCCGACGCCCAGGAGGAGAACACCTTCCATGCGGCAGAATACCATCATGCCTGCATCCGTGACAGCAACGCCCAGACCCTATAGGACTATAAAAAAGTGGTGGAGGACTGCTTGAGTGCTTGATCATCCGAGGCCGGGAGACCCTATGCTGGAACGGTGCAAAGAAACCGTCATCTGGCTTTCAGTGGAGAGAGGCAGTGGCTTCCTTGCAGACGACGAGGACGGGGAGGAGTACTTCAAGTGCCACAGGTCTGTTAAACAGCCTTACCTGCCCCAAGCCCGTCACAGCCTATACGTGGGGGATCAGGTCGAATATACCCCCATGGCATCAGTGGTCCCTGCATCGCCAGCCGAGACCTGGCTGGAGGATCCAGCAGCCGCAGGACACATGCGCTGCCTACAAGAGACAGCAGATGACACCCTCCATTTCAGAGAGAAACCACAGCCAAAGCCGGAGCCTCTGATTCCTGGCTTGCCAGTGCCACCACCACCAACCACAGTCCTTTCACCTGGGTAAGCTCTTATGTCGTTTAGCAGCAGTAGCAGCAAGGAGGACTTCAGGTCCCTCATATCTGAGGAACCCTTCTACAATTGGCTGTCTCTGTATGGCTGACTTAAAGGACACCTCTGGACCTATGGGAGCCACAACATGGACTGCACCTGATGGGTAAGAGCTAGTTGGCACATGTTTTTAATTTATCTTGTTTTTATTGCCCACTGTTTGACTCTCATCCAGATAGCCATGGCTTGTTAGGACTCCCCCCATTCTGCAGAAAATTCCCAGTTGCGCCTAAGCGCACCTATTTTCCTTTTTCCCCCCTTCTCAGGTTAGTTCGGAGCCCCCTTTTCAAAAAGGGTTCTCTAATTGCTGCTATTTTATATTATCCATATGGATTACACGTTACCTGTTTGGATTACAAAATTACCTCACGTGGATTACAATTGAATTTTGGACTATATGTTCCAGTGTTTTATGCCAAGCAGCCAAGAAAAGAGACTCAAACGTATATCTGAGCCTATTATGCTTGCAAATGTGAAATTGATAGCACTAAAATGTTTGCATAATTATGTAACATAGTAACATAGTTTATAAGGCCGAAAAAAGACATCTGTCCATCCAGTTCGGCCTGTTTTCCTATAAGTTGATCCAGAGGAAGGCAAAAAAACCCTGTGAGGTACTGTAGAAGCCAATTTTCCCCACTTTAGGGAACAAAATTCCTTCCCGACTCCAATCAGGTAATCAGAATTACTCCCTGGATCAACGACCCCTCTCTAGTAACTATAACCTGTAATATTATTACCCTCCAAAAATACATCCAGGCCTCTCTTAAACTCTTTTAGTAAACTTACCATCACCACCTCCTCAGGCAGAGAGTTCCATAGTCTCACTGCTCTTACCGTAAAGAATCCTCTTCTATGTTTGTGTACAAACCTTCTTTCCTCCAGACGCAGAGGATGTCCCCTCGTCACAGTCACAGTCCTGGGGATAAATAGATCATGGGAGAGATCTCTGTACTGACCTCTGATATATTTATACATAGTTATTAGATCTCCCCTCAGTCGTCTTTTTTTCTAAAGTGAATAACCCTAATTTTGATAATCTTTCTGGGTACTGTAGTCCACCCATTCCAGTTATTACTTTAGTTGCCCTCCTCTGAACCCTCTCCAGCTCTGCTATGTCTGCCTTGTTCACAGGAGCCCAGAACTGTTCACAGTACTCCATGTGTGGTCTGACTAGTGATTTGTAAAGTGGCAGGACTATGTTCTCATCACGGGCATCTATGCCTCTTTTGATGCAACCCATTATCTTATTGGCCTTGGCAGCAGCTGTCTGACACTGGTTTCTGCAGCTTAGTTTGCTGTTCACTAAAATTCCTAGGTCCTTTTCCATGTCAGAGTTACCCAATATTTTACCATTTAGTATGTACTGGTGACTTGCATTATTCCTTCCCATATGCATAACTTTACATTTGTCAGTGTTAAACCTCATCTGCCACTTCTCTGCCCAAGCCTCCAGTCTATCCAGATCCATCTGTAGCAGTGTACTGTCCTCTTCTGTGTTAATTACTTTACACAGTTTAGTGTCATCTGCAAAAATTGATATTTTACTGTGCAAGCCTTCTACAAGATCATTAATAAATATATTGAAGAGAATAGGGCCCAACACTGACCCCTGTGGTACACCACTAGTTACAGTGACCCAATTTGAGTATGTACCATTAATAACCACCCTCTGTTTTCTATAACTGAGCCAGTTACTTACCCACATACAGACATTTTCTGCCAGGCCAAGCATTCTCATTTTATATACTAACCTTTTATGTGGTATTGTGTCAAATGCTTTGGAGAAGTCCAGATATACGACATCCATTGATTCGCCGCGGTCCAGTCTAGAACTTACCTCCTCATAGAAACTGATTAAATTGGTTTGACATGACCGATCCCTCATGAAGCCATGCTGATATGGAGTAATTTGCCTATTTTCATTGAGGTACTCCAAGATAGCATCTCTTAGAAAACCTTCAAACAGTTTACCCACGACAGATGTTAAACTTACCGGTCTTTACTTCCCGGGCTCTGTTTTTGGACCCTTTTTGAATATTGGCACCACATTTGCTATGCGCCAATCCTGTGGAACACTCCCTGTCAGTATAGAGTCCTTAAATATCAGAAATAAGGGTCTGGTGATGACATTACTTAATTCTCTTAGGATACGGGGGTGTCTTTGCAGTATTTTAGCTATATTGTTTTTACAGGCTCAGCAATGTTTAAGCACTTTAGCCCATTGTGTGCATTCTTTTTCAGGTACTGCAATGTGCCCTATTATGCACTTATTGTATGGTGTTTTTGGCAAATTATGCACTTAGCCGGATAGCTAGCACCTTACTTTTCTAGCTCATATGGACTGCCTCTGGGGAATGTACGCCGCGGCCTAGCATTGTGCATGCGTATGACGCAATCGCGAGATAATAGTACGCTAAGGATTCGTACGCAATTTGTGCGCTAATGCTTACGTATTATTATTTGGCAATAACCAAAGACAATTACCTTTCCCAACTGGTTCAGGACCCGACTAGAGGGACAGCCATACTGGACTTAGTATTAACCAATAGACCTGACAGAACAACAGATGTGCAGGCTGGGGACACCTGGGAAATAGTGACCATAAAATAATAACCTTCCAATTGTCATTCAAAAGAGTGTTTTTTTTCATGGAGGAACAAAAATACCAAACTTCAAAAAAGCAAAATTTAGTCAACCAAGAGAGGCCATAGGCCTAACTAACTGGGACAAAGTCATCAAAAATAAAAATACAGCCACAAAATGGGATATTTTTTAAAACATCCTAATATCTAATTGTGAGAGGTACATACTTTATGGGAATAAAAGGTTAAGGAACAAGAAAAATGTGGATAAATAGAACTGTAAAGAAAGCAATAAATGACAAAAAGAAAGCATTTAAATCACTAAAACAGGAGGGGAACGAGGAAGCATTGAAAAACTACAAGGAAAAAATTGAATATGTAAAAGACAATAAAAAGCAGCCAAACTATAGACCGAGAGATTAATCACCAAAGAGAGTAAAACTAACCCTAAAATGTTCTTCAATTACAGTGCCTTGTGAAAGTATTCGGCCCCCTGGAACTTTTCAACCTTTTGCCACATTTCAGGCTTCAAACAAAAAGGTATAACATTTCAAATTTTTGGTGAAGCATCAACAACAAGTGGGTCACAATTGTGAAGTGGAACAAAATTTATTGGATCATTTAAACTTTTTTTGTAATAATAAAACTGAAAAGTGGGGCGTGCAAAATTATTCGGCCCCCTTGCATTAATACTTTGTTGTGCCAACTTTTGCTGTGATTACAGCTGCAAGTTGCTTGGGGTATGTCTCTATCAGTTTTGCACATCTAAATTCTTGCTCATTCTTCCTTGCAAAACAACTCGAGCTCTTTGAGGTTGGATGGAGAGCGTTTGTGAACAGCAGTTTTCAGCTCTTTACACATATTCTCAATTGGATTCAGGTCTGGACTTTGACTTGGCCATTCTAAGACCTGGATACATTTATTTTTGAACCATTCCATTGTAGATTTTGCTTTATGTTTGGGATCATTGTCTTGTTGGAATATAAATCTCCGTCCTAGTCTCAGGTATTTTGCAGACTCCAACAAGTTTTCATCCAGATTGCTCCTATATTTGACTCCATCCATCTTCCCATCAATTTTAATCTTCCCTGTCCCTGCTGATGAAAAGCAGGCCCAAACCATGATGCTGCCACCACCATGTTTGACAGTGGAGATGGTGTGTTCAGGGTGATGAGCTGTGTTGCTTTTATGCCAAACATATCATTTTGCATTATTTCCAAAAAGTTTGATTTTGGTTTCATCTGACCTTCTTACACATGTTTGGTGTGTCTCCCAGGTGGCTTGTGGCAAACTGTAAATGAGACTTTTTATGGATATCTTTGAGAAGTGGCTTTCTTCTTGCCACTCTTCCATAAAGGCCAGATTTTTGAAGTGTTCGACTGATTGTTGTCCTATGGACAGACTCTCCCACCTCAGCTGTAGATCTCTGCAGTTCATCCAGAGTGATCATGGGCCTCTTGGCTGCATCTCTGATCAGTCTTCTCCTTGTTTGAGATGAAAGTTTAGAGGGACGGCCGAGTCTTGGTAGATTTGCAGTGGTCTGATACTCCTTCTATTTTAATATGATCGCTTGCACAGTGCTCCTTGGGATGTTTAAAGCTTGGGAAATCTTTTGGTATCCAAATCCGGCATTAAACGTCTCCACAACAGTATCACGGACCTGCCTGGTGTGTTCCTTGGTCTTCATGATGCTCTCTGTGCTTTAAACAGAACCCTGAGACTATCACAGAGCAGGTGCATTTATACGAAGACTTGATTACACACAGGTGGATTCTATTTATCTTCATCAGTCATTTAGGACAACATTGGATCATTCAGAGATCCTCAATGAATTTCTGAAGTGAGTTTTGTGAACTGAAAGTAAATGGATGAATAATTTTGCACGCCCAACTTTTCCGTTTTATTATTACAAAAAAAGTTTAAATGATCCAATAAATTTCGTTCCACTTCACAATTGTGACCCACTTGATTCTTCACCAAAAATTAAAAATGTTATATCTTTTTGTTTGAAGCCTGAAATGTGGCAAAAGGTTGAAAAGTTCCAGGGGGCCGAATACTTTCGCAAGGCACTGTATATAAATGGTAAAAGGTATAAACCTGAAGGTGTTGACCCCTTGCAGAGTAATGAGTTGCAGAGTTAGGAGTTGCAGACAGCGATGAGGAGAAAGCAACTACTACCACGAAAAAAAAAAATTATCCACTGTATTCACTGAGGAAAATAAACTGTCAGATGAAATGCAGAATATAAAAATAAATTCCCCATTAAAAGTGCCCTGTCTGACCCAGGAAGAAGTACAACGGTGTCTTAAAAAAATTTAAATAGACAAATCGCCAGGAACGGATGGCATACACCCCCTTATCCTAAGAGAATTAAGTAATGTCATAGCCAGACCCTTATTTCTAATATTTAAGCATTCTGTACTGACAGGGAGTGTTCCACAGGATGGGCGCATAGCAAATGTGGTGCCAATATTCAAAAAGGGTCCGAAAACAGAGCCCGGAAACTATAGGCCGGTAAGTTTAACATCTGTTGTGGGTAAACTGTTTGAAGGTTTTCTAAGAGATGCTATCTTGGAGTACCTCAATAAAAATAAGCAAATAACACCATATCAGCATGGCTTCATGAGGGATCGGTCATGTCAAACTAATTTAATCAGTTTCTATGAGGAGGAAAGTTATAGACTTGACCGTGGCAAATCAATGGATGTCGTATATCTGGACTTCTCCAAAGCGTTTGACACTGTACCACATAAAAGGTTAGTATATAAAATGAGAATGCTTTGCCTGGGAGAAAATGTCTGTATGTGGGAAAGTAACTGGCTCAGTGATAGAAAACAGAGGGTGGTTATTAACGGCACACACTCAGATTGGGTCACTGTCACTAGTGGGGTACCACAGGGGTCAGTATTGGGCCCTATTCTCTTCAATATATTTATTAGTGATCTTGTAGAAGGCTTGGACAGTAAAATATAATTTTTTGCAGATGACACTAAACTGTGTAAAGTAATTAAGAGAAGAAGAGGACAGTATACTGCTACAGATGGATCTGGATAGACTGGAGGCTTGGGCAGAGAAGTGGCAGATGAGGTTTAACACTGACAAATGTAAGGTTATGCACATAGGAAGGAATAATGCAAGTCACCAGTACATACTAAATGGTAAAACACTGGGTAACACTGACATGGAAAAGGACCTAGGAATTTTAGTAAACAGCAAACTAAGCTGCAGAAACCAGTGTCAGACAGCTGCTGCAAGGCTAATAAGATAATGGGTTGCATCAAAAGGGGCATAGATGCCCGTGATGAGAACATAGTCCTGCCACTTTACAAATCACTAGTCAGACCACACATGGAGTACAGTTCTGTGCTCCTGTGAACAGTTCTGGGCTCCTGTGAACAAGGAAGACATAGTAGAGCTGGATAGGGTTCAGAGGAGGGCAACTAAAGTAATAACTGGAATGGGTGGACTACAGTACCTAGAAAGATTATCAAAATTAGGGTTATTTACTTAGAAAAAAGATGACTGAGGGGAGATCTAATAACTATGTATAAATATATCAGGGGTCAGTACAGAGATCTCTCCCATCATCTATTTATCCCCAGGACTGTGACGAGGGGACATCCTCTGCATCTGGAGGAAAGAAGGTTTGTACACAAACACAGAAGTAAGGTAAGAGCAGTGAGACTATGGAACTCTCTACCTGATGAGGTGGTGATGGTAAGTTCACTAAAAGAGTTCAAGAGGGGCCTGGATGCATTTCTGGAGGGTAATAATATTACAGGTTATAGTTACTAGAGATGAGTCATTGATCCAGGGAATTATTGTGATTGCCTGTTTAGAGTTGGGAAGGAATTTTTTTCCCCTAAAGTGGGGAAAATTTGCTTCTAGATCAACTTGCAGGATAACAGGCCGAACTGGATGGACAGATGTCTTTTTTCGGCCTTATAAACTATGTTACTATGTTATTCAATTCAGTAGCATACTTTTAACAACGGTTAGACTGTATGTTTGTAATTTGTGCAGGAATGTTCGCAGAACAACGATTATTTTTAAATGCAACTTTGACTGAAATTCGTATTAAGAATGAATCTTGTTATAAATTCGTCGATTATTCGCCGAAGTGAATGTTTGAAGATTCGCTCATCTCTAGTTGTAAGGAAACACCCTGAGTAGGCAGAGGCCGCCATGTAGCTGCTCAACACCAACACACAAGATCTATATGATGATGGGGATAATGTGGAAGGAGCGCAGTATCCAGTGGTTTCGCCTGTATTCCTTCTACTGAGGAGGATATGGCAATAGTAGGTACTGTCTCTTGCAAATACTCTACCTGTGAAAGGGGAGGAATATGGTGGGAAGTACAGGAGCTGGAGCTAGGACCAATACTTCACTATGGTGTAGTAGTCATAGTATCCACTTGTGTGATTACTCTACCTGCAGAAGAAGGTTATAGGGTAGGATACATGGTATCCAGTGGAAGTGTCTTCACTCCACCTGTGGAAGGGGAGGGGTATGACAGGAAGTATAAGAGCTGATATTGGGACCAGTATTCCACTGTGGCTTAGTGGTTACAGTATCCAATGTTGTTGTAAATATTCCACCTGTTAGCGTGAGTAGTTAACCTGTGAAAGGAGGCGATGGGATAGGATGTACGGTATCCAGTGGTAGTGCCATTACTCTGCCTGTAGATGGGAAGGAATATGATAGGATGTATCACATCCGGTCCTTGTAGCACCATTTCAGTGTGGTGTAGTAGTCACAGTATGCAAAAGTGAGAGCGATCACTTCACTTGTGGAAAGAGATAATGAGATATACAGTATCCAGTGGTAGTGCAATTATTCTGCAACAGGTTATACAGTGCCCAGTGGTGGCAGTATTACTCCATCTGTGGAAGGAGTTAATGCAACAGGCTGTACTGCATCCAGCGGTAGTGCAAGTGGAAGGAGGGTAATGCGACAGGGTGTACAGTATCCAGTGGTAGTGCAATTACTCTGCCTTTGGATGGAGGTTAATGGGAACAGACGTACAGTATCCAGTGGTAGTGCAATTACTACTCCTATGGAAGGGGGTAATGCTACAGGATGTACAGTATTCAGTACCAATGGTGCCAATGGAAGGGAATGAGATTGCAAGCACCTGGTTAAAAAAGGAAGAGGAGAGAGGATGGTGGTGGTGGTGGAGTGGATGGAGGGGTTATACTAACCCTGTATTCACTATACTCACCCCCATCTTCATCCTCTTCTCTTCACCCTCCCCCCTCGGGGTACCAGCACGGTCACCTCTTCAATGGCACTGTGGTGGTAGAGAGATTGGAGTGGAGGGGGGACTGCCAAAATGCAGGTGACCCCATGGCTGGCGGGATACAGGGGAACTGGGCTGCCTTGGTCCACTTTGACTTCTTGGGGGAGGTTGGGTGGTGAGGGAAACCGACACCGGGATTCCTTCTCAGGTAAAAAGAGGAATCTCCGTTTCCCACAACTAAAGAGAAAAAGTTAAAACAACAAACCAAAATAATAAATGAAAATTGCAGAGAGGTGCCCTGTAAAGCAGGAAACTGATTAGCTCAGTGTATGCAGGAGGGCTATAGGTGAGAGGAGTAGCTAACACTTTTTTGCTTAGAATCGCCTCCTAGTGGCCGCAGCTATACCCATGGTCTCCTGTGTCCCCCAATGATACGAGTGAGAAAATACTGTTATCATTGGGAGGTTTGTTCAATAAAATTTGATTTATACTCTAACAGACTATCATTTGCCTCGACCATTTAGGGAAATCAGAGAGAAATCATTTGTATAATAATTTGGAACGTGGTGTATATTACATTTTTTTTTATCCTTCTCACTTCTCATTTTTGAGTTTGAAAAAACACAACAAAAAAACTGAACAGGAACGAGCGCTGTCCTATGTGCACTCCCGTGGTTCCATCCACTAGGGAGACTAATACTTTTTCCTATAGTGTGCATGCATGGATTGCAGGGTAGTCACAACCCCTGGAAACAGGCAGTGTATAATGCTATGGAAAACTGAATCCAGCCAGCAAAGGAGGCAATATGGACAATCGCAATACATTAGTAAGTGCCTTGTATTAACTTTCTCTACATGATAAATTCCATTTCCTGAGATGAGACAAACCCTTTAAGCAAGATCAGCTCATAGAAATTTGGCAAGACTAAAATTTCCATTTACTTTGGTATTATCAACTAATTATATGTCTATGTATTCATGAGATTATTTTCTTTACGGAATTAAGAATTCAGACTTTCACCGGAATTATAGATGAAATAATGCTCATAGAATAAATATTCAACTGATAAACATAACAAAAGTATTTGAAAATGAAATTATAGAATGCTTTTATGGTGGTTTATTTTATTAACTCACAGTAGGATCTATTATGCCTCTATTCTCCCAATGCATTTGCTTCCAAAGATTTGTCGCTTTAATTTCCTCTCTTTTGTTGACTAAAATGAAAAAAAAAATCTGTGGGTTGTTTAATAACATACAATACTCACATCTCTTAAAAGGAATCTTTTATTGAATATTACTAAAATGCTAGATTAATGAGTACCAGCACTATTTTAGGCTTGTATCATTTCTATAGTAGTTTACAATTTAGATTCAGTTAAATACAGTAGTTCATTTGTCCTGCTCTCTCTTTCTCAGTACACAACAGAAGACAGGAAATTAACCCCTTTCCAACCAGCGTTGTATATGGGCGGGACTTTAAAATTGGCACCTGCTCTAGAGTACGGCCACTAGGTGCCTGCTGTTTTAAACAGCAGACACCCAGAACTAATGTATGTGATCGACAATACATACGTTTAACTCATATGCATTTGGGAGAGCAAAAACCTTGAAGCACATGCTTCCGGGTGTGCAGCGGCTCTCCATAACAAGGATCGGGGAGCTGAATGGTGAGTGCGGAAACCTTAGTCATCCTGAATGATTTGAGGCTGCCGCACATGGCAAGGCTCCAAAGAAACATAATGTAATCCTCATAGACTTCTATGCTAATGCATTGGAGTCAGAGAGGTAATCTGATGATTGCTTGCTATAGTTCTTAAAAAAAAAAGTGTAAAAAAAATGTTTTTGAAAATATAACAGAAATGTAAAAACTATAAAAATTCAAATCACTCCATTTCCCCAAAATAAAAACAAAAATACATAAACACTAAACAAAGATCATGGGCATCGCTGCATGTGAAAACGCATGTACTATTAAAAATAGTTATCCCATACGACAAATGGCAAAATGGATAAACAGTCAAAATAACATATTCGCTATTTTTGGATTTCTTCACCTACCACAAAAAAAATGAATAAAAATTGATCAAAAATGGTATGAATGAAAAGTACAGATTGCTTTGCAAAAAAAAAAAAGAGCCCTCACACAGCTCCATACACTTAACTACAAAAACATTATAGTGGTCAGAATATGGAGATGAAAAGGGAAAAAAATAAAGGCATTAGAGTGTTGGGAGACCTTCTTAATCCAGGGGGCAATGCTGGGAATGTCTACAGGAATTATCTACAAGACTTGGCAAAGAGGGGTCTTACAAATATCTCAGGTGAAATCTTAATGTAAGCAAAGACCGGGGTACATAACCAAGGAATGGTCACTTAAAGGGGTTTTCCGAGTTATATATATTGATGACCTATCCTCAGGATAGGTCATCAATATCAAATCGGCGGGGATCCGACACCCAGCACCCCGCCGATCAGATGTTTGAAGAGGAGGCGCGCACCATATCAGCGCTGCCTCCTCTTCACTGTTTACATGCTGGCCTTAACGGGGGTAGTGGTGAGTAGGTGTAATTACACCTAAGCACCCCATTCATTTCTATGCGAAGAATCTATTCCATACAAGTCTATGGAAGCGATTCTTCCCATAGAAATGAATGGGGCGGTGAGGTGTAATTACACCTACTCACCACTACCCCCGTTACGGCCAGTATGTAAGAAGTCAAGAGGAGGCAGCGCTGATACCGCGCGCGCCTCCTCTTCAAACAGCTGATCGGTGGGGGTGCCGGGTGTCGGACCCCCACCGATCTGATATTAATGACCTATCCTGAGGATAGGTCATCAATATATATAACTTGGAAAACCCCTTTAATGCTTTTGATGCACTCATCAGAACCTCTCAGTGGATCACTGTGTCCCAAATGTACTATGCCCTAAGAGATAGGTTTTTGAATATACATCTAGACAAGGTTTATAAAAAATGGGAGACTATCTTTGACTCCGGGGCAGTTCATAGCATGATAACAAAATACATTCAGGCAGTAATGACCCATATAGTAAATGAAACTTGGAAAGAGACCCACCTGAAGATAATTCATCATACACTATATACAGTGGGAAAAAAAGTATTTAGTCAGCCACCAATTGTGCAAGTTCTCCCACTTAAAAAGATGAGAGAGGCCTGTAATTGACATCATAGGTAGACCTTAACTATGAGAGACAAAATGAGAAAACAAATCAAGAAAATCACATTGTCTGATTTTTAAAGAATTTAGTTGCAGATTATGGCGGAAAATAATATAATTGGTCACCTACAAACAAGCAAGATTTCTGGCTCTCACAGACCTGTAACTTCTTCTTTAAGAGGCTCCTCTGTCCTCCACTCATTACCTGTAGTAATGGCACCTGTTTGAACTTGTTATCAGTATAAAAGACACCTGTCCACAACCTCAAACAGTCACACTCCAAACTCCACTATGGTGAAGACCAAAGAGCTGTCGAAGGACACCAGAAACAAAATTGTAGACCTGCACCAAGCTGGGAAGATTGAATCTGCAATAGGTAAGCAGCTGGGTGTGAAGAAATCAACTGTGAGAGCAATCATTAGAAAATGGAAGACATACAAGACCACTGATAATCTCCCTCGATCAGGGGCTCCACGCAAGATCTCACCCCGTGGGGTCAAAATTATCACAAAAACTGTGCAGAAATCCCAGAACCACACGGGGGGACCTAGTTAATGACCTGCAGAAAGCTGGGACCAACGTAAAAAAAGGCTACCGTCAGTAATACACTACACCGCCAGGGACTCAGATCCCGCAGTGCCAGACATGTCCCCCTGCTTAAGCCAGTACATATCCGGGCCCGTCTGAAGTTTGCTAGAGAGCATTTGGATGTTCCAGAAGAGTACTGAGAGAATGTCATATGGTCAGATGAAACCAAAGTAGAACTGTTTGGTAGAAACATAACTCGTCGTGTTTGGAGGAGAGTGAATGCTGAGTTGCATCCAAAGAACACCATACCAACCGTGAAACATGGGGGTGGCAACATCATGCTTTGGGGCTGTTTCTCTACAAAGGGACCAGGACGACTGATCCGTGTACATGAAAGAATGAATGGGACCATGTATCGTGAGATTTTGAGAACAAACCTCCTTCCATCAGCAAGGGCATTGAAGATGAAACATGGCTGGGTCTTTCAGCATGACAATGATCCCAAGCACACCGCCGAGGCAACGAAGAAGTGGCTTCGTAAGAAGCATTTGAAGGTCCTGGAGTGGCATAGCCAGTCTCCAGATCTCAACCCCATAGAAAACCTTTGGAGGGAGTTGAAAGTCCGTGTTGACCAGCGACAGCCCCAAAACATCACTACTCTAGAGGAGATCTACATGGAGGAATGGGCCAACATACCAGCAACAGTGTGTGCCAACCTTGTGAAGACTTACAGAAAACGTTTGACCTCTGTCATTGCCAACAAAGGATATATAACAAAGTATTGAGATGAACTTTTGTTAGTGACCAAATACTTATTTTGCACCATAATTTGCAAATAAATTCTTTAAAAATCAGACAATGTGATTTGCTGGATTTGTTTTCTCATTTTGTCTCCCATAGTTGAGGTCTACCTATGATGTCAATTACAGGCCTCTCTCATCTTTTTAAGTGGGAGAACTTGCACAATTGGTGGCTGACTAAATACTTTTTTTCCCCACTGTACATTCAATCTCCACTCTAAGGCCTCTTTCACACGAGCGTGACGGATTAGGTCTGGATGCGTTCAGGGTGCATTCAGGAAAACTCGCACCATTTTGCAAGCAAGTTCAGTCAGTTTTGTCTGTGATTGCGTTCTGTTGTTCAGTTTTTTCCGCGCGGATGCAATGCGTTTTGATTAGAGTTGAGCGAACGTGCTCGTAACGAGCACTTTAGTGCTCGGATCCCCTGCGCTCGCATGGCCGCAGGCATCCGGCTCCGTCCTCACTTGACTGTAAGTCAATGGGGGCAGATCCGTTTGGTATGACACACGAGTGTGTCATACCAAACGGATCCGTCCCCACTGACTTGCAGTCGGGTGAGGAGGACGGATCCAAAAGGCTGCGCAGCGGAGCGCAGGGGATCCGAGCAGTACAGTGCTCGTTACGAGCGCATTCACTCAACTCTAGTTTTGATGCGTTTTTCACGCGCGTGATAAAAAACTGAAGGTTTACAAACAACATCTCTAAGCAACCATCAGTGAAAAAAGCATTGCACTTCTATGGGGCCAGGGATGCGTGAAAAATGCAGAATATAGAACATGCTGCGATTTTCACGCAACGCAGAGGTGATGCGTGAAAAAAATGAATGGGTCAGGATTCAGTGCGGGTGCTATGTGTTCACGTCACGCAATGCACCCGCACGGAAAACTCGCTCGTGTGAAAGGGGCCTAATACTGCTAAATCTGATTACCTGACTAAATGTGATTTCTCAGCAAACGGAGCGGTTTTATTGAAAAATATTTGCCCCTAAAGGAAAAGGTAGATTTGATAGCCTTGTCCAGTCCCCTCCCTTAAATTTTTCTTGGAGGGAACACTAGGGAAAGCAGGGAAACTTTGAATATGCACTGTGGTAGACAGGAGAGCTCGAAGGCAAGGGTAGGGAAGATGGAAGGTGGTGGGAGGGATATCATTTTTATTATGTCTATATATATATTTTGTTTATTGAGATTATTTGCGATAAAAGTCATAAAAATAAACTCCCATGTCTCCCAAGTGGATCCTGCTCTGGAGGGCTTGGCCACCAATTTTTAAATGAGGAAATGTATGGTACACCTGCATCATCCCATGGCTGCTTTTTGAAAATAAGTTGTCCAGATGGGAGAAACCCTGTAAGCTCACAATAATTAAAGGGGTTGAAAAAAAATAAAAATAAATAAATTTTTTCAAGCTTTTTATATGTTTTCAATATTAAAATACAAGAAAAACTAATACATATGTGGTATTGCCATAATCATACTGATCTGGAGAATGACAGTAACAGGTCAGTTTTACTGCATAGGGAACACCATAAAAACAAAGACCATAAAACTGTTGCGGAATTGTGATTTTTTTTTCCAATTATACCCACTACGTACATTGTATGCAATACTAAATGGTGGAATTAGAAAGTTATGTGAATGAAAAAATAAAAAAGTTATGTTCCCAGAAAGGCAGGGAGTGAGAAACAAAAAAGCAAACACAAAAAAAAATTCTGGGGCAGAAACGGTTTAACAGATAAAATAAAAGACATTCAAAAAAAGCTATTTTTAGTTATAGATTGAATATCACTCTACATAAGAAATATTAACCTCTTGTATTGCCTGTAGGTAGGGACAGATACCGTCAGTGAGGCCTGACCTGTAACCCAGCCCACTTTCCCTACCTACTTGCAGTTCAAGCCCTAGGTAGCAAGTCTCATCAAATGAGACAGAGAGTGGTCAAAAGCGAAGCCAAGTTCAAAAGCACAAACAAATCCAAATTAATCCAAGAACCTAGCTAGTGAGCCCAAACAAGACTATCACTGGCACTGCAATATGGACAGGAAGGGGTTTAAATAGAGCACCAAGTCCCAGGATCAGAACCTGATAGATCATGACTCTGTGCTCCATTAGTCAGGACACTAACACAATTGAAAAGAGCAGCTGAGCAATTAGCCCACTGCTAGTTACCTCCAGCACATGCCCACTGTGGGGAGAAAGAACAGTGCATCCTGTTGCGTCACCAGGGGCTGTGGCTTAGAAGCACATCTATCCCGGTGCAGTCGTGCCGAAGTTGGAGATCTTGCCGCTGCAGTCTGGACAGATAAGTTTGCTATGTGCCACCAGTGCACTTGTCACAGTCATTTGTATATTTAAGAAAGGTTGATTTTTCTAAACAACGTTGCATCGTAGAAACAGACAAAAGGTATGTTTTACTCAGCAGGATCAGACCTCTTCTCTACAAAAAAATCTATTGATTTAGTTACATGGCAGCAATGGTTCTTCTATGGTATATTAACCACTTCATTCGTCATACAATGGTGTTTTTTAAATTTAGTAGGAGAGAATATAAAACCTGCAGTGAGAGGTTTGACATTGTAGCCATGCCTTAATTTTATAGTATTTTATTATTGAGACAATACAAGTAGTTTAAACTGCATATGTTTATAGAATAAATTCTTCAAAACAGCACCTGCACATGACCTTAACATTATTATCAATAGAGAAAACAACATAAAAGAAACATGGCAATCCCTATAAAAAGATGTATTTTGCTGATTGTGATGTATAAACAGTAGATAACATAAACTAACAAAACTGGAAGTGTACTGTGAATGGTATTCATAACAATGATTTATTATTATAATTTTTATTATTATTATTATTATTATTAGGACTATTATTATTACTAGAGATGAGCAAATCGAATCAGACGAAGTGGAATTCGATCCGAATTTCAGGAATTATTTGATTTGCACCGATTTAGAATTTCCTGATGATTCGTGGTGACAAATCTTTTCTTTTTTCTCACTAAAATGGCGACTGCACGTGTTTGGACATGGAGAAAGGAACATGAGGGAGGGAGGGATCACCCACAATGCCATGCATGCAGCCAATAAGCAGCCAGCCAGCCCTGTGATGTCACAGCCCTATAAATACCATCAGCCATTTTGGATTCTGTCATTCTACAGTGAACTCAGTGCAGGGAGAGCCGTTTGTAGGCGCTAGGGAAAGTGATAGAAAACCTCATCAAAAGTACAAATTGCTGAATAGAAGTGTAGGGAAAGGATAGGGAGTGAAATATTGAAGCAGAACAGGCTTCTATTGGAGTGTTTAGAGACAGTGTGAGATATGGAAAGAAGTGCAACCACAGGGTAATAGGAAAAATCGTATTACACCTTGGTATCAGTGACTGGGATTCAAAATTGCCATGCTACAGCTGCACATGTCAGGTTCATGCTCATGTTGCTTCTGTAATTCTGGTTATTGGGGTTTTGTTAACCCTTGTGCGCTGTAGTTACATTTAGCACAGCACTTTTTTGCTGTTTTAGTGTTGGGGCTTATTAGCTGTGGTAAAGTGGGAAAATTACAGCCCTTTGTAGCGTGTATTATTGTTAAAAAACAGTTTTAGTAGGCGTACAGCGCCAAAGTTATATATAGTAAAGTGTTCTTGCAGCTATTAGTGTTGAAAAAAACGTATTATTCGCTCGGTGCTGAAGTGGGAGAATTACAGCCCTTTGTAGCGTGTATTATTCTAAAAAAAAAAAAGAGTTTTAGTTGGTATTTTAAAAGCTACTGGCATTTATTACTGTTGCCAAAAAAACATATTATTCGCTCTGTGCTGAAGTGGGACAATTATAGCCCTTTGTAGCATGTATTATTCTAAAAAAAAAGAGTTTTAGTTGGTGTACAGCACCAAAATTCTATATTTTAAAAGCTACTGGCATTTATTACTGTTGCCCAAAAAACGTATTATTGGCTCGGTGCTGAAGTGGGAGAATTACAGCCCTTTGTAGCATATATTATTGTCAAAAAAGCTTGATTTGGCCCACAGCGCCAAAGTTCTATATTTTAAAAGCTACTGGCATTTATTATTGTTGCCCAAAAAAACGTATTATTCGCTCTGTGCTGAAGTGGGACAATTAAAGCCCTTTGTAGCGTATATTATTGTAAAAAAAACAGTTTTAGTTGGCGTACAGCGCCAAAGTTATGTATAGTAAAGTGTTTTGGCAGCTATTAGTGTTGCAAAAAAACATATTATTCGCTCTGTGCTGAAGTGGGACAATTACAGCCCTTTGTAGCGTGTATTATTAAAGTGTGAAGATGAAGTTTCTGATCATTTGAATTCCATGTGGTATCTGTTCATATAAAGTTTTGATTAAAGACCTGCAGGTGCATGGAGTAAGGTTTTGTCTACATATTGTCTCAAGGTTGTTTTGGGATTCTGACTCGCTGCGGACCTGGGAACTGGCCGCTCCAAGGTCTGGGGTGAGAGCAGATGAACAAAACGTACACAGTGACAATTATAGAGCGCATGCGTTGGCTACATTCCACTAGGGAATTGAGCTCTTTGTTTAATCGGTATAAAGCTGTAACCCTTTAGGAAAAAAGTCAGAAGCTCATCCTACGGGGGGGACCCCTATCGTAGGGACCGTTGTTTTCCCGATCGAGACTCTGACCGCTTTCGCTGAAAGCACTTCCCAGCTGATGTCGCTGTCAAATGATGATAACTCAAACGGTGATGTATATACCTTCATTCTGGATGTAGTCAGGACTCCAGATGAAGTATTGATATAATTGTGTATTATGTTCTTTATCCTTTGTATATAGATAAGTGCAAAAGAAGAACATCATATCACTATATGTACATACTACTTATTGTATTTAATAAAATCATATTATAAACCTTCCTTTGAAGTGTAGCTGTAGTTCAGCTAAGAGTCTCTCTTTAAAGAGTATCCGAACCTGAAGTCTTGCCTTTATCAGCAAAACAATTATTGTAAAAAAAAAAACAGTTTTAGTAGACGTACAGCGCCAAAGTTGTATATAGTAAAGTGTTCTAGCAGCTATTAGTGTTGCAAAAAAACATATTATTTGCTCTGTGCTGAAGTGGGACAATTACATCCCTTTGTAGTGTGGTTATTGTAAAAAAAGCTTGATTTGGCCTTCAGCGCCAAAGTTCTATATTTTAAACTAGTGTTCTAGCAGCTACTAGTGTTGAAAAAAAACATATTCTTGGCTCGGTGCTGAAGATGGGAGAATTACAGCCCCTTGTAGCGTGTATTATTCTCATAAAAAGAGATTTAGTTGGTGTACAGCGCCAAAGTTCTATATTTTAAAAGCTACTGGCATTTATTACTGTTGCCAAAAAACATATTATTCGCTCTGTGCTGAAGTGGGACAATTACAGCCCTTTGTAGCGTGTGCTATTGTCAAAAAAGGTTGATTTGGCCTACAGCGCCAAAGTTCTATATTTTAAAAGCTACTGGCATGTATTACTGTTGCCAAAAAAACGTATTATTCGCTCTGTGCTGAAGTGGGAAAATTATAGCCCTTTGTAGCGTGTATTATTGTCCAAAAAAAGTTTTAGTAGGCGTACAGCGCCAAAGTTATATATAGTAAAGTGTTCTAGCAGCTATTAGTGTTGCAAAAAAATTTATTATTCGCTCAGTGCTGAAGTAGGAAAATTAGAGCCATTCGTAGCGTGTATTATTGTTAAAAAAATGGATTATTTGGCCTACAGCGCCAAAGTTCTATATTTTAAAAGCTACTAGCATTTATTACTGTTGCCAAAAAAACGTATTACTTGGTCGGTGCTGAAGTGGGACAATTATAGCCCTTTGTAGCGTGTTTTAATTTCCTTTTTAATTCTTTATTTGATCTAACAGCATGTCAGTCACAGAAGTGACAGACCCTGCACAGGGGAGTGGCAGAGGCCTAAATGTTTCTGGTGCAGGCACAGGTCGCATCAGAGTAAGGGGGCGTGGCAACAAGGGTGACTTTCAGAGGCCTGAGTTCCCGATGTTATCTAGAGGTCATTTCTTGAACAGAAACCCAGCGGTTCTTGGATTGTTGACTTGGTCTACGACTTTGTCGCAAAGGACATCAGCCACATTAGCATAGTGGCAGCAGCAGCAGCATGACATCAGCACCCTGCCACTCGTCATTGAAGAAACTAGATTTGTGGCCGCATCTGGCCATGTTTGCTCTGGAAAAGATGTCCTGCCTGGCCAGTAGTGTGGCATCAGAGCGGGTGTTTAGTGCGGCGGGGGCCATAGTTATACGAAGGAGAACTCGCCTGTCCACCCAAAATGTGGAGAGACTCACCTTTGTCAAGATGAATCAGGCGTGGATCAGCCAGGATTTCCAACCACCAACGCCTGATGCGTCAGATTAGATCATTCATGCTGTTTTTTGACTGTTTCTTCTGGCTACCCGCCTCACCAAATATTCTGATGCTGCCACCCGCCTGATGCCACACATCTGATGCCAAGTGCTCCTTCTTAAACCCACCATCATCAGCGGGTAGTATTATTGCCACCCACCTCTCCACACTGTCATCGTGCCACTCTATAGTCTGCTGATGCTGCTACTGTCTCCATAATGTCGTCATACCATTCTGTAGTCTGCCCATGCTGCTGCTACTACTAATGCTTCCATAATGTCATTGTACCATTCTGTAGTCTGCCCATGCTGCCGCTGCTGCTGCTACTACTACTGCCTCCATAATGTCGTCGTACCATTCTGTTGCCTCGAAATTCTACTGACTGATATTTGATATTTGCTTACTGGGTCTGTGACTGCGAAATTTTACTTTCTGATATTTGATATTTGCTCACTGGGCCCTGGACTGCGAAATTCTACTTACTGATATTTCATATTTGCTCGGTGGGCCTGTGACTGCGAAATTCTACCTACTGATATTTCATATTTGCGCGGTGGGCCTGTGACTGCGAAATTATACTTACTGATATTTTCAATCTTGTCGGGCAGCACTGTGGTTGCTGCCACTTCCACACTCTGTCGTTGTGCCACTGTGTGGCCTCATAATGCTACAGCTAGTGCCACGGTTGACACTTGGTCTACATCAATTCCTCCGGCACAGACATTAATGGTCATGAGAACTTTTCCCTACCCATCTCTGTCGTCATGCCACTTTGGCCTCTTAATTCTGCTACTACGGTTGCTGCCACTTCCACACTCTGTCATTGTGCCACTCTGGGACCTCATAATTCTGCTACTACGGCTGCTACCACTTGCCCACTCTGTCATTATGCCACTCTGGGACCTCATAATTCTGCTACTACGGCTGCTGCCACTTGCCCATTCTGTCATTGTGCCACTCTGGGACCTCATAATTCTGCTACTACGGCTGCTGCCACTTGCCCACTCTGTCATTGTGCCACTATGGGACCTCATAATTCTGCTACTACGGCTGCTGACACTTGCCCACTCTGTCATTGTGCCACTATGGGACCTCATAATTCTGCTACTATGGGGAGATAGAGACCTGGGACAAGTGCAGATAGAGACCTGGGACAAGGTAATGGAACTGGGGGAGGAATGGAAGGAGGAACTGGAACAGTGCAGAAGGAAAGGTGTAGGGGAAAAAAATATATATAAACCTTTTAACTGTATGTACACTAATGCCAGAAGCCTAACTAATAAAACTGGTGAACTGGAATTAGTGATGTGTGAGGAGGACTATGACATAGTGGGAGTAACTGAGACATGGCTGGATGATACCTATGACTGGGCAGTTAACGTACAGGGTTACAGTCTGTTTAGAAAGTATCGCCAAAACCGGAGAGGGGGAGGGGTCTGCCTTTATGTAAAGTCCTGTCTAAAGCCCACACTCTGGGAAGATATAAGTGAGGGACATGAACATGTGGAATCACTGTGGGTAGAAATAAATAGAGCCAAAAACAATAATAAAATACTAATAGGACTTTATTATAAACCACCTAATATACCAGAGTCCACAGAAAATCTACTTCTAAATGAAATAGACGAGGCGGTAAAACATAATGAGGTCGTTATTATGGGGGATTTCAACTACCCAGATATAGACTGGGAAACTGAAACCTGTATATCTCATAAAGGAAACAGGTTCTTGTAAATAACCAAAGACAGTTACCTTTCCCAACTGGTTCAGGACCCGACTAGAGGGACGGCCATACTGGACTTAGTATTAACCAATAGACCTGACAGAACAACAGATGTGCAGGTTGGGGGACACCTGGGAAATAGTGACCATAATATAATAACCTTCCAATTGTCATTCAAAAGAGCGTTTCTTCAGGAAGGAACAAAAATACCAAACTTCAAAAAAGCAAAATTTAGCCAACTAAGAGAGACCATAGGCCTAACTAACTGGGACAAAGTCCTCAAAAATAAAAAATACAGCCACAAATGGAATATTTTTAAAAGCATCCTAATATCTAATTGTGAGAGGTACATACCTTATGGGAATAAAAGGTTAAGGAACAAGAAAAAAAACAATGTGGATTACACAAACTGTAAAGAAAGCAATAAATGACAAAAAGATTTAAATCACTAAAACAGGAGGGGAGCGAGGAAGCATTGAAAAACTATAAGGAAAAAAATAGAATATGTAAAAGACAAATAAAAACAGCCAAACTAGCCCTAAAATGTTCTTTAATTATATAAATGGTAAAAAGTATAAACCTGAAGGTGTCGGAGGGGGGAGTTGCAGAGAGCGATGAGGAGAAAGCAAAGCTACTAAATATATTTTTCTCCACTGTATTCACTGAGGAAAATAATTGAGGCTGTCTGTGTCGCCCCCCTCCGCGAGGCTGTCTGTGTCGCCCCCCTCCGCGAGGCTGTCTGTGTCGCCCCCCTCCGCGAGGCTTTCTGTGTTGCCCCCCTCCGCGAGGCTGTCTGTGTCGCCCCCCACTGAGGAAAATAATCTGTCAGATGAAATGCAGAATATAAAAGTAAATTCCCCTTTAAAAGTGCCCTGTCTGACCCAGGAAGAAGTAGAGCAGCGTCTTAAAAAGATTAAAATAGACAAATCGCCAGGACCGGATGGCATACACCCCTAAGAGAATTAAGTAATGTCATTGCCAGACCCTTATTTCTGATATTTAAGGACTCTATACTGACAGAGGGTGTTCCACAGGATTGGCGCATATCAAATGTGGTGCCAATATTCAAAAAGGGTCCAAAAACAGAGCCTGGAAACTATAGGCTGGTAAGTTTAACATCTGTCGTGGGTAAACTGTTTGAGGGTTTTCTAAGAGATGCTATCTTGGAGTACCTCAATGAAAATAAGCGAATTACTCCATATCAGCATGGCTTCATGAGGGATCGGTCATGTCAAACCAATTTAATCAGTTTCTATGAGGAGGTAAGTTCTAGACTGGACTGCGGCGAATCAATGGATGTCGTATATCTGGACTTCTCCAAAGCATTTGACACGGTACCACATAAAAGGTTAGTATACAAAATGAGAATGCTTGGCCTGGGAGAAAATGTCTGTATGTGGGTAAGTAACTGGCTCAGTGATAGAAAACAGAGGGTGGTTATTAACGGCACATATTCAGATTGGGTCACTGTCACTAGTGGGGTACCACAGGGGTCAGTATTAGGCCCTATTCTCTTCAATATATTTATTAATGATCTTGTAGAAGACTTGCACAGTAAAATATAAATTTTTGCAGATGACACTAAACTATGTAAAGTAATTAACACAGAAGAGGACAGTACACTGCTACAGATGGATCTGGATAGACTGGAGGCTTGGGCAGAGAAGTGGCAGATGAGGTTTAACACTGACAAATGTAAGGTTATGCACATGGGAAGGAATAATGCAAGTCACCAGTACATACTAAATGGTAAAATATTAGGTAACTCTGACATGGAAAAGGACCTAGGAATTTTAGTGAACAGCAAACTAAGCTGTAGAAAACAGTGTCAGACAGCTGCTGCCAAGGCCAATAAGATAATGGGTTGCATCAAAAGAGACATAGATGCCCGTGATGAGAACATAGTCCTGCCACTTTACAAATCACTAGTCAGACCACACATGGAATACTGTGTACAGTTCTGGGCAGGGCCGGCCTTAGGGTAGATGGCGCCCTGTGCGAAACTTTCTCTCGGTGCCATCCCATCTCCATTATCCCATACAGAAAAATATAGTGACAGTACTAACGTCATACAGTATAGAGCTATAAATAGAGTGTAGAGATATATAGAGTGATATAGGACTGTATAGAGAGCTATAAATACAGTGCAGAGATATATAGAGTAGGACAGTATATATATATATATATATATATATATATCTACACTGTATTTATAGCTCTCTATACAGTCCTATATCACTCTATATATCTCTGCACTCTATTTATAGCTTTCTATATTGTCCTAGATCACTCTATTCTCTATATAGCTCTGCACTGTATTTATAGCTCTATACAGTCTGACTTTTAATACTGTCACTATATTTTCCTGTATGGGATAATGGAGATGGCACACACATAGCTCACATCACTAAACCCCTCACTGGTGTTTAATCATGTGTGAGTTATGTGTGACATGACTGCCATCTCTATTATCCTATACAGGATGGGGCCTTAAGTATATAAAATAAAGATGGGGCCTTAAGTATATGGATGGGCCTTAAGT
>ONZH01023793.1:0-32238 GCA_900303285.1 Rhinella marina | reverse complement strand
ATGGACAGGAGCAAGAGATAATGGGTATTGCCATATCTAGTCAATACTACTAATTTACAGAATTTTAAAGGGTGTGCCTAGAATGGGGGGTATTCCAATGAGTACAGGCAAGAACACTGCCCCCTCACGTTCAAAACGGCACATGAGAGTATGTATCTATGTCCTGCCTCAGTACGACACTGAACAAGGGCATAGGTGGAGGTCGTGGGACTATATAAACACACGTGTGATACAGAATTATACATGTGTTACCTAGTAACAGATTACAGATACCTCCAGCTGTTCTGAAACTACAAGTCCCATAATGCTTCATTTATTTCTAAGAGAGTTAGGGCTCATGCACATGACCGTATGTCATTCCCGTTTTTTGTGGCCCCATTGAAGTGAAAAGTTCCACATACGGGCCACAAAAAAAAGGTACGGACACAAAATATATTGTGTGCATGAGCCCTTAGACGAACAGCCGAGCATGTTTGCATGCTGGGAGTTATAGTTTCAGAGCAGCTGGGATTCTGAAGGTTGCTGACCCCCTTGATTACACCACCTAGCCCCTTATCACATAGAGGACACCTTCCCATACCAACATGGCTGATACATTTGGGCACTGCAGGTCACACTGTAAAAACGAATTCATTCACCATGAAGCGCTGCTCCCTACTGGGATATCCAACTGCTGCCTGACTCATGCACCGACCCAAGCGGAGACAGCACACAGCTCTCACTGCCGGCAGCATGGTCCTCCACCAACATGGCAGATATAACCCGATGACTTCCGGGTCATGTGACTGTCAGTAGCTGATGACGCTCAGTCACATGATCCCGTCAATACAACAAACAGAAGAGTGTAATTTGGAGTGCGGAGAAAACATTGTAATGGGGAGAGAGACCCCTGCTGGCTGGAAGTGTAACTACACCTGCAACATCTGATTAGATCCATAGAGGCATACATTCACCCCCTTTTTATCGCTTTCTCAAAGGGAGTCTGTCACCTCCATAGCCCCTATAAAGCATTTACATAGCCCCATAGCACAAATAATGACAAATGTAACTGTACCTGGGGCGCTTTCCTCTGACTTGTAGAAGCTGTAAAAACGTACTTTAATCCATATGTAAATTAGCTGTTGGAAGTGCCCGGAAGCAGAGCTCACTGCCGTGGAGCCCGGGCTCGTCTGCTTTTTTAAACGCTCTCCCCGCCCCTGTCACTGCCTCCGCCCGCCCTCCTCTTCACTTGCATCCTCCGTCTGTTCCAGTCTCTCCCTGAGCCGGCGCATGCGCAGTGGCTACGCCGATGCCGTGCCCACAATGGGCAATGCAGTGCGCATGCGCCGGCTCAGCAAGAGCCGTGGAACAGACGGAGGACGCAAGTGAAAGAGGAGGCGGGCGGAGGCAGTGACAGGGGCGGGGAGACGTTTAAAAAAGCAGACGAGCCCGGGCTCCACGGCGGTGAGCTCCGCTTCCGGGCACTTCCAACAGCTAATGTACATATGGATTAAAGTACGTTTTTACAGCTTCTACCAGTCAGAGGAAAGCGCCCCAGGTACAGTTACATTTGTCATTATTTGTGCTATGGGGCTATGTAAATGCTTTATAGGGGCTATGGAGGTGACAGACTCCCTTTAAAGGGGTTTGACCACTGGGGACGACACTGGGTCATGGGTCCCTGTGTACCCCCCTCAATAAAATTTTCATGCCCATACTCGATTAAAACAGGTGACATCGAACCCCCACTCTGGTGATCAGTGAGTATCCCAATGGTCAAACCCCCATCCATCTAGCAGTTATACTTATCCAGTGGGTAGGGGATAATTACGTATAAATCAGAATACCTCTTTAATTTAAAGGGGTTGTGTAGGATATTTTAAAGGCTTAAGATTAAGTAATATGATAAAATAAAAGTAAATTCTGTGTTACACTGTACAGTATAACTACAGTCACCTCCACAAGAGCACAGAGACCCAGTGTAGTCACCCAGTAGCAGAGTGACCTGTTACTAGGAAACAGTCCATCTGAACAGGTGCGGTTCAGAAAGAGATGCCATTACATTATGACATCACGGGTTCTAAATATTGTCTGGATGATGCAATCCTTCTATTCCTGCCCCAGACATGGCGATAACAAGTTATTGGGGAAGAATGTGCTGACCTGGAAGAAGATGAGATATGTCTGTGCTCACATTGCAGTCCTCCTGACTATTCTCCGAGTCTGGGCCCCGACAACTGCAAACAACAGAACAGGTAAGAACTAAGGGGGTCATTGCCCATAGCAACCAATCAGATTCCACCTTTCATTTTCTACAGCCCCTTTGAAAAATGAAAGGTGGAATCTGATTGGTATATTGGGGGCAACTAAGGCCAAGTCTCTGCTATTTACAACCAGTCTGGGATAAATGACCCCAATAGTGCTTGAAGAGAGCTGAAATGTTTGTGTATGTGGTGGAGAAGAAAGATTCGACACTATAATGGCACAGTTTCAACAGTATATATGCATCAATGATAAGTACTGTGGTTAGTGGGCGTTATTTTCAATATAATACGAGAGGTGCAGTGTATGCTGACACCAACCATATCTAACTCATAGTATATGGAATATAGAATTGTAGCGAATACTGGCATATGTGTGTTAAGCGGACACTCATCCCCAGTAACCCTAAGCAATGTCTTGCAAGTCAATCCACCTTACCCATGGTATTTTAGGTATAGAGCTTTGGAGTAAGGTCATGAGCAGAAATTAGGGAGAGGGGTGAAGGTCCCTTAGAGGTCGGGGGTCATGACTCCTGGCATTGCGTATATGCAGTGGGTGTCATTTACTAAATAGTTTATGTGCTGTGCTGTAAAATGCGCCGAAATTTTTTAAAAAAATCATTCACCATATTTCAAAAGGGTAGGGAGACCCCATACAGATTAGATGGTTGGCTGGTGGCGGGTATGGCGGACATTCCTCAGGTATGCTTCATGCCCATCTCTAGCCTATGGCGTCAGCCTGGTCTATACATCAGGTTCTCAGACACTAAAGTCAGGATGGTGGAGATCAGGTTGATCATGTCATAATCTAGAAGTGATCCAAAATCATCATTTTTTGAGCGTAAATGCCGCCCTCACAATCTACAATATATTGCTCATTTCAGACAAAAATGAAGAATATTACTCCAGTCTACAAGTAAACGGTAAGTCTACCCCGGGGAAGGGGGGAAATATAAGATTAATCAGCTGAAATCATGTAATACTATCGCCCTCTTTTAAAAGAAAAAAAACATGGCTTCCCGAAAAAACAAAAACAGCGCCACTTCTGTCCTCAGGTTGTATGTGGTATTGCAGCACAGCTCCATTCGCATCAATGTAGCTGAGCTGCAATACCACACACAGTCTGTGGACAGGAGTGGCGCTGTTGCTTGGAAGTAAGCAGCCATGTTTTCCTCATCCTGTACAACCCCTTTAATTCATTGATGCTTCTCTCTTCTTAAAGGATCGGCGGTCACTCCCCGTTATCACACACTGGTCAAACGATGCTGGAATTCAGGTACGTCGATAGACAGCTTCCATCTTCTTGTAGCACTGTAAAACTACGGGGCCGATTTATGAAACGGTCACATATAGCAGCCAATCACAGCAGAGGAGCAGGACACAAAATCAAAGCTGCTCTGTGGGCAACTCAGACCGTTTTTCATTTAGACAGTTTCCCTAAATGTCCTGTTGTATATTCCATCAAAATGAAAGGAAACTGGGCTTGTCGTTGTGGCTACCTGCAGCCACCACTTGGGGGAGCTCATTGCATGCAGATGTATACAGCTCCCACTGAGTTCAGTACTAGCTGTGAAGAGCTGTATGCAGGGAGCTCCCACTAGTGGTGGATGCCCATAGGCCAAAAGGTAGCATATATAGGGTATTAAAATGTGCAATTGTATTGGATGCCCCTTCCACTTCTCTTACCCCGGATTTTCTATTTTTTTTAATGACCAGTGATCTCAGGACGGCCAACTTTGGCGAAAGTTGTCGTGCTTGGATCGTTCTTCATCCTCATGGCTTTGGGAGCTGGACTGTGGCTTTTCTGTTACATCTAGTAAGTTGTACACAGTGAACTGCATTACTTTATACGTGATCGGGGTCGCAATTATTATTATTTTTTAATGTAAATTTAAAGGGTTTTTTTCTGAGAGTTCAATATTGATGGTTTGTCCTCAGGATAGGCCATCAATATCTGAGCTGTGGGGTCCAACACCTGGGACCACCACTTATCACCTGTTTGTAGAGGGCTGTGACTCTTCACAGCACAGCGCCATACATTGTATAGTGGTCATGCATGGCATTGCAACCAATGGGACTGAGCTAGGTCTAGGCCTCCTAAATGAGGAACATGATCCCTTACAGTCTCTTCAAACAGCGGATGGGGGGGGGGGGGACGGTGCCAGGATTCACACCCCTTCCGATCTGATATTGATCAGGCCATTAATATTGAACTTCTGGAGAACCCCTTTAAAGCCAGTCTAGTTTTATACCCATATTATCTTTTACAGTCGCAGACATAAAGAAGGATTTGCTGAAATTGAAGAAGATCTCTTGGCGGGAAGACGATGTTTTAAGCCACGGCTAGAAGACCTGGAGGCCGTTTTTTTACCGATGCACGTCACCAAGCCAGGTAATAATAAGACGCCATTTTTGTGTAAGATAAGGGATTTTTTGGCAGAAACAGCGCCACTCAGGGGTTGTGTCTGGTATTGCAGCTCAGCACCATTCCAGGAATTAACAATTGATGCAGGTGGACTTGTCATCTTTTCTGAGACTTGCTGTCAATCGACACATCACTGTGTGGCCCCAGCCTTATGGGGGTCCAGGAGCTTCAAATTACACCCGCGGCTTGGGGAGGGCATGGAGAATGGTGATGGGCTATTCTATCCTAGGATGGTGACATGAAACAGAACCCACTGAGGTTGCCATTGGCATCTACTGTAGACCAGGGGTCATCAACCTGCAGCACCCCAGTCATTGTGAATCTACAACTCCCAGCAGAGGCACACTTGCTTGGCTGTTCTCAGAATTCCCTTAGAAGTGAATGACATGCTGGGAGTTGTAGTTTCACAGCAGCTGGAGTGACGAAGGTTGCCGACCCTTCCTGAAGAGGGTTCTTGACACTTGACTTGTATTTTGTGTTTCAGTTTCTTTCATGAGAAAAGTGATATCTAGAAAAATTAGAAGACGCAAAGTAGACGAGGTGGAAGATGAGGAAAGTGAGAAAGATGAGGAAAACGAAGAGGAGGAGGAGGAGGAGGAGGAGAAGGATGTGCAGAATGGAAATGAGAACTTAGAAAGCCTAACACAGTCCCCTGGAAGTCTAATGAAACCAATGGTCAGGAAGACGAGAAAACAAGTGAGCGACGAACAAGAGCCACAGAATAAGAGCCAGGTCCATGGTGGAGACCTAAGAAAGCCAAGCAAAAATGAGCTCCACGGCAAAGCCAACGCCCCAAAAGACAAAGAACCTCATAAGAAGGAGATGGTGAAAGCAAATGAGAAGGGTGAAAAGTCAGAGACGTCAGATCCCACCAAGAAAGACAAATCAACCTGGAAAAATCTAGACCTAAAAAGAAAGGCAGAAGTGAGCAACTAGACCACAAGAAGAAGGAAGCTGGTGAGAAACCAGACAAGAGCGCGGTGGGAAAGACAATAAAAGATCCCAGGAAGAAAACTGAAAGGAAGACCAAGAAGGAGGACAAAAGCGAGAAAAGGGAACAGAAACCAAAAGCCCAAAGTTGAAAGTGAAGAAGCAGGAAGCACCGAAAAAGGTAAAAACTGAGAAGGTCAAAGCCACCAAACCGAATAAACCAAGCCGAAGAAAGCTAAGAAAGAGAAAATAACAAAAAGAAATTTGGAGGCTTCTTTAATAAATGACGGAGACGTGGATCCCAAGGTTCCCATGTGCCTTCACTCATGTATTAGAGATCCCCAAACTGAACCCTTTAAAACTGTATGGTTATTGAAGTTTATTTTAATAGAACTGGGAGTTGGGGGGGGGGGTCCAGGACTTTACAGATGGTTAGTCTTGCAGGTTTATGGGGGGGAAGGGGGGGGGGAAGTCATTGTAATAGTTATCTGAACGCCAAGGCCCCAACCTCAAGATAAAGGAGCAGCATGCTCCTTCAAAGAGCTTTCCCCATTGCAATGGCAGTCCTATCCATCTGCAGTGCAGTGAGCTACGACAGAATGGGTCGCCATGGTGCCACAGCACAGGGAATAAGCTGAAGTGACCCCAGGTCGGACCCCAGTTCATGGTGGCAAGCTGTACACATGTTCATTACCATGAAACTGCACTACGTGGACACCTGTGGTACTCCCATCTATCGGGAGAATGTGAGCAGTCTAATCTGCGAATTGCTAGATTGTCTCAAACTTCCATTAAAGGGGTTTTCCGAGTTATATATATAGATGACCTATCCTCAGGATAGATCATCAATATCAGATCGGCGGGGGTCCGACACCCTATCTCCGCCGATCAGCTGTTTGGAGAGGAGGCGCGCGCCGTATCAGGGCTGCTTCTTCTTCACTGTTTACATGTTGGCCGTAACGGGGGTAGTGGTGAGTAGGTGTAATTACACCTAACTGCCCCATTTATTTCAATGGGAAGAATCGCTCCCCACACAAGTCTGTGGAAGCGATTCTTCCCATAAAAATGAATGGGGCGGTGAGGTGTAATTACACCTACTCACCACTACCCCCGTTACGGCCAACATGTAAACAATGAAGAGGAGGCAGCGCTGATACGGCGCGCGCCTCCTCTTCAAACAGCTGATCGGCGGGGGTGCCGGGTGTCTGACCCCGACCCGATCTGATATTGATGACCTATCCTGAGGATAGGTCATCAATATATATAACTCAGAGAACCCCTTTAAAGGCTATGGACACTTTTGGGGGCATTTTTTTATGATAGCATTTTACGCATTTTGGGCTAAAAATCATTTTAGAAAAACATTCAGCCGCCAGATCATTTCTAACGAGCGTTACTATGAACTCTCGTTAGTGATTATCTATGTGATTCTCGGCCCGTGTAAAGGGCCCTTTAGTCATATTCATATCAGTTAGGGAGAGTTCACATCTCCGTTTCAAAACTGATGTAAAGGAATATTGGCTTTGTTGCCCACAGCAACCAATCAGATTCCACCTTTCATTTTCTAAAGGAGCTCTGAAAAATGAAAGGTGGAATCTGATTGGTTGTCATCAGCAACTAAACTAGCTTTGCTTTACACCAGTTTGATAAATCTTCCCCTACTCACTGGAGTGCCCAACAGAGGTGAGGGGGAGCCCAGTCTAGGTCCTCTCTTTGAAGGGAGTAATGCACTCCATTCAGGGACATGCATACTTCCACTCCGTTCAGAGGGGTGCCTCTTGTTTTCTGGATTATGGGGGGTCCCTAATCAGCTATCCTGTGAATAGGTGCTAACTAAATAACTTTAAAGGGGTGGTCTGCTTTAGTCACAGAGTGTCCTACAGCTGGGATTCCCAGCAATCAGCTGCAATCTGATCTGCAAGTGTTCAGTTCCTCTGCAGCACCACCACAGGTGAAGAGAAGTATTACAATAACAAAACCAATGAGCAGTAACACATGGACATGATGGGTCCTCCAGGGTGATAGATGCTAATAGGGGAGGGTCCTGATGGGAATGTATAGGAAAGCTAAACTACAGTCATCCAAAATGAAGAAAACTGGAACAGAAAGACTTCAAAAATAAAAAAATTAATTTATTTAAGTCTGAATTTTGGTCATCAGTACAAATGTTGGGAACCATAACAGGTGGCAATATATCACTTCATTGGTAACCCTGCTGGGCATTTACAAAAATGAACTGGCTATTTAAAAAATCAAAAAAATAAAAAAAAATCACTATTTATAAAGGCTTTCTTAGAAATTAGGGTTGTCTGCCCAGCCACCCTCCCCCCCTTCTGAAAGAGAGCCACTCTTGTCCATTGCGTCTATCTGGTATTTAATGGGGTTGAGTTGCAATACCAGATCCAGCCACTGGATACGGGTGGCGCAATTTCGGAAATAAAATTTGTGACAAGCAATATGATTGAGCTGCCAGCGGTCACCCAGCTTTCTAGAGCCCTGACCAGTCCATCTGCCTTGCTACTGTAGCAATACAAGCCAGATTTAAAATTCTGGAGCCTCGGGAATCCGGGTGAAAACTCCGATGGGGAGCAGTAAGGGCGGCCATATTGGCAGATAACTGTAAGAAAGGGCTGAATAGAAGGTGTTAAAGGGGTTCTTCGCGTTTCCTAAACCGATGACCTAGCCTAAGGATCTATAGGAAAAGTGGAAAACCCCTTTAACAACTCGGAAGAAGACCCCCGATTTCTTGATTTGACTTTTTTTTGCACTTCCTCTTTAAATTTTACAAAAATCCTCTACCCACTTTACCGTATCATAAACTCAATTTTCCTGCTGCCATACAGAAATATATAAAATCAATTTTCCTTTAATATATATTACTGTAATTAAAAGAAAAATTTAACCCTGTTCTTGCCAGACCTCAATGTGCAAAAATCCACCTCTGCAGAATGCCTTATATACACCTCTGAGCGGGACGGGTTCTCTTGCTTTTCAGTGGAAATTTAACGCACCTAATAATCCAGAAAGAGTCGAGTATTCTGGATTAGCGGAATAGTCTGTATAATTTCATGTTACTGATCACAATCAGCACAACACCACTCACTGGAAGGAGATTAGTCAATTTCGATCATAATTTTTAGTCATACATCATCTTAAAAAGCACTTGCTTGCAGGGTCGACCCTATTATACAGGGCATAGTGCCTGGTAGGGTTCAGCCTTCAGATTTGAGGGGCGTGGTGCATACCGGAAAGCTGAGGTGCACTGAATAGCCAGGCCCCACCCCTCGGGGCACTGAAGCCCTAATTTGCATAAAGAATAAGTCTTTTTTTTATTTCTCTGGAACATCGCAAACAATTTTCACAAGATAGGTATCATTTTAATCAGCAGACTCAACCCTACCAGGCAGTATACCCGGTTTAATAGAGTTAATCCTGCTGATAAGTGCAGTTTAAAGGGGTTTGCAAGCTTTTTAATACTTTTTGTCATCTCCCCCCTCCCTGACAGACCTATGGAGAGACACGTGCTCCCCAGGGCTCCTTTGCTCCACCATGTTCTGGTCCCTCTAGTAAATTTCTAGTATGGACTGGGAAAAGGGGGTGTGTTTCATGTGTGCTGCTGCAGCCAGTGACTGGATGCAGCGGGGACGTCTCCACCAAGCAGCCATTCATTGGTCTCTGCCTATGCCGGAAATTTACCTGTGGGGGGGACTGTGAACACAACACTGGACCGAAGGAGCTGGAACCGAGCAGCATGGAAGAGGTACGTAAACGTCCCACCACAGGTCCAGGAAGGGGGGAAAATTGTTAAAAAGCTGAAGAACCCCTTTAAAACAGTGACATGTGACACCCAAAGACACGTGATAATCACACCCATAGCTATATACGCATTTGCGCAATCATTCTGTGACAGGATCTGGTCATGTGACAAGGAGTGCAACTTAAAGGGGCTATCCTCTTGAAATATGGAGTTATTAAAGGGGAGGTCCCCGTTCTCAAAGCTGGCATAGTGTATTGCTTGTAGTGGGTGCCATGTATTCCTTCCACGTTGCTACCCCCTAGTAATGAGGGGGACCTGTCAAATACAAAGACATACAAAGGGTATTGGGGTAGAGCAGCACGCCATTTCATAAAAGCCAAACTGCACTGCCCGCTGGTGCCTGGCATCACACGGCTGGACTACCCAGGCCTCAGTCTAACCATAAAGGTAAGATAAGAATTTCATGTTGGGCACACGCCACCCTAAGGCAATAGTGACAAAGCATTAAAATGTAGTGGTGAAGGTTAATAAGTGGTTAATCGTGCCACCCCAGATCCCTCCTGTCCACATTCAGATACGCACAGAGTCATGCCAGTCATGCCCACCCACCAGAAGTCAAATTGACCTCCTCGCTGCCCAGGTAGGGCGATCCATGCATGACGATGGGTATGAGCCCGCGATCGGCGTCCTAGTGCCGTAGCCAAGTGCAGCCACCCGGGTACCAGAATTCTTCTGCTGCCAGTCCAAAGGAGCAACTGCGGAGACGTCTTTAATTCATGGATCGCTGCTCAAAGACGAGCGCTACCTAATCATCGTACGCGCAAAAGGTGAAACGCTGATGTATAAGGCAAGTCTTGTGTTTTCCTGAGATCAGTAGGTATTAATGTAACAGTCAATGTGGACTGAAAATATCCAAATTCCTGCCATTTAAGGGGTCGGCCCATTTCACATATTGGTGGCATATCGCTGTGGAACCTGCACCTGACATCAGTGGCCTATCCTAGCGCTATGCCACCAACGAGTGAGATGGGCCAACTCCTCTAAGAAACAGAACAGTCACTATCTGCGCAGTCCCTGGCACCACTGTTGGCACAGCCTTGGAGCTACAGATGGAGGCTCAGCTTGGCAGACACGGTTTTACAGCCTTTGTCAGAAAACAACTTTGTGTCTCTCGGGGAGTACGTCATGTCCTTCGCCACCTGAGATGCCAACTCTTCATCCTCTACAAAGCCCCGATGTCTGAGCTCTGCCAGGACGCATTTCTTCACGTGAGTGAACTCCAGCGGCAGGAAGGGGACAAAGTAATCTATCAGGTTCTTCTCGATGAGGCTGCTGTGCCAGAAGCCACCTGGGCAAGAAAGATGGAAAAGGCATCGTCAGTACTGTCCATGTGTAGTATGGGCATCCCTGCCATAAACAGAACCCTCTATATGCCAGCTACTTGGCATGCTGTGGTATACATTCTGCATTAAAGGGGTCCTCTCACTTTAGCAAATAGCATGTATCATGTAGAGAAAGTTATTACAAGGCACTTACTAATGCATTGTGTATGGGGAGTGCTGGCTTCATTCATCACATTATACACTACTGGTTTCCATGGTTACGACCACCCTGCAATCCATCAGTGGTGGTCATGCTTGCACACTATAAGAAAAAGCACCAGCCTATGTGCAGTCCCATGGTCCGGGCTACCAGAGAGGCTGGCATCTTTTCCTACAGTGTGCAAGCACGACCACCACAGATATATTGCAGGGTGGTCGTAACTATAGAAACGAGACGTGTAGAATGTGATGGAAAATGAATCAAGCCGGCAAAGGAGGCAATATGGACAATCACAATACATTAGTAAGTGCCTTGTATAACCTCTCTCTATGTGATAAATGCCACTTACTGATGTCAGAAAACCCCTTTAACCCCCTAACTGTTTTGCCAGAGTGGAAATCCAGCAGTGGGAAAAGTACCTAACTGGAGGAGGGAGGGCTGCTTTAGATGCTGCTACCTCCTGAATGGTAGCAGCTAGAAACATGCAACTGGTCTTGTTTGAAAGCTGGCATTCCAAGCTTTGACAGCAATATGTTCCCAACAGAGAAAGATATCACTGATAGAAATCAGGATGCTGTGAATGCAGCTGAAAATAAAAGTAAAAACAGGTTTTACTTACGATTATTCCTGACTTAATTTCTAACAGTGATTTCTTCTCTATTGCTTGGACTTTAGCTGCCTTGTATGAAAGCCTGGACTGTCAGTTTTCAGACAAGACCAATTGCATGTTTCTAGCTGCTACTATTGAGGAGATATCGCCATCTAAAGCAGCCTTCCCCCTCCAGGTAGCTACTTTTCACACTGCCCGAGCTGGACTTGGGCAAAACAGGGGATTAAGCTACCAATACTTATCCCCTATCCACAGTGACCGATAACACGAAGGGGACCGCCAGCATCTCCGCACCACAGAAGTGTATAGAGCAGTGGTCACAGACGCTCCATTCTCATGAGGCACTCCGATACCTCCGTTCTTGTGATCGCCAAGGATCCTAGCAGAAGTGCCCCCAGCAATCACACACTTATGCCTTATCCTGTGGATAGGGAATAATTATTGTTAGTGGGCCCCTTAAAGGGGTCGTCTCACTTCAGTAAGTTGCATTTATCATGTAGAGGAAGTTAATACAAGGCACTTACTAATGTATTATTTTTCCATCACAGTATACACCGCTCGTTTCCATGGTTGCAGACCACCCTGCAATCCACCAGAGGTGGTCGTGCTTGCACACTATAGAAAAAAGCGTCATCCTCTCTGGTGGCCGGGACCGTGGGAGCCCACATGGGCTAGCGCTCATTCCTCTATTGTGCAAGCATGACCACATGGATTGCAGGGTGGTCTGTAACCATGGAAACCAGCCGTGTATAATGTGATAGAAAAATTAATCCAGCCAGCAAAGGAGGCAATATGGAGAATCACAATACATTAGTAAGTGCCTTGTATTAACTTTCTCTACATGATAAATGCCATTTACTGAAGTAAAAACTTCATGTACTCCAACAGAAAAAGCCTCAGAACGGTAAGCCCCCCACCCCTATGTATACTTCTTGGGGTGCCATATACATTGTGGAGGTTATTCAAGTGATGATATATCATCTTGTCTGGGGTCTGACTGATGGGTCTTCAACCCAAGCCCGCTCAAGTCTTACCTGAGCAACCTAGGTCAGTGCCACCCATGCCCATGGATCTTGCCGGTAAACAGCCCGTGGCAATCAAGATGGTGGTAGTCACGTGATTAATGTACATGACTGCTGTCCAGGACACACACTCTACTGCGCTTGCAGTGAAAGCAGGGGACAGTGGTGCTCAGGTAAGACATGAGAGGTCTTGGTGGGCCTGGGGTAGTGCACACAAGGTTAGGGCGTTAGAGATTTTTTGTAGAACGTGGCCAGCCTCTATAAAGTGAATGGGACTGAGCCGCAATACCGAGTACAGCCACTATAAGGTGTATGGCGCTGTGCTTAGTATACTATGAAGAGGCCCAGCTTCTCGGCAGGGGTGCTGGAAGTCGGACCCCCACCGTTCACCTGCGGGTAAGTCATCAAAATTTAATTCCCAATTTAAGCTGCCGACGCCTTTTCCCGGACACACCACCGCCACTCACTGTTATTGTTGTTGAACAGTCCGACAGACAACGCATTCTCCATATCCTTCAGCTCCAGATCCTCTCTCTTCCTCCCCGCTTTCCAAAATTCCAACATCTGCCTATTGATCAAATCACCACCAGCATTGCTGAAGAAGAACGGCACATATTACACACTGGAAAATACTCCACTGGGGGTTATACTCCAATCACAGCTCAGCTTTCATTTCCTAAACTGCTCTGGAAAAATGAAAGCCGAGCTCTGATTAGTTGATACAGGCAACAATACCATACAGTTTTGATCGATGAGGTTTTTCTTAAAGAAACAGTAAATTTTGTATAATAAATCCAACTACACATTGTCCGCACTATTACTATAATTGGAGGGGGCGAGGACAAGCTCCCAGTATGTACAAGTGTCTAACTGCAATTGGTTTGAAAATCCCACTCCCAGCATGCTTTGAGAGACTCCACCTACAAGATAGTTGTAGTCTCGCACGAGCTGTAGGGCTGCAGAACTGGTTCATGCGTTAAAAATACAATCCATCAGTTTACATGCCTTAGTCTATCCATCCCTAGAAAAGCCGGGTGATGTATGGTTGCCATTTTACATTACTTGGCAGTCCAAAATGGGGACTCGCCTACACAGCTGATCTACTGTTCTTCAGATTTTACCAGGAGGCACATGGAGGTTCAGTGTACACCATTACCTCTAAGGTCTCACACACACGACCATATTTTTGATCTTTGTACAATCCGCACTTTTAGCACATTGCACACGGATCCATTCATTTCTACCAGGCCACAAAAAAAAAAAAAAACCACAACACATCAATGTCATCCATGTGCTGTCTGTATCCGGGCTGAACATTTTAGAACCTGTCCTATTCTTGTCTGTTTTGCAGTGAGCCCCACAAAAATGGCAGGGATGCATCTGTATTTTGCATGGGTCATGTGCATCAGGCCCTTGCAGACGTTGCGGATTAACCACGGAAAACAGTAGTGTAATACATGTTGCATTATTTATCTGTGCGGAAATTGACCTGCTGCAGCATGTCAATAGTTTGTGCAGTTTTTTCGGTCATATTTCACCCTGTGCAATGCAAGGGCGAGAGTCCACAACAAGAAACGCAAGTAACATGTGGTTTTTGGTGCTGAAATGCACAAAAATTCACATGGAATTTTTTTTTTCCAGCACTGTACTTTATTTTTTTTGTACATGTTTTTGATGCGGTTTTTTTTTTTTTTTTACAAAGCTACATTTTCCGCTCAAGGTTTTTTTTTTTTTTTTTTTAAATCAGATCATTTTTATTGACAAAGAATTTACAAGCAAACATTGAATTGTATTGTCATATCAAATAAACCAGTTTGATATATATATCACTTTTGTCATGTCTTAATTATTTTACAATAATGTTTTGAGGTGGAAACGCTTCATAATCAGCGCCCAAAAATTCCACGTGAACTAGCCCTAAGAGAGAATACAGCTCCTCAGGGACATAATATGTCAACACAAGGATTGCCTATGGGTCTGTATTATAGTAGAGGTAGGTCATACTGGGGAACCTAAGGCCTTGTGCGCATGATGGGCTTGTACAGGGGCATAACATGACTACCCTCTGTATGAAGTCCAACAAGGAAAAATAATTATTGTTTCTACTAGGGAAGGACACCACGGACTATACGTGCCGCCATACAGGTTCCGGGTATGCAGCCCAGTGACAAGAATTATGTCTTTTAGGGCTGAGCAGACGGCCATATTTTTCATCCGTATATACAATGGATTGCACATGGATAAATATAAGTCAATAGTGCAATTCATGCCTCTGTTTCTCTCACGGCCAATGGTCCATATGGAGAAACTCTGGGCGTGCACGAACATGGACCTGGAGACCACAGGAGTCAACTGTCTCCAGCAACCACCAGGTCCTTGTCCTACATGGATCTCACTATGTGTTCAAATTTGCCCGCCTATTGTGTCTGAATCCGGTTTTAGATTTGTATTCACTGGGGGAGACACCCGCTATGTAGACAGCCAAACCTTTTATCATATAGAAAGAGATATTACTACAGAGGTCGGCATCCTCCAGCTGTTAGGAAACGTCAATTCCCAGCATCCACACTGGTTTGGTTGTTTGCAAAACTCCCAATGAACTGAATGGGGCATGCTGGGAGTTGTAGTTTAACAACATGAGTAATGGATGCTGCTGACCCCTGGATTACAATTTATTTATCCAGCGCAGTTTAGGAAATAAAAGCTGAGCTCTGATTGGTTGCTATGAACATTCTATCTTTATTACCAACATAGCAACCAATCAGATTCCACCTTTCATTTTTGACTGCTCCTTTGAAAAATGAAAGGTGGAATCTGATTGGTTGCTATGGGAAACTAAGCCAGTTGTACTTTACACCAGTTTAATAAATCTCCCCCATTGGCTTTAAGAATAATTAGGTCTTGCTGCCCCTAGCAACCAACCAGAGTTCATCTCCAAATCTACACTGGAAAAATTAAAGCTGACCTCTGATTGGTTGCTATGGACATTCTCTCTCCTTTACCAATAGTGTCTTGAAGAAAACTAGGCCTTGCTGCTTCTAGCAACCAATCACAGATCAGCTTTCATTTCCTAAACTGCTCTGGAAAAATGAAAGCTGAACTTTGATTGGTTGATATAGGCAACAATACCATACAGTCTTCATCGATGAGGTTTTTTCGTAAAGAAACAGTAAGGTTTTTTTATAATAAATCCAAGCTGTGGTCGAGTACCTGAGGAAAATGAAGATGGCTTTGCGGTAGGACACGCCGTCAATGTGCTCATAGTAGTCCAGGAAGGGCTTGATGGCATCAATAAGACCAGGGTGGAGCTTGTCCATTTCATCGAATATAAATATGGAGCGAGCGCAACGACTAGTGTTTCCTCGGATCCACGACTGCAGCTGGTCCTGAGGAAGGAAGAAATACTCCACTGCATCACATCTATATACAACGGACAGCTCTGTCTATGTGTGCCGTCCACAGGATAGAGGATAACTATTAGATCGGTTAGGGTTCTACCGCTGGGACCCCCACCAATTGTGAGAACAGGGGCCTCATACCCACCGCAGGCCCCTGAAATGAACAGAGCTGCCAGTCGTAAATATGTGAGGCCGCTCCATTCATTTCGATGGGAATTCCGAGGATAGCCAAGTACAACGGTCGTCTATTTCCGGAATTCCTCTAGAAATGAATGGAGTCGCCTCGCATGTTTGCGACTGGCAGCTCTGTTCATTTCAGGGGGCTGCGGTGGGTATGGGGCCCCTGTTCTCACGAATGGTGGGGGTCCCAGCAGTAGGAACCCCAACTATCTAATAGAGATAGAGGATAACAATCTAAGGGAATATCCCTTTAATGTATTAGGCAGGCATCACCATGCTTCCTTAACAGACGGACAAGCTCCGGTGCCCTAAATATGCCCTACTGTGAACGGAAGCATGGGCATACCTTGTAGAGCGGGACCAGGCTGTTGTGAGGGAAGTGAACGGTAGACACAAATAGATGGACGAATTTGCTCTTCATTCCCATTTCATAAATATTCTCCACAATCATTTTGCTGACAAAGTTCTTGCCCGTGCCGGTCCAGCCGTGCAGGGATAACGCCAGAGGCTTCTTGGGGTTCTCATTGCTCATAAATCCAGTCAATGCCCTGTAGATGACTTCATGTGCCAGGTGCTGCCCAAAAAGTTTCTCCTGCAAGTCGACCTGTAAGGCTGGAAAGGGGAAAAAAATACGTTGAAGAGATCCTGTATTATACTCAAGAGCTGCATCCACAATTCTGCAGACTTCAGAGCTGAACTCTCGCAGCATTTCACTCTTCGCACAGAAGTCGCTCTACTTATTTGCCTTTTGGAAGGTGCAGTGGAAACGTACATAGGAAAAACCGAGCGTCTGCATGTGTCAACAAAGATTCTTGACAGTTTCCAATGATGGAATGCAAAATTATGAGCGTGCAGTAGAATATTAACACAAATGACGGACTATGGAAATTCCCGGTACAATATTCTTAAAGAGATTTTCCCACAAGGAACCACGGGAGAGAGGGGGTAAATGTCTGATGGCGGGGGGTCTGGACTGCTAGGATGCCTCGTGATCAGGACAATAGAGGTCCCGGATACCCCATGTGTATGGAGCGGTAGTGGGCATGCTCCATCCACTTCTCAGGCATGCACACACTACACATGGGATATCCACGACCTCCATTCTCCTGATCGCTGGGGGTCCGAGGATAGGCTATTCAAATAACTAAAGCAGGGGTCAGCAACCTCGGACACTCCAGCTGTAGTCCGCAAATTGCAGATGTGCAAAAAACACATACCAGTTGTGTGCATTATGTATTTTGCGGAACGGAAAAGCTGGCCCCTAATAGAACAGTCCTATCCTTATCCGTAATGCAGACAATAATAGGGCTATTCTTTTTGCGGAACAGATATACGGAAACAGAATGCACACTCATTTCCGTTTTTTCGCGGCCTTATTGACGTGAATAAGAAACTTGACAAACACGAAACCAACGTCAACGTCGTACAGAGGGCTGCCTAGCAAACCTCAGCAGGGAATTACACTCACTGACAGCAAACAGAGACCTTGGAAATGGAAACACAAAGCCGATTAGAAAGTTGCAGAACGTTTATGAAAGAAGAGGGGATGTATAATTTGATGAATTAAAGGGACAGATCAGATGAGCTCAGGACCCCCGATTCCCAATACAAAGGGGTCTTTTAGACCCATCACCACCCTTGGAATTGCAGTGTGCAAACCTCTGTAGTCCTCTGGGCCCTTTGGGGGCGGAGTTGCCTCATAACTGGGCAGATCAGACCCATGCCACTTGCACTGCAGCATGCTATATGCTGAGGGACTACAACTCCCAGCAGATCCCCTGCAGCAGATCATGCACTGCCGTCAGTAACCCTTCACCCTCCGGCCGTCTCACCTGTGCCGTTGAGGGTCTTGTCCACCTGGCAGCACTCCACCAGCCGCCCGCAGTAGAACTCAGGGAAGGACACGTAGCCTGTAATTGCCGAAGCGGCGGCTATAGCGATGCCCATGCTGATCGGCTCCAGGGACACGGCGACATGGAGGAGCGGAGCCGCCAGCAGCAAAAAGAGGAGCCGAGTCCCGGGACGGGACCACCTGACCGCAGCCATGGGCGCTGGGAGCAATGCGCATGCGCGGGAAAGCTGTCTGCTGCTCAGCGGTCCGCGCTGCCCAATCAGTGCCTTGTATTTTTTTTTCCCCAAAGACCACGCCCACTATGTTATCCACTTTTGACCACGCCCCCATATAGGATGTGATCGCGGAGTAAGTTTCGCTTTCCAAGAAGATGTTGTAGGAAGAGGAATCCTGGGGAAAAACGGCACACCTCCCAGCAAAGTCATAAAGCCTCACTCACACTTCAGCAGGGGTGGATTGGCCATAGATCTTAAAAGGAAATTTCCCTGGGGGCCATCTGGGCCCTCCCAATTGCCAGCAAGTGGAAGTTTTGAGGATGTATTTAGTACTGCTGGCAGTATTTTGTGATGGACTGTGGTATTTGGCTCTGCTGGGGTGGTATAATGTGCCACAATATGGTATTGCTGGCCCTGCCTTCTATCAATTTGGACCCAACTACAAAATGGGGCCACTTTTAGTATTTTTTCCAGGGCCACTTTAAGTTCCCAGTCCGCCCCTGCACTTCAGTGTTTTGATCAGTAACTCTGAGCCAAAACCAGATGCAGATCTTTGGTTCACAATCACTGATGGAAATCACTGACCTAAGGCCTCATGCACACAAAAGCGTGCTGGCCATGCCCGCATTGCGGGCCGCATACGGCGGGTCCGCAATAGACGGGCACCGGCCTTGTGCAGCCCACATCACAGATCATGGACCCATTCACTTCAATGGGTCCGGGAGATGCGGAGCGAACTCACAGATCGGAACACCACGGAAGCACTACGGTGTTTCTGACTGTGCCTCTACACGCCAAAAAAGTAGTGCAAGCACTACTTTTTTGCGGTGTGGACCCTCGGATGCGGATCACATTGAAGTGAATGGGTCCACAATCCGCATGCGGTGGCCCCACGGTCAGTGCCCATGCATTGCGGACCGCAGTTTGTGGCCCGCAGCACGGGCATGGCCTAACACTGATGTGTGAATGAGGCCATGTGGGGAACAGAAGCCACATGGGTGCCAGGGAGCGGCACAAGTATTATCTATATGAGGAGCCTGGGTATTTGGGGGGGGGGGGGGGGGGAGTTCATTATAGGGGTTACATAACCCCTTTAAATTCATAGATATTCGATAAGAAATATATATTAGACAGAAAGACTATATATTAAATAAAATATATAATAAAGGTAGATATAGCACCAGCCAGCGGCTAGAATTGGTGGGTTCCCTTGGCACTGGACTCCCAGCCATACAAAGCACTTGGAAACCCCCTTAAACTGATACTCTATCCTAAGGAAAGGTCATCAGTATCTGATCGGTGGGGGTTCGACATCCGGGACCCCCGCTGATCAAATGTTTAAGAAGGTACAGTCACCCCTGTGAGCACTGCGGCCTTCTCTGTGCTGTTCCTAGGCCAGTGACAAACACAGTCATCAGTCACATGACCTAGGAGCAGCTCAGCCCCATAGACGTGAATGGGACTGAGCTGCAATACCAAGCACGGCCTCTATACAATGGATGGCGCTGTGCTTGCTGAGCTGAGAGAAGGCTGTGGTTTAACTAATCAGCTGATTAGCAGGGGTCCTGGGTTTCAAACCCCCAGTGATCAGTATAAAAGTCTCGGGAAACCCCTTTAAAGGGGTTGTCCAATGGTTAATATTGATTACCTATCATCAGGATAGGGCATCAATATGTAATTTGTGGGGGTCCGACACCGAGCACCCTTGCCGATAACAGGAGGCGGCCCTGCTTACTGGTCATAACGCTACACGTCGTCTCCTCTCCCGGGTGTCGGGCCCCCGCTGATCTGATATTGATGACCCATCCTGATGATAGGTCATCAATACCAATGGCTGGACAACCCCTTTAAAGCTCCAGGGCCCCAGTAAAAAATCTGGATCAGGGCCCCTCCATCTACCATGTATGATACTGGTGTCGTCTCCTTGTGTGACCTTTGAGCCCCCCTCAGGGACGGGGTCCGGGGGATATCTCTGCGCTATCTATAACTACGCCCCCCCGTCTGAACGCCGACCTCCTTGAACTTTCTTATAACGGCCTCATCCTTCCGGATTATCCATTAACCCGGAGTAATACGGCATACAGCGGTGACACTGAACTTTCAGCCGCCGCAGACGTTTATTACACCCTCGGCTACATTCACAGTGATTATTTTCTTTGTAAGATTTTTACAACATACAGTACAAAAAAAGGAATATAAACAGGCGGAAGCAAAAAAAAAAAAAAAGTACAAAAAATCCCCCGTAAAAAAAACGGGATGTGTATAAGCTTAGAAAATGCAGTCAATGTAACTTTCGAAGTGGTTCTTAATAGTTTTGATGATTTTATTCATTATTTCGTTTGATTTCCTGTTTGCTGCCAATAAAAACATAGACTGATGATTCCTGGAAACCGTCATCAAGTAGGTTACCTGCGGCAGACAGATCTTGGCATGAGACGTGCGGATCTCTACATGAGGGTACGTCCACATCATCTGAGTTACATGGGGAGCTGTGCATTGCAAGTCATTTTCCGCTGCCGATTTTTTATTGCAGGGTGACAGATTTTGGAAAATCTCATCCGCTCATCCTCAGGATCGGTCATCAATATCAGAACAGCGGGGGTCGGACTTTAGGCACCCTACGCCGATCAGCTGTTTGAGGAGGCCGCAACACTCCAGTGAGCACCGCAGCCTCCTCACAGCTCACCATGCACAGCGCTGTCCATTGGATAGTGGCCGTGCTTGGTATTACACCTCAGGTCCATTCACTTTAATGGGGCTGAGCTGCACCTAAGCCATGTGACCGATGAAGCCAGGAAGAACCTAGTAGCAGGCCGTGAGGCTCACCAAAGTGCAGCAGCCTCTTTAAACTGCTGATTGGCTGGGAGTCGGACCCCCGCCGATCTGAAATTGATAGGTCATCAATATCAACATTTTAGAAAACCTCTTTAAGGCAGAGTTACAAAGTAAAGTTCCTAGCCGTGCCCCATTGCACCATATACCTAAACCGGTATGGTTAGCCTGATGGCATGCTGGGAGTTGTAGTTTTGCAACATCTGGAGAGTCACAGGTTGGAGGCAACAGGCGCCAATTCATTATTAAAGTGCATCTGTCAGCAGTTTTGCACCTATGACTCTGGCTGACCTGTTACATGTGTACTTGGCAGCTGAAGACATCTGAGTTGGTCCCATGTTCATATGTGCCCGCATTGCTGAGAAAAATTATGCTTTATTATATGCAAATGAGCCACTAGGAGCAACGGGGGCGTTACCATTACACCTAGAGGATCCGCTCTCTCTACAACTGCTGTGCCCTTTGCACTTTGACAGGGACAGATGCGATGACGTTTACACTGCCTGATTCTGTTAAAGTGGAGAGGGCGCGGCAGTTGCAGAGAGAGCAGAGCTTCTAGGTGTAATGGTAACGCCCCCGTTGCTCCTAGAGGCTCATTTGCATATAGTAAAACATCATATTTCTCAGCAATGCGGACACATATGAACATGGGACCAACACAGATGTCTTCAGCTGCCAAGTGCACATGTAACAGGTCAGCCAGTGTCATAGGTACAAAACTGCTGACAGATGCCCTTTAAATTACTCAGGTATCGGATCCATCATTACTTATTATTTACATCATCTCCATCACTGTAAAAACTGACAGACCATTCACCGCCGGTCTGCGCAAAAAATTACTGTCCACGCGGGGTTAAAAAAAAGTGAGGCCACCAGGAATGTATCTAAGATCCTTCAAAGGCCTTGAGAAAGTGCCACGTTCCTTAACGCCCAGCCTCTTGGGCAAGGCAAGACCAGTACTCGTCATAGGAAGAGGTCCAGCTTTGTGGACACAGTCTTGCAGCCCTTCACGGAGTAAACTTTCTCATCAGGGGGGTAATAGGTCATGTCCTTGGCGATGGCGGTTGTGATCTCTTCATCTGCCACAAAACCGCGACGCTCCAGCTCCTTCTTCACGCACATCTTGATATGCTGGAACTCCATGGGGAAGAACGGCACAAAGACATCAATGAGGTTTTTATCTATCAGGCTGCTGTGCCAATATCCACCTGAAACGGGGGAGAAAACGGTCACAATCCAGTTCTAAGCAATCAAATATATATATAAGAAAATTTTAATTAAAAAATTAAAGAAAAAAAAAACAAACGGGGTTGATGTGACTGGGTCAAAGAAAAGACTAGACTTTAAAGGGGTTGTCCGAGTTATGACAAAAAATATATAGCACTGTAAATCTGATGGGCAGCAATATATAACTAAGTTCAGCAAGTTTTAGGCAAAAAAAAATCCATATTTCCTAATTTCCCTGGTTCTCTTCTGGTCTTTGTTTACATGCAATAACAACAATCTCAGCCCCTCCCCCTTCTCCCCCCCTCTCTGCAAAGGCAGTGAATATAAGTGCTGTGAGTACATGTCTGCCTGCTGGGATACTCAGCAGCATGTTGTATGTGTAGGACTACAAGTCCCAACTGTACAATGACACTGCTGATACACACAGGAATTTCTCCCTACCTGTTCTTGTACAATACAATTCCTCTATAGCTCCTTGCCCAGCATTTGTCTCCTCTCACTGCTGCAGCTACTGTTTGTTTTAAAGCCTTGAGCCCTCAGTGTGTTCTGGCTGAAGGGGTTAATGTTTTATCTGAAGGAAACCAGGAAGAAAGCAGATAGCAGGAGCCCGGCAAAGAAAGGGGGCGTGGCCAGTGACGCGTGTACAGACTGTTATCTGAACTCTGAGGCTTGTGAACGAAACATCACAGAGCAGAGAGATAAGGTGACATCACAGGTCATGTGACCCTCAGTCAACTCTGAGAAACCAGCAGCTTTAGAAACACAAAGTATATGGGAAAGTTGTTATACCTGACAAGTTAGAAACATATAAAGAACAAAAAAATAACTTGGACAACCCCTTTAATCCAGCATCTTTAAGGTGCGCATGCAACAGAGAACTAGCGAGTGCCTGGCATCCAGCTAGAAAGGACACTCAGTTGTTCTCAGCCAAAACGGCTGAGGACACTCCCAGTGATTCTGATTGGCTGATAGCAGGTGACCAGCAGACATCACATCACAATGCTCCTCCCATTGGTCCTTTTCAGCTGGATGCCACACACATTCCACCAAACTCATGTCATTGGAGTGGTTTAGTAAGAGCACTTAGGACTCAAGTCTAAGGGGATCTCCAGGCTACAGATATTGATAACCTGTCCTCAGGAGGGGTCATCATTATCAGATCATGGGGGTCCGATACCTGCCACTGCCTACGATAAGATGCCCGGGGCAGCTGCAGTGCCAGAAAGTGACAGTGTATAGAGCAGAAGCAGACGCAGTGCACTTAAAGGGGTTTTCCAACACTTTTCTACTGATGACCTATCCCCTAGAGGGATAGGTCATCAGTATCTGAACGTGGGGGTCCAACACCGGCACTGGGGCTGCGGCCTTCTATTGCTTAGTCTAGGCCAGCTCAGCCCCATTGAAGTGAATGGGACTGAGCCCGATACCCAAGCACAGCCGCTATACAATGTACTGTGCTTAGTGAGCTGCGAGAATGCCATGGAGCTACTGCGAGCGCTGGTGCCTTCCCAAATAGCTTATCGACAGGGGTCCGATCAGATACCGATGACCTATCCTCTTAAAAAAATCTTGTTAAACCCCTTTAAATGGGAGCAGAGCTGCAGTACCCGGCATGACCACTAAGCAGTGTACTGCGCTGTCTTCCTCCAGTTCTATACAGTATAGTGTCCGGCTCTACAGCCCGCGAATCAGCTGATCGGTGGTGGTGCCAGGTGTCGAACCCCCATCGATATGATATTGATGACCTATCCTGAGGATGGGTGATCAATATCTGGTGTCTATGATCACCTCTGTATCCGTAAATTCCTAGACAATCGTTAGGTCCTGGGGGACTATTAATGATCAAGACTCTGGACCAAGTCTAAGACACCCCCCACCTAATAACACTGATGTGGTAGCGGAAACTTTGGGTTCAAGGGGTTAAAAATCTGCTAAAGTGCGGGATCGGCATCCGCCATACTCACTGTCTTTCTTGTTGAAGGCAGATAAATACACGTCCCTTTCCACGTCTGATAATTTGATTTCTTCGCGAGGCCTCCCGGCCCTCCAGAATTTTAAGGCTAATTCAGTGATTTTCTCTCCTCCCGCGTTACTGACACAGAAAATGAGGAGAAAAACCATTTTTTGATATTCCAGAACGTCTGATAGTCTGGCGCTGATATGCGGAACACTTCGTAGAAAGTAGCTGTCGTGTTGCGTTGGGTTAATAACCCCAATAACAGCATCTATAAGGAATCCTGATCCATAATGCAGAGCAGTAACATGGCCACATGCATAAGCCTTAAAGGGGTTGTCACAGCAAAACAACTTATCGCCTACCCACAGGATAAGGCCTCATTCACACGTCCATATTTGTGCACATCCTGGAAAACGGTCAGTTTTTTGCGGATCCATTGTTCCGCAAAAAACTCAGTTTTTCCGTAAAAAAACGGAAAGGATGTATCCATATGTCATCTAACATCTGTACCTTTTCTTTTTTTTTTCTCCCCTCCTGGACCGGATGCCTTTCCGCATGTCTTCTGCATTTTTGCGGATCCATAGACTTTCATTGTGCTACGGACCGCAATTCGGGAGAAAAATAGGCCAGGAGGATTTCTTTATGCGGACAGTCGGAACGGACACACGGATGCGGACACCACACGGTGTACTGTCCGCATTTTTTCAGGACCCATTGAAATGAATGGATTCGCATCCTATCCGCATAATTGTCCGCAAGGATGCGGACACATTATACGGACGTGTGAATGAGGCCTCAGTATCAGATCTGTGGGGGTCTTTGAGTCCCCAGACTGAATGGAGCAGTGTGTGTCCCTTTAACTCTATGGAGAGGGAGCGTGTATATGTGACTGTTGTTCCATTCACTCTATAGAATCAGGGTCCTCATTCTCATTGGGAGTCTCAGTGGTCATACTCCCACCGATCATCTACCCTGTGGGTAAGCTGTTATGGAGGGACAACCCCTTTAATAAAAATGGATATCTGAAAGAGGGGCTTAAAGGGGAAGTCCACCTAAAAGTACATCATATACAGATGTTGGAAATCTGGTAGAGCGGGCGTCGCCCTTACCGGCTCACAGAAAGGGGGAAGCACCACAATGATGCCCCTACACACAAGAGGGGTTGTCTTTATGAGCCATGGAGGGATACAACCCCCTAGACTAACTTACCTGAGAAATATAAAGATCGCCTTCCGGTACGACACCCCGTCAATGTGGTCATAGTAATCGAGGAAAGGCTTGATGGCGTCGATGAGGCCTGGGTGCATTTTATCGATCTCGTCAAATATGAAGATGGAGCGCTCGCAGTCTTTCACCGAGCTCTTAACCATCATCTGTAGCTGGTCCTGTCGACAGGAAGAGATAAGAGGCATTTATATATATAATTCCCCTTTAAGAAAAAAAAAATTCAAATCTCATACGGTTTCGTGTCTGCAGCTCAGACGCAGACCTATGCATCTCTAGGGTTACACACAATACACAACTCCTAGGTCGTTCTAAAAAAAAAAAAATAAAGTGATCAGACTGCAGGATCAGACTACAGAGGGATGGTTTGTAGTCTGTTACCATGGAGACGCCCAGGTCCATTCTGTGCCACTCATTACCTTGTATTCCTGAACTCGATTGGCGTGCGGGAAGTGAAGCGTCGCCACGATGGTCCGCACGCACTTCTTCCTCATGGGCTTCGAGTAAATGTTGTGGACCAGGATCTGGCTGATGTAGTTCTTGCCGGTTCCGGTCCAGCCATGTAAGGAGAGCGCCAGGGGTTTCTTCGGGTTTTCATTGCTCAGGAATCGGGGCACGGCCTTCAGGATCACCTGCTTGGCCAGGTGCTGCCCGAATATGTTCTGGTCGAAGTCCACCTGCAGAGCTGGAAGATGGAGGACAACAGTCATCACCCTCGAAGGGCCTGAATGTCACATGTTTAAAGGGCATCTGTCAGCAGTTTTGTACCTATGACACTGGCTGACCTGGTACAAATCTGCTGACAGATGCCCTTTAATTGGATCCAAGCTCGATAGACAATCCCTCACAAATCTGCAGGAAGTAGAGATCTAGGCTGCTGTATGCAGAGTCAACCAGCGGGAGTTGTCCGTAAAACTGCTATTGCTGTCAGTGAACAGAAACAAGGTGGAGATATATTAAAGGGGTTGTCCAAGTGTTTAATACAGGTTAGGTCATCAGTATCTGATCCGTAAGGGTCCGCCAATCAGCTGTTTGAAGAGGCCACGGCGCTCCGATGGCGTCACGTTCATCAGTCCCATGGCCTCCAAGTGAATGGTGCTGAGCTGCAATACCAAGTATGGCCACTATACAATGGATGGTGCTGTGCTTGGCAAGCTCTTCAAATAGCTAAAAGGTGGGGGTCCCAGGTGTCGGACCTCCACTGAACAGATTTAATGACCTATCTCATCCGCGTCCTGTCCGTTTTATTTTTTTACGGACCGATAGAAATTAATGGATCCGTGTGCGATCCACAAAAAACGCGGATCGGGCACAGATGCAAAATATAGGCCTAAAGCTGGCGTTTCATACCGTGCTGCAATACCACACCCAAACTAAGGACAGGTGTGGCGCTGTTTTTGGTAGAAGGCACCATGTCTTTCTAAAGGGCATCTGTCAGCAGTTTTGTACCTATGACGCTGGTTGACCTGTTACATGTGCACCTGGTAGCTGACGGCATCTATGTTGGTCCCATGTTGATATGTGCCCACATTGCTGAGAAAAATTATGTTTTATTATATGCAAATGAGCCTCTAGGAACCCAGGGGGGCGTTACCATTACACCTAGAGGCTTAGCTCTCTCTGCAACTGCCACGCCCTCTACACTTTGATTGACAGGACCAGGTAGTGTAAACGTCATCATGTCTAGTCTTGGCTATCAGGACGCCCCTCTTCATGGTTAAAAGCAGGGGGGGTGCCCAACATTCACGGTCCCTTTGTATACACAGTAAATGACTCAGCCAATCCCTGGCCACAGCAGAGTCCCGCCTCAGTCAGTGATTGGCTGAGCAGCTATTTCCTGTGTTTTACGACGGACCAGGAAGTATCAGGAAAGACCAGTCATCCCCTTTAACCCCTTGGCGACATTGGACGTACCGGTACGTCCTGAGCACGAGGTAGTTCGTGCTACAGGGCGTACCGGTACGTCTTGCATTGAAACCCCCCCTGCTCAGTGCAGGGGGGGTTAAATGCTGTAATGGGTGCTGTTTAGGGCACCCAGCCACCCATAGTTAAGGCCTCGGGGGGTGCCGTGCACCCCCCATAAAGGCGATCGCTGTGAATGGCTGGTCTATTCAGACCAGCCATTCACAGCAGGCAAGGGGTACTCGGCGGGGATAGCGCTATTCTAGCGAATCCCCGCCGAGTGTCAGTAATTAGGGGGAGGTCAGGGTGTCCCCCCCGCCCCCCTGATTAGCTGTGGGCAGATGGGTGGGCAGATGGGCAGGCGGGGGGGAGACCTGCAACGTGCGGGCGGCTGCCGCGAGTGCCGCCCGCAACGATCTTTCAGTGTGGCTGATCTTTATTCAAGCAGAGTATCAGCATACAGCTGATACTCTGCTTGAAACTGCTGACATCGGTGCTGGCACCGATGTCAGCAGTTTAACCCCTTCCATGCCGCGGTCCGTAGGGACCGCTGTATGGAAGGGGTTAACAGGGAGGGAGCGCTCCCTCCCTCTCCCATCGGCGCTGCGGTGCGCTGGCAGCGCCGATGGTGTGGGCAGATGAGAGGGAGGAAGCTCCCTCTCCCTTCCATCGGGACGCTGCTCTGCTGTGGCAGCGTCCCGATGGTTACCATGGCAACCAGACGCTTTCGTCTGGCTTGCCATGGAAGCCTGTTCAAGCTCCTGCTAAAGGCAGGAGCTTGAACAGGCTATAAGAAAATACACTGCAGTACACTATACAGTGTACTGCAGTGTATTGTAAAATACCAGACCCACTGGTTCTTGAAGAACCAAGTGGATCTGAGTCAAGAAAGTGGAAAAAAAAAAAAAAAAGTTAAAAAAAGTTAAAAAAATTGATTAAAAATAAAAAAACACACAATACATAAACATGTTAGGTATCGCCACATCCGTAACAATCTGCTCTATAAAAATATTACATGAGGTGGCCCCCCAGGCGAATGCTGTAAAAAAAAATTTAAAAAAACTATGGCAAAAATAGCCATTTTTTTCCCTCTTCCCTCACAAAAACTGTAATAGCAGGCGATCAAAAAGGCGTATTTACCCCAAAATGGTATCAATTCAACCGTCATCTTGTCCCGCAAAAACTGTACCCTACCTGAGACAATCGCCTGAAAACTGAAAAAAATATGGCTCTCTGAAAATGGCAACACAAAAAAAATATTTTATTCTGTTCAAAAATGCATCTAATGTGTAAAACTTTCCAACAATAAAAAGTTGGACATATTGGGTATCGCTGCGTCCGTAACAACCTGCTCTATAAAAATATTACATGAGATGGCCCCCCAGGCGAATGCTGTAAATTTTTTTTTTAAAAAACTATGCCAAAATAGCCATTTTTTTCCCTCTTCCCTCACAAAAAGTGTAATAGCAGGCGATCAAAAAGGCGTAATTACCCCAAAATGGTATCAATTCAACCGTCATCTTGTCCCGCAAAAACTATACCCTACCTGAGACAATCGCCTGAAAACTGAAAAAAATATGGCTCTCTGAAAATGGCAACACAAAAAAAATATTTTATTCTGTTCAAAAATGCATCTAATGTGTAAAACTTTCCAACAATAAAAAAGTTGGACATATTGGGTATCGCTGCGTCCGTAACAACCTGCTCTATAAAAATATTACATGAGATGGCCCCCCAGGCGAATGCTGTAAAAATTAAAAAAAAAAAACGATGCCAAAATAGCCATTTTTTTCCCTCTTCCCTCACAAAAAGTGTAATAGCAGGCGATCAAAAAGGCGTATTTACCCCAAAATGGTACCAATGAAAACCCCACCTCATCCTGCAAAAAATGAGCCCCCACATAAGACAATAGCTCAAAAAAATAAAAATCAATGGCTCCCGCAAACCACTCCATCAAAATCTGTGTTGTAAAATCCATATGGCGCTCCTTCTGTTTTGAGTCCTGCCATGTGCCCCCACAGCAGTTTACCACCACATATGGGGTGTTGCCGTATTCAGGAGAAAATGGGTAACAAATTATGGGGGGGGCTTTTCTCCTGTTACCCCTTATGCAAATAAAAAAAATTGGGGCTAAAGCAACATTTTATTGGAAGAAAAAAAAATGTTCATTTTCACAGCCAAGTGTTTCCAAATTCCGTAAAATGCTTAGGGGGTCAAAGTGGTCAGTACCCCCTTAATATATTCTTTGAAGGGTGTAGTTTCAAAAATGGGGTCACTTTTTGAGGGTTTCCACTGTAGGGGTACGTCAGGGTCTCTCAATTACAAAATGGTGCCTAAAAACTATTCTAGCAAATTTTGCCTCCAAAATCCGTATGGCGCTCCTTTCCTTCTGACCACTGCCACAAACCCATAGAGACGTTTACCACCACATATGGGGTATTTCTGTAAACTGCAGAATCAGAGCAATGTAAATTGAGGTTTAGTTTGCTGTTAACCCTTGCTGTGTTGCAAGAAAAAAAATATTAACATGAATAATCTACGAAAAAAGTGAAATTTTGAAATTTCACCTCCATTTTCCATTAATTCTTGTGGAACACCTCAAGGGTTAACAAAGTTTGTAACAGCAGTTTTTTATAATTTGAGGGGTGTAGTTTCTAAAATGGGGTCATTTATGGGCGGTTTCATTATGTAAGACCCTCAAAATCACTTTATATCTGCATTGGTGTTAAAAAAAAATGGTTTTGGAAAATTTGGTGAAAATTTGAAAAATGGCTTCTAAACTTCTAAGCCTCCTAACGTCCTAAAAAAGTAAAATGACGTTTACAAAATGATGCCAACATAAAGTAGACATATGGGGAATGTAAAATAATAACTATTTTTGGAGGTATTACGGTGTATTTTGAAAGTAGAGAAATTGAAATTTGGAAATTTGCTAATTTTTCAGAATTTTTGGTAAATTTGGGATTTTTTCATAAATAAGGGTGAAATATATTGACTCAAATTTATGACTGTCATGAAGTACAATGTGTCACGAGAAAACAATCTCAGAATGGCCTGGATAAGTAAAAGCGTTCCAAAGTTATAACCACATAAAGTGACACATGTCAGAATTCAAAAATTTGGCCCAGACATTAAGGCCAAAATGGGCTCTGTCCTCAAGGGGTTAAAGGGGTTGTCCGAGTTATGACAAAAAATATATAGCACTGTAAATCTGATGGGCAGCAATATATAACTAAGTTAAGCAAGTTTTAGGCAAAAAAAAAATCCATATTTCCTAATTTCCCTGGTTCTCTTCTGGTATTTGTTTACATGCAATAACAACAATCTCAGCCCCTCCCCTTTCTCCCCCCCCCCTCTCTGCAAAGGGAATGAATACAAGTGCTGAGTGACATGTCTGCCTGCTGGAATACTCAGCAGCATGTTGTATGTGTGGGACTACAAGTCCCAGCTGTACAATGACACTGCTAATACATACAGGAATTTCTCCCTACCTGTTCTTGTACAATACAATTCCTCTATAGCTCCTTGCCCAGCATTTGTCTCCTCTCACTGCTGCAGATACTATTTGTTGTAAAGCCTTGAGCCCTCAGTGTGTTCTGGCTGAAGGGGTTAATGTTTTATCTGAAGGAAACCAGGGAGGGCAGATAGCAGGAGCCCGGCAAAGAAAGGGGGCGTGGCCAGTGACATCTGGTGTACAGACTGTTATCTGAACTCTGAGGCTTGTGAACGAAACATCACAGAGCAGAGAGATAAGGTGACATCACAGGTCATGTGACCCTCAGTCAACTCTGAGAAACCAGCAGCTTTAGAAACACAAAGTATATGGGAAAGTTGTTATACCTGACAAGTTAGAAACATATAAAGAACAAAAAAAAATAACTCGGACAACCCCTTTAAGGCTGTGTTCACACACTGCATTTTGTTTCAGCCTGTGCGTGTGAATTGAAGCTAATATGGGGTGACTCCAGCTTTAGAGACCCTCAGGAGTCTCATAGGAAGAGGAGGAGGAGGGGGTGTGCCCCTGTACAATGTCTGTATGCCATACACAGGGGTGTGCCACCCCCATAAAGCAGCCACACCGCGCCTCCGCTATTATCAAGGGGTCAGAACACTTGACCCCAATTATTAAACTACAACTCACAGCATGACCACTCACATGATCCGCAACCTGTGACCCTTCAGCTGGTGTAGAACTACAACCCCCAGCACAACCACTCAGTAACCTGTGGCTCTGCACCTGCTGTAGAACTACAACTCCAAGCATGACAACACACAGTGATCTTCAGATACCATGAAACTACTACTCCCAGCATGACCACATGCAGTGATCTGCAACCTGTGACCCTGCAGCTGCTGTAGAACTACAACCCCTAGCAAGACCACTCAGAGTGATCTGCAACCTGTAACCCTACACCTGCTGTAGAACTACAATTCCCAGCATTACCGCTGGGTGGTCTGCAGCTTTGCTCCTGCTGTAGAGCTACAACTCCCAGCATGCCCACTAGGTGATCTGCACCTGTCACCTCCCAACATGACAACACACAGTGATCCGCAGATGCTATGAAACTACTACTCCCAGCACGACCACATGCAGTGATCCGCAGATGCTATGGAACTACTACTCCTAGCATGATCACAGTGATCTGTAGCTCAGCACCTGGTGTGGAACTACACCTCCCAGCATGGCCCCAGGCAGTGTCTCCATTACCTGTGACGTTGACAGCTCCCTCCATCCGGCTGCTGCCCCACAAGTAGTTATGGAGTCCATAGTAAGAGATGATCCCGGTGATGACGGACACTGTCCCGACCGTGATGGAGATGGGCTCACCCCGGGTTATCACCGGGAGCAGTAACCACAGCGCCGTGCTCAGCCACTTCATAGCACGGACATAGCACCGGTGCGGGGCGGGGTAGAAACTAGAATG
>ONZH01023792.1:0-36800 GCA_900303285.1 Rhinella marina | reverse complement strand
TAATCGAGACCTTTATATATGTTACAAGAGGAAAGGGGGGATAGCCGAGACCTTTATATATGTTTTACCTTTATATGTTACATGAGGAAAGGGGGGGATACCGAGACCATATATGTTACATGAGAAAGGGGGCATAACCGAGACCTGTATATAGATAATGTATATATGAGAGGAAAGGGGGGATAATCGAGACCTTTATATATGTTACTTGAGGAAAAGGGGGGATAACCGAGACCTTTATATATGTTACAAGAGGAAAGGGGTAACCGAGACTTTATATATGTTACATGAGAAAGGGGGGGATAACCGAGACCTGTATATATGTCATAGGAAAGGGGGGGATAAATTGAGACCTTATATATTTACAAGAGGAAAGGGGGGATAATCGAGAACTTTATATATGTTACAAGAGGAAAGGGGGGATAGCCGAGACCTTTATATATGTTTACATGAGAAAGGGGGGAATAACGAGACTTTATAATGTTACATGAGGAAAGGGGGGGATAACCGAGACCTTATATATGTTACATGAGAAAGGGGGGCATAACCGAGACCTGTATATAGTCAAGAGGAAGGGGGGGATAATCGAGACCTTTTAATATGTTACATGGAAAGGGGGATAATCGAGACCTTTATATATGTTAACAAGAAAGGGGGGGATAACCGAGACCTTTATATATGTACATGAAAAAGGGGGATAACCGAGATCCTTATATATGTACATGAAAAAGGGGGGGAGACCTTACATAGAAAATAACCAGACCTGTATATATGTTTACAAGAAGGAAAAGGGGGGGATAATGAGACCTTTATATATGTTACATGAGGAAAGGGGGGGATAACCGAGACCTTGAATAGAGTATAACATGAGGAAAGGGGGGAAATAACCGAGACCTTTATATATGTAACAAGAGGAAGGGGGGGGAATAATTGAGACCTTTATATATGTTACATGAGCAAGGGGGGGCATAACCGAGCCTTTATATATGTTACAAGAGGAAAGGGGGGGAAATAACAGAGACCTTTATATATGTTACAAGAGGAAAGGGGGGGCATAACCCCGTTAAGAGGAAGGGGGGAAATAACCGAGACCTTAATATGTTACAAGAGCAAAGGGGGGGCATAACCGACCTTTATATATGTTACATGAGGAAAGGGGGGGAAATACCGAGACCTTTATATATGTTACATGAGGAAAGGGGGGGGAGCATATAATCGAGACCTTTATATATGTTACAAGAGGAAAGGGGGGATAACCGAGACCTTTATATATGTTACATGAGGAAAGGGGGGATAACCGAGACCTTTATATATGTTACATGAGGAAAGGGGGGATAACGAGACCTTTATATATGTTACATGAGGAAAGGGGGGATAACCGAGACCTTTATATATGTTACATGAGAAAGGGGGGCATAACCGAGACCTGTATATATGTTACAGAGGAAAGGGGGGGATAATCGAGACCTTTATATATGTTACATGAAGAAAGGGGGGGATAATCGAGACCTTTAAATATGTTACCAGAAAGGGGGGGCATAAACGAGAGCTTTTATATGTTACAATGAGGGGGGCATCGGCTATATTTAAAGAGGAAAGGGGGGGATAATCGAGACCTTATAATATGTTACATTGAAGAAGGGGGATAATCAGACCTTTATATATGTACATGAAGAAAGGGGGGATAAACCGAGACTGTATATATGTTAATGAGGAAAGGGGGGACTAGAGACCTGTATATATGTTACAAGAGGCAAGGGGGGGATAACGAGACCTTTATATAATGTTCAGGAAAGGGGGGCATAACTGAGACTTTATATGTTACATCGAGATTTATATAATGTTACATGAGGAAAAAGGGGCATACCGAGACCTTAATAACGCTTATATATGTTACATGGGGGGGGGGAGATCTCAACTTTATATAGGAAACGGGGGGGGGGCACGAGACCCTTTATATATCTACTCAGGAAAGGGGGGGCAAAACCACCTTATATATGTTACATGAGAGGAAAGGGGGGATAACCGAGAATTTATATATGTTACAAGAGGGAAGGGGGGCATAACCGAGACCTTTATATATGTTACATGAGAAAGGGGGGCATAACCGAAGACCTTTATATATTGTTAAGAGAGGGGGGGATAATCGAGACCTTTAAATGTTACATGAGGAAGGGGATAATGAGACCTTTATATATGTTCAACAAGGGGGGATCCGAGACCCTGACTGAGAAAAGGGGGGATAACGCGAGAAATATATGTCATGATAGCAACCGCAGTTAAATGAGAAAGGGGGGCATAACCGAGACCTGTATATATGTTACAAGAGGAAAGGGGGGGATAATCGAGACCGACAGGGGGGATAACCGAGACCTTTATATATGTTAAAATGAGAAAAGGGGGGATAACCGAACCTGTATATATGTTACATGAGGAAAGGGGGAAATAACCGAGACCTTTATATATGTAAAGAGGAAAGGGGGGGGAATAAAGAGAACTTTATTATGTTACATAGGGGGGTAACACCAAGAGGAAAGGGGGGGAAAAACGAGACCTTATATATGTTACAAAAAGCGGCATAACCCAACCACGGGGGGCATAACCGAGACCTTATATATACATGCACATAGGGGGGGGACCGAGACTTTATATATGCATGAGGAAAAGGGGGCACATAACCGAGACCTTTATATATGTTACATGCGGAAAGGGGGAGCATATCGACACCTTTATATATGTTACCATGAGGAAAGGGGGGCATAACCAAGACCTTTATATATGTTACATGAGGAAAGGGGGGGGGGGGGATTAATTCGAGACCTATATATATGTTACATGAGGAAAGGGGGGAAACGAGCCTTTATATATGTTTATGTTCAATGAGAGTATTAAGGGGAGGCATGGAAAGGGGGGTATATAACCGAGAGGGGGCATATTCGAGACCCTTTTATATTTAGACCTTAGAGGGGGGAAACCGGAGAATATAAGCGAGGAATGTAACCGAGATGTTACATGAGGAAAGGGGGCATAATCGAGACCTGTATATATGTTACAAAGATAAGAGGAATCATGAGATTTTAATGAGTTTTCAGGAGGAAATTGTTTTGAATTAGAAGCTCCAAGAACAAGGGGGCACAATCTGAAAATCACCAGGGGTAAGGAAATATTATTTTACTGAAAAAGTGGTAGAAGCTTCGTACAAACCTCCAGCAGAAAATCTACAGTAAGTGATAAACACATGTATCCTAAGATAAAAAAGAAATACTATAAGGGGCGACTAGAGGGACCAGATGGACTTTTCTTTGTGTCATTATTTATTGTATGCTTTACTTTTTTTTTTAACATTTCTCCATATGGTTTCATTCGTAGTTCTTGTGATGACCACGGCGATACCACATACACTGAAGAGTCACTTCATTAAAGACACCCATCCCGTGTCACGTTGGATCTCCTTTCACCTTAGGGTACGACCACACCGTCAGGTTTCTGCATGCAGTTTTTAAAGCCACAATCAGTCAGAGATCTTAGAAGAGAGAACATATAAAGGACCGATATGATGTCTCCTCTTTTTTTCAATTCGCTCCTGGCTTCCAGAACTGCATCAGGAAACCTATGTGGTCTTTACTTCAGCTGGCCTGTTCTGGAAATAGGTGTGGGACTGACCTCTAATATGCCACCAAAGTCTGAGATGAGACAACCAGTTTCAGAACTGCAGCAATTCATCGTAGTATGGATTCCACTAGGTGCTGACGTTGCTCTTCAGGAATCCTGGCCCATGCTGACAGGATAGCTTCTCAGTTACTGCAGCTTAGATGGAGGTTCTGACGTCAACGGACTGTACTGCCTCATCCCAGAGACGCCCGACAGGATAAGATCTGGGGACTGTGAAGGGCAGGGAGGTGTTGCTGTCATGTTCTAGGACCCAGTCCATAAGTCTACGACCCTTGCATTGTAGCAGTACTCGCATGGCATTGTACTGCTGAAGGTGTCCTGTCATGGGGTACACAGACATCATGTAGGGATGAAGTTGGTTGACCCACGCATAGGTAAGGCACACTGTCCACATATCCATCCACAGATATCAAAGGAACCTGGGGTGTGCCTAAAAAAACCTTCCCTATCATCTGACAGGAAGAGTTCAACCATTCTTGCGGCTTGTCCTTCGCAACTTCATGGTGCACCCGCAGTCTGGATTCCTCTGAGCAGGCCTTGTCTACAGTGCTCATGCTCTGCAGAGTCTTGCTGGCTTCCTGTAGACAGTAATGGTGCTGGTCATCTTCTGTGACCGCCTGCCTGTGGTAAGGAGCAGCGAGTTTTGCCCTCGCACACAGTACTTGGAGCACCAGCAGTCTGGATTCTTCTGAGCAGGCCATGCTCTCTGGAGTCTTGTCGGCTTCCTGTAGACAGTAATGGTCCTGGTCATCTTCTGTGACCGCCTGCCTGTGATAAGGAGCTGCGAGTTCTGCCCTTGCACACAGTACTTGGAGCACCGCAGTCTGGATTCTCCTGAGCAGGCCATGCTGTCTAGAGTCTTGCTGGCTTCCTGTAGACAGTAATGGTCCTGGTCATCTTCTGTGACCGCCTGCCTGTGGTAAGGAGCAGCGAGTTCTGCCCTCGCACACAGTACTTGGAGCACCAGCAGTCTGGATTCTCCTGAGCAGGCCATGCTGTCTAGAGTCTTGCTGGCTTCCTGTAGACAGTAATGGTCCTGGTCATCTTCTGTGACCGCCTGCCTGTGGTAAGGAGCAGCGAGTTCTGCCCTCGCAGCACAGTACTGGAGCACCAGCAAGTCTGGATTCTCCTGAGCAGGCCATGCTCTCTGGAGTCTTGTCGGCTTCCTGTAGACAGTAATGGTCCTGGTCATCTCTGTGGCCGCCTGCCTGTGGTAAGGAGCAGCGAGTCCTGCCCTCGCACACAGTACTTGGAGCACCAGCAGTCTGGATTCTCCTGAGCAGGCCATGCTCTCTGGAGTCTTGTCGGCTTCCTGTAGACAGTAATGGTCCTGGTCATCTTCTGTGACCGCCTGCCTGTGGTAAGGAGCAGCGAGTCCTGCCCTCGCACACAGTACTTGGAGCACCAGCAGTCTGGATTCTCCTGGCAGGCATGCTCTCTGGAGTCTTGTCGGCTTCCTGTAGACAGTAATGGTCCTGGTCATCTTCTGTGACCGCCTGCCTGTGGTAAGGAGCAGCGAGTTCTGCCCTCGCACACAGTACTTGGAGCACCAGCAGTCTGGATTCTCCTGAGCAGGCCATGCTCTCTGGAGTCTTGTCGGCTTCCTGTAGACAGTAATGGTCCTGGTCATCTTCTGTGACCGCCTGCCTGTGTAAGGAGCAGCGAGTTCTGCCCTCGCACACAGTACTTGGAGCACCAGCAGTCTGGATTCTCCTGAGCAGGCCATGCTCTCTGGAGTCTTGTCGGCTTCCTGTAGACAGTAATGGTCCTGGTCATCTTCTGTGACCGCCTGCCTGTGGTAAGGAGCAGCGAGTCCTGCCCTCGCACACAGTACTTGGAGCACCAGCTCTGCACCATTCCTGACGTCCTCTCACCCTTCATCCCAGGACCCCGGCTGTTGTTCCTCACTTGCACCGTTCTCTGTACACTCCACACAAGACTGACAGTCTCTGAAATCCCAGAGCTGATGACGGCACCCCGGTCCACATTCACTCTGTTCTCCTGTGGATTCACACGGAGGCTGATCCACATATCTCCGGGGTGATGGGTCTAATGTCCACAGAGGGGCGCTCAGATGGTGAAGGTGCTCTGACAGGGGACCACTCAGTCCCTGTGTGATTCTCTTACCACTTTTACAACATGAAAACACAGTTTATGTAATTTTTTTTTACTAAACTTTATTACCCTAATTATTATTTCACTCCCACTAGGGGGCGTCACAACGCAGCAGTTACCTGTTACCATGCACTGGTTTACCTTGTATACACTCCATGTAAGACTGACCAGTAAATGCACCGGCACCCCATGATTACACCCGATGGGCACAGAGGGATCCCTCTCCAGCTGTCACTATTGACTACATCATGTAGGACCACCTCACTGCCGTCACAGTGGGAGCCCAGCTACTGCCATACCTGGACTCTTACTGTATTCATGCAGGGGTCAGGCTCTGGGACCCATACACACAGACAGTGATGATTACTGTGGATGCACTGCCAGGCAAGGCCCGGGCCATAATGAAGACGCAGCAGGCAGACTCAGCCCCAAAACTCAACACCGGTGACATCATTGCACCTACTGGGCTGAGTAGAAGAGAGCAAGGTGCCGAGGATCATCCCCTGACTTGTGTGCTGTCCTGCTTACCTCAGCAGAAGTGAGGTTGTCACTGCATGGCGCCTGCTGGGGAGAGCGAGATGTGCCCCATTCATTGGGCTAACGTGGATGGGTATTACTTTTTTGTACTGTATTAACAATACAGGGACTTCACTAATGTATGGGGGGCACCATGTTGGCATAACTACTGTGTGGAGGCACTAAGGGGGACATAACTACTGTGTGGAGGCACTAAGGGGGACATAACTACTGTGTGGAGGCACTAAGGGGGACATAACTACTGTGTGGAGGCACTAAGGGGGACATAACTACTGTGTGGAGGCACTAAGGGGAACATAACTACTGTGTGGAGGCACTAAGGGGGACATAACTACTGTGTGGAGGCACTAAGGGGGACATAACTACTGTGTGGAAGCACTAAGGGGGACATAACTACTGTGTGGAGGCACTAAGGGGGACATAACTACTGTGTGGAGGCACTAAGGGGGACAAAACTACTGTGTGGAGGCACTAAGGGGGCACAACTACTGTGTGGGGGGCACAAAGGGGACACAACTACTGTGTGGGGGGCACAAAGGGGACATAACTACCGTGTGGAGGCACTAACAGTAACGTAACTACTGTGTGGAGGCACAACTACTGTGTGTGGGGGGCACAAAGGGAACATAACTACTGTGTGTGGGGGGCATAACTACTGTGTCGGGGGCACTAAGGGGACATAACTACTGTGTGGGGGTGCACTAAGGGGACATAACTACCATGTGTGGGGGGCACTACGGGTACATAACTACTGTGTTGTGGCACTAAGGGGATATAACTACTGTGTGTGTGATAGTTGGCAATCAGATGCAGGTGGATATGGAGAGAAGAGGCCCCAGAATCAGCCGGACTCTTCTCTGGTATTCAGTGACTCCTCAGCATTAACCCCTAAGTTCTCAGCAGCAAGTTTCACGTTAGCAGATCAGGCACTGAACAGGAAACAATCTTGTCACCTTGCCCCTCACTTTACCGCTCCCTGTCACCTCGCCCCTCACTTTACCGCTCCTCGTCACCTCGCCCCTCACTTTACTGCTCCCTGTCACCTCGCCCCTCACTTTACCGCTCCTTGTCACTTCGCCCATCACTTTACTGCTCCCCGTCACCTCGCCCCTCACTTTACCGCTCCTCGTCACCTCGCCCCTCACTTTACCACGCCTCGTCACCTCGCCCCTCAATTTACGGCTCCCCGTTACCTCGCCCCTCACTTTACCGCTCCCCGTCACCTCGCCCCTCAATTTACTGCTCCTCATTACCTCACCCCTCACTTTACCGCTCCTCATTACCTCGCCCCTCACTTTACTGCTCACGTCCCCTCGCCCCTCACTTTACTGCTCCTCATTACCCTCGCCCCTCACTTTACTGCTCCTCATTACCCTCGCCCCTCACTTTACGCTCTCTTTCACATCATTCCTCAATTTACCGCTCCCCGTCACCTCGCCCTTCACTTTACTGCTCATTACCTCACCCCTCACTTTACGCTCTCTTTCACATCATTCCTCAATTTACCGCTCCCGCTTACCTCACCCCTCACTTACCGCTCCTCATTACCTCACCCTTCACTTTACCGCTCCTCGTCACCTCACCCCTCAATTTATAGCTCCCCGTCACCTCGCCCCTCAGTTTACCGATCCCCGTCACCTCGCCCCTCACTTTACTGCTCCTCGTCACCTCAGCCCTCACTTTACCGCTCCCTGTCACCCTCGCCCCTCACTTTACTGCTCGTCACCTCGCCCTTCACTTTACCGCTCCTAGTCACTTCGGCCCTCACTTTACTGCTCCCCGTCACCTCGCCCCTCACTTTACGCTCTGTTTCACATCATTCCTCAATTTACCACTTCAGGTTACCTCACCCCTCACTTTACCACTACTCTTTACCTCGCCCCTCACTTTACCGCTCTCCCTCGCCACTCTATGCTCCTCGTCACCTCGCCCCTCACTTTACCGCTCCCCGTCACCTCGCCCCTCACTTTAACCGCTCCCGTCACCTCGCCCCTCACTTTACCGCTCCCCGTCACCTCGCCCTCACTTTACCGCTCCCCATCACCTCGCCCCTCACTTTACCACTCGATTTCAGTCATTCCTCACATTAAGGCTCCCTGTTACCTCACTCATACACTTGTGAGTTCGCACCGCGGGAAACACCTATCAGTACTGCGCATGCCCACGGCGGCGGGGGACCTCTTCTTCACTGCCTCTTCCGGGAGCACAAACATGGCGGCGTACACCTCCGGGGTCTTCCGGGTAACTTCTCCACGTGTCATACCGTACTTCCGGGTTCTGTTCCACCAATCAGGAAGCGCGGTGGCCGGTAAGTAGCAGCAGGGTCTCCGGTAATGTATTACATAGAACCTGTCCTGTGATATGTATTACATAGAACCTGTCCTGTGATATGTATTACATAGAACCTGTCCTGTGATATGTATTACATAGAACCTGTCCTGTGATATGTATTACATAGAACCTGTCCTGTGATATGTATTACATAGGCCTGTGATATGTATTACATAGAACTCTCCTGTGATATGTATTACATAGAACCTGTCCTGTGATTTGTATTACATAGAACCTGTCCTGTGATAGATATTACATAGAACCTCTCCTGTGATATATATTACATAGAACCTCTCCTGTGATAATATTACATAGAACTCTCCTGTGATATATTACATAGAACCTGTGATATATATTACATAGAACCTCTCATGATATATATTACATAGAAACTCTCCTGTGATATATATATTACATAGAACCTTCCTGTGATATATATATACATAGAACCTCTCCTGATATATATTACATAGAACCTCTCTGTGATATTATATTACATAGAACCTCTCCTGTGTATATATATAGAACCTCTCCTGTGATATATTACATAGAACCTCTCCTGTGATATATTACATAGAACCTCTCCTGTGATGATATTTACATACTCTCCTGTGATAGATATTACATAGAACCTCTCCCTGTGATATATATTACATAGAAACTCTCCTGTGATATATATTACATGAACCTCTCCTGTGATATATATTACATAGAACCTCTCCTGTGATATATATTACATAGAACCTTCCTGTGATATATATTACATAGAACCTCTCCTTGTGATATATTACATAGAACCTCTCCTGTGATATATATTACATAGGAACCTCTCCTGTGATATATATTACATAGAACCTCTCTGTGATATATATTACATAGAACCTCTCTTGTGATAGTATTACATAGACCCTCTCTGTGATAGATATTACATAGAACCTCTCCTGTGATATATTACATAGAACCCTCTCTGTGATGATAGATATTACATAGAACCTCTCCTGTGATATATATTACATAGAACCTCTCCTGTGATATATTACATGAACCTCTCTGTGATTGATAGATATTACATAGACCCTCTCCTGTGATAGATATTACATAGAACCTCTCCTGTGATATATACATAGAACCTCCTGTGATATATATTACATAGAACTCTCCTGTGATATATATTACATAGAACCTCTCCTGTGATATATATTACATAGAACCTCTCCTGTGATAATATATTACATAGACAACCTGTGATATACATTACATACCTCCTGCGAATATAATTACATAGAACCTCTCTGTGATATATATTACATAGAACCTCTCCTGTGATAGATATTACATAGAACCTCTCCTGTGATAAATATATTACATAGGACCTCTCCTGTGATATATATTACATAGAACCTCTCCTGTGATATATATTACATAGAACCTCTCCTGTGATAGATATTACATAGAACCTCTCCTGTGATTGAATAGATAATTACATAGACCCTCTCCTGTGATAGATATTACATAGAACCTCTCCTGTGATATATATTACATAGAACCTCTCCTGTGATATATATTACATAGAACCTCTCCTGTGATAATACATTACATAGAACCTCTCCTGTGATAGATATTACATAGAACCTCTCCTGTGATATATATTACATAGAACCTCTCCTGTGATATGTATTACATAGAACCTCTCCTGTGATATGTATTACATAGAACCTCTCCTGTGATATGTATTACATAGAACCTCTCCTGTGATAGATATTACATAGAACCTCTCCTGTGATATGTATTACATAGAACCTCTCCTGTGATATATATTACATAGAACCTCTCCTGTGATATATATTACATAGAACCTCTCCTGTGATATATATTACATAGAACCTCTCCTGTGATATATATTACATAGAACCTCTATTACATAGAAACTCCTGTGATAGATATTACATAGAACCTCTCCTGTGATTGATAGATATTACATAGAACCTCTCCTGTGATATGATATTACATAGAACCTCTCCTGTGATATATATTACATAGAACCTCTCCTGTGATTGATAGATATTACATAGAACCTCTCCTGTGATAGATATTACATAGAACCTCTCCTGTGATATATATTACATAGAACCTCTCCTGTGATAGATATTACATAGAACCTCTCCTGTGATATATATTACATAGAACCTCTCCTGTGATATATATTACATAGAAACTCTCCTGTGATATATATTACATAGAAACTCTCCTGTGATAGATATTACATAGAACCTCTCCTGTGATTGATAGATATTACATAGAACCTCTCCTGTGATTGATAGATATTACATAGAACCTCTCCTGTGATAGATATTACATAGAACCTCTCCTGTGATATATATTACATAGGACCTCTCCTGTGATATATATTACATAGAACCTCTCCTGTGATAGATATTACATAGAAACCTCTCCTGTGATAGATATTACATAGAACCTCTCCTGTGATAGATATTACATAGAACCTCTCCTGTGATAGATATTACATAGAACCTCTCCTGCGATATATATTACATAGAACCTCTCCTGCGATATATATTACATAGAACCTCTCCTGCGATATATATTACATAGAACCTCTCCTGTGATATATATTACATAGAACCTCTCCTGTGATATAATATTACATAGAACCTCTCCTGTGATTATATATTACATAGAAACCTCTCCTGTGATATATATTACATAGAACCTCTCCTGTGATATATATTACATAGAACCTCTCCTGTGATATATATTACATCGAACCTCTCCTGTGATATATATTACATAGAACCTCTCCTGTGATATAGGATATTACATAGAACCTCTCCTGCGATATATATTACATATAGAACCTCTCCTGTGATATATATTACATAGAACCTCTCCTGCGATATATATTACATAGAACCTCTCCTGTGATATATATTACATAGAACTCTCCTGCGATATATATACATAGAACCTCTCCTGTGATATATATTACATAGAACCTCTCCTGTGATATATATTACATAGGACCTCTCCTGTGATATATATTACATAGAACCTCTCCCTGTGATAAGATATTACATAGAACCTCTCCTGTGATATATATTACATGAACCTCTCCTGTGATATATATTACATCGAACCTCTCCTGTGATATATATTACATAGAACCTCTCCTGTGATATATATTACATAGACCTCTACCTGTGATATATATTACATAGAACCTCTCCTGTGATTTAGGATATTTACATAGAACCTCTCCTGTGATATATATTACATAGAACCTCTCCTGTGATATATATTACATAGAACCTCTCCTGTGATATATATTACATAGAACCTCTCCTGCGATATATATTACATAGAACCTCTCCTGCGATATATATTACATAGAACCTCTCCTGCGATATATATTACATAGAACCTCTCCTGTGATATATATTACATAGAACCTCTCCTGTGATATATATTACATAGAACCTCTCCTGTGATATATATTACATAGAACCTCTCCTGCGATATATATTACATAGAACCTCTCCTGCGATATATATTACATAGAACCTCTCCTGTGATATATATTACATAGAACCTCTCCTGTGATATATATTACATAGAACCTCTCCTGTGATATATTACATAGAACCTCTCCTGTGATATATATTACATAGAACCTCTCCTGTGATATATATTACATAGAACCTCTCCTGCGATATATATTACATAGAACCTCTCCTGCGATATATATTACATAGAACCTCTCCTGTGATATATATTACATAAGAACCTCTCCTGTGATATATATTACATAGAACCTCTCCTGTGATATATATTACATAGAACCTCTCCTGTGATATATATTACATAGAACCTCTCCTGTGATATATATTACATAGAACCTCTCCTGTGATATATATTACATAGAACCTCTCCTGCGATATATATTACATAGAACCTCTCCTGTGATATATATTACATAGAACCTCTCCTGTGATATATTACATAGAACCTCTCCTGTGATATATATTACATAGAACCTCTCCTGTGATATATATTACATAGAACCTCTCCTGCGATATATATTACATAGAACCTCTCCTGTGATATATTACATAGAGCCTCTCCTGTGATATATATTACATAGAACCTCTCCTGTGATATATATTACATAGAACCTCTCCTGTGATATATTACACTATAATATTACCTGTGTGGCAGATAAGTTTTACTCTCTTGCTCTCTATATTCTCCTTGCTGGGCATTGTAGTGCGCTGAGCCGTTAGATTCATTTACAGTCCTTTATTTTTTCTTTATACTCCAGTTCTCCAGGATGACACGGGATCGGAGGCGTCATGGCGGCTCTGAACATCGCCCTCCACCCTCCAGGAAAGTGCCCCCTCCTCCTGACCGGGAGTGGAGCCGTGTCTTGCTGGTCGCCATCTTGTCCTGTGTCATAGGCCTCAGTGCCTTTGGATACAGTCATTACAAGAAGTGGAGCTTGGCAGTGAGGGTGGTCACCCTGCACCCCGCACCCCTTATTCTGACGCCCAACAGCACCTCCTCCGCTGCAGCCCCCCACTTGTTCTGGGCTCATACAGACCACAGGTTTACTTAGGCATGAAGACGCGGAGTCCACGTTCTGTGGTCACAGGTAGCCCCCTCCTACAGCCCTTCTATCACTACACCCCCCTCTATCACCTACACCCCCATCATTAATCCCCCTCTATAACCTACACCTCCATCATTAATCCCCCTCTATAACCTACACCCCCATCATTAATCCCCCTCTATAACCTACACCTCCATCATTAATCCCCCTCTATCACCTACACCTCCATCATTAATCCCCCTCTATCACCTACACCTCCATCATTAATCCCCCTCTATCACCTACACCTCCATCATTAATCCCCTCTATCACCTACACCCCCATCATTAATCCCCCTCTATAACCTACACCTCCATCATTAATCCCCCTCTATCACCTACACCCCCATCATTAATCCCCCTCTATAACCTACACCCCTTCCTTATTCCCACTGTATATTACACCCTCCTCTCGGTGTAGTCTGTTTCCCTCTGTAACATGTCCCCCACCCTTGTGTTGTAGGGCTGATGTGGCTCTCACAGTCGGGGTCCTCGTCTCTCCGTCACACATGTGAGCAGGGTGATGGTCTGGAGCGGTACGGGTGGCTGATGCACGATGGAGTGAACTTTGGTGTACAGGAGATTAAAGACAAGGGCTTCACCCTGAGGACGGAGTTTGTGAAGAGACCTGGAGGCCGCCATGGTGGAGACTGGAGCTGGAGGATTACCGGGACCCCTGATGTGAGCGGCATGATATATTGATTGATGATGATTGATACATGGGATGTCGGATTGATGATGTGTGCTGGGTGATGATACATGGGATGATGATGACGGTGATGATGTGTGGGGTGATGATACATGGGATGTCTGATGATACATGATGTCGGATGATGATGATGATGATACATGGGGGATGATGATGTGTGCTGGGTGATGATACATGGGATGTCGATGATGATTGATGATGATGATGTGTGCTGGGTGATGATACATGGGATGTCGGATGATGATGATGATGTGTGCTGGTGATGATACATGGGATGTCGGATGATGATGTGTGCTGGGTGATGATACATGGGATGTCAGGTGATGATGTGTGCTGGGTGATGATACATGAGATGTCGGATGATGATGATGTGTGCTGGGTGATGATACATGGGATGTCGGATGATGATGATGTGTGCTGGGTGATGATATATGGGAGGTCGGATGATGATGTGTGCTGGGTGATGATACATGGGATGTCGGATGATGATGTGTGCTGGGTGATGATACATGGGATGTCGGATGATGATGTGTGCTGGGTGATGATACATGGGATGTCGGATGATGATGTGTGCTGGGTGATGATATATGGGAGGTCGGATGATGATGTGTGCTGGTGATGATATATGGGAGGTCGGATGATGATGTGTGCTGGGTGATGATACATGGGATGTCGGATGATGATGATGTGTGCTGGGTGATGATATATGGGAGGTCGGATGATGATGTGTGCTGGGTGACGATACACGGGATGTCAGGTGATGATGTGTGCTGGGTGACGATACACGGGATGTCAGGTGATGATGTGTGCTGGGTTGATGATATATGGGAGGTCGGATGATGATGTGTGCTGGGTGATGAGACATGGATGTCGGATGATGATGATGTGTGCTGGGTGATGAGACATGGGATGTCGGATGATGATGATGTGTGCTGGGTGATGATACATGGGATGTCGGATGATGATGATGTGTGCTGGGTGATGATACATGGGATGTCGGATGATGATGATGTGTGCTGGGTGATGATATATGGGAGGTCAGATGATGATGTGGTGCTGGGTGACGATACACGGGATGTCAGGTGATGATGTGTGCTGGGTGACGATACATGGGATGTCAGGTGATGATGTGTGCTGGGTGATGATATATGGGAGGTCGGATGATGATGTGTGCTGGGTGATGATACATGGGATGTCGGGTGATGATGTGTGCTGGGTGATGATACATGGGATGTCGGATGATGATGTGTGCTGGGTGATGATACATGGGATGTCGGATGATGATGATGTGTGCTGGGTGATGATACATGGGATGTCGGATGATGATGTGTGCTGGGTGACGATACATGGGATGTCGGATGATGATGTGTGCTGGGTGATGATATATGGGAGGTCGGATGATGATGTGTGCTGGGTGATGATATATGGGAGGTCGGATGATGATGTGTGCTGGGTGATGATACATGGGATGTCGGATGATGATGTGTGCTGGGTGATGATACATGGGATGTCGGATGATGATGTGTGCTGGGTGATGATACATGGGATGTCGGATGATGATGTGTGCTGGGTGACGATACATGGGATGTCGGATGATGATGTGTGCTGGGTGATGATATATGGGAGGTCGGATGATGATGTGTGCTGGGTGATGATATATGGGAGGTCGGATGATGATGTGTGCTGGGTGATGATACATGGGATGTCGGATGATGATGTGTGCTGGGTGATGATACATGGGATGTCGGATGATGATGTGTGCTGGGTGATGATACATGGGATGTCGGATGATGATGTGTGCTGGGTGATGATACATGGGATGTCGGATGATGATGTGTGCTGGGTGATGATACATGGGATGTCGGATGATGATGTGTGCTGGGTGATGATACATGGGATGTCGGATGATGATGATGTGTGCTGGGTGATGATACATGGGATGTCGGATGATGATGTGTGCTGGGTGACGATACACGGGATGTCGGATGATGATGTGTGCTGGGTGATGATACATGGGATGTCGGATGATGATGATGTGTGCTGGGTGATGATACATGGGATGTCGGATGATGATGTGTGCTGGGTGACGATACACGGGATGTCGGGTGACGATACGTGGGGCCACGCTGTGCTCTTCGTGTAATGTAGTCGCTGACCGTCCTCCTTTCCTCTTAGGATCCGTCCTCCCCCGCCCGCCTAGCGTCTGTCCTCTTCTATGTGGCCACAGATGGTCAGGGCTCACTGACCCCTCATCTGGACAGCAGAGACCGCCTGAGCTCGGTGACGGGCACCTCCGAGGAGCTTGGAACATTTACCATCCGCTTTCCTAAACCAGAAGGAGGCGCTAATGGACATGTAAGGTAAATGACCGGAGCTCGCTGCTGCCCCCCGCAGGGTTAATAATCGGAGATTTCTACATATAGCAAAGTGTAGTAATGACCGCAGATATAGGGTGGTGTACGGTACGTGACTGCTCCCCGCAGATATAGGGTGGTGTACGGTACGTGACTGCTCCCCGCAGATATAGGGTGGTGTACGGTACGTGACTGCTCCCCGCAGATATAGGGTGGTGTACGGTACGTGACTGCTCCCCGCAGATATAGGGTGGTGTACGGTACGTGACTGCTCCCCGCAGATATAGGGTCGTGTACGGTACGTGACTGCTCCCCGCAGATATAGGGTGGTGTACGGTACGTGACTGCTCCCCGCAGATATAGGGTGGTGTACGGTACGTGACTGCTCCCTGCAGATATAGGGTGGTGTACGGTATTTTCCCGCAGATATAGGGTGGTGTACGGTATTTCCCGCAGATATAGGGTGGTGTGCGGTATTTCCCCGCAGATATAGGATCGTGTACGGTATTTCCCCGCAGATATAGGGTGGTGTACGGTATTTCCCCGCAGATACAGGGTGGTGTTACTTTATTTCCCCTGCAGATATAGGGTGGTGTACGGTATTTCCCCGCAGATATAGGGTGGTTTATGGTATTTCCCCGCAGATATAGGGTTCTGTACGGTATTTCCCCGCAGATATAGGGTGGTGTACGGTATTTCCCCTCAGATATAGGGTGGTGTACGGTATTTCCCCGCAGATATAGGGTTCTGTATGGTATTTCCCCTCAGATATAGGGTGGTGTACGGTATTTCCCCGCAGATATAGGGTGGTGTACGGTATTTCCCCGCAGATATAGGGTTCTGTACGGTATTTCCCCGCAGATATAGGGTTCTGTACGGTATTTCCCCGCAGATATAGGGTTCTGTACGGTATTTCCCCGCAGATATAGGGTGGTGTACGGTATTTCCCCGCAGATATAGGGTGGTGTACGGTGTTTCCCCGCAGGTATAGGGTTCTGTACGGTATTTCCCCGCAGATATAGGGTTCTGTACGGTATTTCCCCGCAGATATAGGGTGGTGTATGGTATTTCCCCGCAGATATAGGGTGGTGTACGGTATTTCCCCGCAGGTATAGGGTTCTGTACGGTATTTCCCCGCAGATATAGGGTGGTGTACGGTATTTCCCCGCAGATATAGGGTTCTGTACGGTATTTCCCCGCAGATATAGGGTGGTGTACGGTATTTCCCCGCAGATATAGGGTTCTGTACGGTATTTCCCCGCAGATATAGGGTGGTGTATTAGATGTGGCAGACCTTGTATGTCGTCCGACGCCCCCGGGGTGACGCCCTCTTCTCTCTCTCCACAGTTATAACCATCTGGTGACGGTCTGCCCCGGACTTCACCATATCACAGACGTTGTGCGCAGTAGTATGAGGGACCGCTTCAGCCACCCTGCAGCCGACAGCGGCACCAAGCGGCGGTACTTCGGTCTGGATCAGCCCCCGCCCCACCCTGTCTCCTCCGACCACACTCACATCGTGATCCACCAGGTCACCATGTACCTTCCCGCTCGGGTGGAGATCCTGTTTGAGTCGGACAGCTTCACGCAGCGGCAGGGACCGCTCTCCGGTGCTGCATTCACTACTGAGCTGGAGACACACAAGAAGAACATGGAGGAACGCTTCCGGGAACGCTTCCGTCTGGAGGAGAAAGGCTTCATCTCGGAGCAGGTGTCCTTCGCTCAAGCTGCTTTGTCCAATATGGTGGGGGGGATGGGCTACTTCTACGGCAGCTCCTTAGTCCAGTCCCAACACAATCCAGAACCAGTCGCCTATCCTCCGGCCCCTCTACATACCGCCGTGCCGTCCCGGTCATTCTTCCCCCGTGGCTTCCTGTGGGACGAGGGCTTCCACTTGTTGCTGATTGCTCGGTGGGACCCCACGTTGACCTGGCAGTCCCTGGCGCACTGGCTGGACCTGATGAATGCAGATGGCTGGATTCCTCGAGAGCAGATCCTGGGACCCGAGGCTCGCAGTAAAGTTCCCGCAGAGTTTGTAGTTCAGTGGGAAGAGAACGCCAACCCCCCCACTCTGTTCCTGGCCCTGCGGCAGCTGCTGGCGGGTGGGACGGTGTCGGCCGAGGGTCACCAGTTTCTCCGCCGTGCACTTCCTCGTCTGCAGACCTGGTATGACTGGTTCAATAACACTCAGAACGGGCTTCTCCCGTATACTTACCGCTGGCGGGGAAGGGACCGGGACACCCTGCGCTTCCTGAACCCAAAGACTCTGACGTCCGGCCTGGATGACTATCCTCGAGCGTCACACCCCTCCGACGACGAGCGCCACGTGGATCTGCGATGCTGGATGGCCCTGGCATCCAAAGTCATGGCCACCATCTGTGAGCTGCTCGGAGAAGATGGGGGGCGATATAGGGCGTCGCACGTGGCGCTCACAAACAACTCTCTATTGGACAAGCTCCACTGGTCAGAGAGACTCGGCGCCTATGCCGATTACGGTAACCACACCCAAAACGTGGCTCTGGAATGGGAGAGAATTCGGCCAGCTCCTGGACAGGACCCTCGCAGCGTGCCGCCCCCAAGACTAATCAGAGTAGTCAGAAAACCCCCAAAACTGCAGTTTGTGGGCGCCCTCGGCTACGTCTCCCTGTTCCCCTTTATTCTAGAGATATTATCCCCGGACTCTCCGAAGCTCGGCCGCCTCTTGGATCACCTGAGAGATGCCGACAGGTTGTGGACCCCGTACGGCATCCGCTCCTTGTCCAAGAGCAGCCCCTTGTTTATGCAGCGTAACACGGAGCACGACCCCCCCTACTGGAGGGGCCCCGTATGGATCAATATTAACTACCTGGTGGTCAGGGCTTTGTACAGGTACAGTCAGATGGAGGGACCGTACGAGAACGAGCGCTAGGCCTGTACCGGGAGCTCCGCACCAACCTCATCTCCAACCTCTACAGACAGTACAAGGAGAGCGGCTTCCTGTGGGAGCAGTACAACGACCAGACGGGACGTGGACAGGGCTGCCACCCCTTCACCGGCTGGAGCTCGCTCATCGTGCTGGTAATGGCGGAGGACTTCTGAGGAGGATGGGAGGTGTCCTCCCCTCTGTAATACTGTGAACATGTCCCCTCAGGACTGGACGGACTCCATGGAGGAGGAGGCGCGGGGTCAGGCCTCGTGGAATAAACTAGTATTGGGCAGGAGTTTCTGGTTCCTACTGTGGTCATACACGCCTCACGTGAGGTCCTGCTGGTTCAGGCCCCGTCCCCACCATGTGCACTTCTTATTAAAGACCCCCTCCTTCTATCCACCTGTTTGTATCTCCTCATTACACCTGTGTCACATCTACACGGGTTGAAGATGTGCGGCCGGTGGTAGAGCGCAGAGCAGTGGTGGAACACAAGCACTGGTGGCCATGGCCGGCTCCATCACCACCAAGATCAGAACCTGTGCGTACACCTCACGTCAGCCACAGCTGTTCCTCATCTCTTCCAAGACGTAGCCCTGTCAGTCTTCAGGTGTCATACGTAGACATTGATGATCACTGGGATATACCGTCCAGTAGGTGCAGGTCCCACCACCGAGACCTGAACCTACCTCCAGAATAAGCCCCCAGAAGTGAAGGAGAGTGGACCGTGCTGTCTATTCATTTCTATAGGAGCCGGGCGAGTGCGCTCAGTAATATTTGGAAGACTTGTAGAAATGAATGACAAGCTTACTGCGCAGGCGCACCCACTTGCATGCTGCCGAGCCAGCGCTCAGCTATTTACAGCAGTTCCACAGAGATGAGTGGAGGTGGCTGCACATGCACGGCTACTGTCACTCACTATGGGGGTCTGATAAGTGTAGGACCTGCACCTGACAGAGGTAGTATATCCTAGTAATATTCCATCAGTGAAAGCTGTGTCCATGTAAGGCTGAGGGCGTGCCCTGTGCCCGCTCGTGGATTAGTAGTCTTATGTCATCATGCAGGGTTGGGGAACCTCCAGGCCGCATATGGCCCCCGGGATGAATTCATGTGGCCCCCTGCCAGAACATATGGGAGGTGAGAACACCCCTGCACTGGCTGTACTCACCTTCCCTGGTCTTCCAGCCCCGCACTGTGTCCTCACACATACAGCGTCCGGATGTAGTGCATGTAGATGCGCACTGTGCGCTGTCAGGTTATAGTACAGTGAGGAAGGGAAGTGAATCTGCCAAGAGGCAGCGCTGTCTGCAGCTGGAGAGGTAAGTTTATTTTTTCAGTCGTCTGATTGGATGCTGGAGGGGTCTGATAGGGGCTTAGCTGAGGCTAATTGTGGGTGGGGTATGTCTAATCTAATGCGGGGGGGGTCTGATGAGAGTCTGATCTGAGGCCGGGAGGGTCTGATCTGAGGCGGGGAGGGTCTGATCTCAGGCCGGGGGGGGTCTGGTCTCAGGCCGGGGGGGGGGGTCTGGTCTCAGGCCGGGGGGGGTCTGGTCTCAGGCCGGGGGGGGTCTGGTCTCAGGCCGGGGGGGGGTCTGGTCTCAGGCCGGGGGGGGGGGGTCTGATGAGAGTCTAATCTCAGGCTGGGGAGGGTCTGGTCTGAGGCTGGGGAGGGTCTGATCTGAGGCTGTAGAGGGTCTGATCTGAGGCTCAGCAGGGTCTAAGCTGAGGATGAGGGAGTCTGATCTGAGGCTGGGAGGTCTGATGAGAGTCTGATCTGAGGCTGGGAGGTCTGATCTGAGGCTAGGGAGGGTCTTATCTGTGGCTGGGGAGGGTCTGATCTCAGACTGAGGGAGTCTGATCTCAGGCTGGGGAGGGTCTGATTTGAGGCTGGGAGGTCTGATGAGAGTCTGATCTGATGCTGGGGAGGGTCTGAGGAGAGTCTGATCTGAGACTGGGGAGGGTCTGATCTCAGGCTGAGAGAGTCTGATCTGAGACTAGGGAAGGGTCTGATCTGAGACTAGGGAAGGGTCTGATCTGAGGCTGGGGATGGTCTGATCTGAGGCTGGGAGGGTCTGATCTCAGGCTGGGAGGGTCTGATCTGAGGCTGGGGAGGGTCTGATCTCAGGCTGGGGAGGGTCTGATCTCAGGCTGGGGAGGGTCTGATCTCAGGCTGGGGAGCGTCTGAGGCTGAGGGAGTCTGATCTGAGACTAGGGAGGGTCTGATCTGATGCTGAGGTAGTCTGATCTGAGGCTAAGCGAGTCTGACCTGAGGCTAAGGAGGGTCTGATCTGTGGCTTGGGAGGGTCTGATGAGAGTCTGAGGCTGGGGAGGGTCTGATCTCAGGCTGAGGGAGTCTGATTTGAGGCTGGGGAGGGTCTGATTTGAGGCTGGGGAGGGTCTGATTTGAGGCTGGGGAGGGTCTGATGAGAGTCTGATCTGATGCTGGGGAGGGTCTGATCTGAGGCTGGGAGGTCTGAGGAGAGTCTGAGGCTGGGGAGGGTCTGATCTCAGGCTGAGAGAGTCTGATCTGAGACTAGGGAAGGGTCTGATCCGAGGCTGGGGAGGGTCTGATGAGAGTCAGATCTAAGGCTGGGGAGGGTCTGATCTCAGGCTAGGGAGGGTCTGATGGGAGTCTGATCTCAGGCTGGGGAGGGTCTGAGGCTGAGGGAGTCTGATCTGATGCTGAGGTAGTCTGATCTGAGGCTAAGCGAGTCTAACCTGAGGCTAGGGAGGGTCAGGGCTGAGGGAGTCTGATCTGAGGCTGGGGAGAATCTGATCTCAGGCTGGGGAGAATCTGATCTCAGGCTGGGGAGGGTCTGATCTCAGGCAGGGGAGGGTCTGACCTGAGGGAGTCTGATCTCAGGCTAGGGAGGGTCTGATCTGAGGGAGTCTGATTTGAGGCTGAGGGAGACTGACCTGAGGCTGAGGGAGACTGATCTGAGGCTGGGGAGGGTTTGATGAGAGTCTGAGGCTAGGGAGGGTCTGACCTGACGCTTAGGGAGTCTGATCTGAGGCTGGGGAGGGTCTGACCTGAGGCTGAGGGAGGGTCTAATCTGAGGGAGTCTGATCTGAGGCTGGGGAGGGTTTGATGAGAGTCTGATCTGAGGCTGGGGAGGGTCTGATCTGAGGGAGGCTGGGGAGAGTCTGATCTGAGGCTGGGGAGGGTCTGATCTGAGATTGAGGGAGAGTCTGATCTGAGGTTGAGGGAGAGTCTGAGGTTGAGGAGAGTCTGATCTGAGGTTGAGGGAGAGTCTGATCTGAGGTTGAGGAAGAGTCTGATCTGAGGTTGAGGGAGAGTCTGATCTGAGGTTGAGGGAGAGTCTGATCTGAGGTTGAGGGAGAGTCTGATCTGAGGTTGAGGGAGAGTCTGATCTGAGGTTGAGGGAGAGTCTGATCTGAGGTTGAGGGAGAGTCTGATCTGAGGTTGAGGAAGAGTCTGATCTGAGGTTGAGGGAGAGTCTGATCTGAGGTTGAGGGAGAGTCTGATCTGAGGTTGAGGGAGAGTCTGATCTGAGGTTGAGTGAGGGTCTGATCTGAGGTTGAGGGAGGGTCTGATCTGAGGTTGAGGGAGGGTCTGATCTCAGGCTTTGGAGGGTCTGACCTGAGGCTGAGGGAGTCTGATCTGAGGCTAGGGAGGGTCTGATCTGAGGGAGTCTGATCTGAGGCTGGGGAAGGTCTGATCTGAGGCTAAGGAGGGTCTGACCTGAGGCTGAGGGAGTCTGACCTGAGGCTGAGGGAGTCTGACCTGAGGCTGGGGAGGGTCTGATCTGAGGCTAGGGAGGGTCTGATCTGAGGCTAGGGAGGGTCTGATCTGAGGCTAGGGAGGGTCTGATCTGAGGCTAGGGAGGGTCTGATCTGAGGCTAGGGAGGGTCTGATCTGAGGCTAGGGAAGATCTGATCTGAGGCAGTCTGATCTGAGGCTAGGGAGGGTCTGATGGGAGTCTGATCTCAGGCTGAGGATGGTCTAATCTGAGGCTGAGGATGGTCTAATCTGAGGCTGAGGATGGTCTAATCTGAGGCTGAGGATGGTCTAATCTGAGGCTGAGGGAGGGTCTGATCTGAGGCTGAGGGAGGGTCTGATCTGAGGCTGGGAGGTCTGAGAGTCTGATCTGAGGCTGGGGAGGATCTGATCTGAGGCTGGGGAGGATCTGATCTGAGGCTGGGGAGGGTCTGATCTGAGGCTGGGGAGGATCTGATCTGAGGCTGGGGAGGATCTGATCTGAGGCTGGGGAGGGTCTGATCTGAGGCTGGGGAGGGTCTGATCTGAGGCTGGGGAGGGTCTGATCTGAGGCTGGGGAGGGTCTGATCTCAGGCTGAGAGAGTCTGATCTGAGGCTGGGGATGGTCTGATCTGAGGCTGGGGATGGTCTGATCTGAGGCTGGGGAGGGTCTGATCTGAGGCTGGGGAGGGTCTGATCTGAGGCTGGGGAGGGTCTGATCTGAGGCTGGGGAGGGTCTGATCTGAGGCTGGGGAGGGTCTGATCTCAGGCTGGGGAGGGTCTGATCTCAGGCTGGGGAGGGTCTGATCTCAGGCTGGGGAGGGTCTGATCTCAGGCTGGGGAGGGTCTGATCTCAGGCTGGGGAGGGTCTGATCTCAGGCTGGGGAGGGTCTGAGGCTGAGGGAGTCTGATCTGAGACTAGGGAGGGTCTGACCTGAGGCTGAAGGAGTATGATCTGATGCTGAGGTAGTCTGATCTGAGGCTAAGCGAGTCTGACCTGAGGCTAAGGAGGGTCTGATGAGAGTCTGAGGCTGGGGAGGGTCTGATCTCAGGCTGAGGGAGTCTGATCTCAGGCTGGGGAGGGTCTGATTTGAGGCTGGGGAGGGTCTGATGAGAGTCTGATCTGATGCTGGGGAGGGTCTGATCTGAGGCTGGGAGGTCTGAGGAGAGTCTGAGGCTGGGGAGGGTCTGATCTCAGGCTGAGAGAGTCTGATCTGAGACTAGGGAAGGGTCTGATCCGAGGCTGGGGAGGGTCTGATGAGAGTCAGATCTAAGGCTGGGGATGGTCTGATCTCAGGCTAGGGAGGGTCTGATGGGAGTCTGATCTCAGGCTGGGGAGGGTCTGAGGCTGAAGGAGTCTGATCTGATGCTGAGGTAGTCTGATCTGAGGCTAAGCGAGTCTAACCTGAGGCTAGGGAGGGTCAGGGCTGAGGGAGTCTGATCTGAGGCTGGGGAGAATCTGATCTCAGGCTGGGGAGAATCTGATCTCAGGCAGGGGAGGGTCTGACCTGAGGGAATCTGATCTCAGGCTAGGGAGGGTCTGATCTGAGGGAGTCTGATTTGAGGCTGAGGGAGACTGACCTGAGGCTGAGGGAGACTGATCTGAGGCTGGGGAGGGTTTGATGAGAGTCTGAGGCTAGGGAGGGTCTGACCTGACGCTTAGGGAGTCTGATCTGAGGCTGGGGAGGGTCTGACCTGAGGCTGAGGGAGGGTCTAATCTGAGGGAGTCTGATCTGAGGCTGGGGAGGGTTTGATGAGAGTCTGATCTGAGGCTGGGGAGGGTCTGATCTGAGGGAGGCTGGGGAGAGTCTGATCTGAGGCTGGGGAGGGTCTGATCTGAGATTGAGGGAGAGTCTGATCTGAGGTTGAGGGAGAGTCTGAGGTTGAGGGAGAGTCTGATCTGAGGTTGAGGGAGAGTCTGATCTGAGGTTGAGGAAGAGTCTGATCTGAGATTGAGGGAGAGTCTGATCTGAGGTTGAGGGAGAGTCTGATCTGAGGTTGAGGGAGAGTCTGATCTGAGGTTGAGGGAGAGTCTGATCTGAGGTTGAGGGAGAGTCTGATCTGAGGTTGAGGGAGGGTCTGATCTGAGGCTAGGGAGGGTCTGATCTGAGGCTAGGGAGGGTCTGATCTGAGGCTAGGGAAGATCTGATCTGAGGCAGTCTGATCTGAGGCTAGGGAGGGTCTGATGGGAGTCTGATCTCAGGCTGAGGATGGTCTAATCTGAGGCTGAGGATGGTCTAATCTGAGGCTGAGGATGGTCTAATCTGAGGCTGAGGATGGTCTAATCTGAGGCTGAGGGAGGGTCTGATCTGAGGCTGGGAGGTCTGAGAGTCTGATCTGAGGCTGGGGAGGATCTGATCTGAGGCTGGGGAGGGTCTGATCTGAGGCTGGGGAGGGTCTGATCTCAGGCTGAGAGAGTCTGATCTGAGACTAGGGAAGGGTCTGATCTGAGACTGGGGATGGTCTGATCTGAGGCTGGGGAGGGTCTGATCTGAGGCTGGGAGGGTCTGATCTGAGGCTGGGGAGGGTCTGATCTGAGGCTGGGGAGGGTCTGCTCTCAGGCTGGGGAGGGTCTGCTCTCAGGCTGGGGAGGGTCTGCTCTCAGGCTGGGGAGGGTCTGATCTCAGGCTGGGGAGGGTCTGATCTCAGGCTGGGGAGGGTCTGATCTCAGGCTGGGGAGCGTCTGATCTCAGGCTGGGGAGCGTCTGATCTCAGGCTGGGGAGCGTCTGAGGCTGAGGGAGTCTGATCTGAGACTAGGGAGGGTCTGACCTGAGGCTGAGGGAGTCTGATCTGATGCTGAGGTAGTCTGATCTGAGGCTAAGCGAGTCTGACCTGAGGCTAAGGAGGGTCTGATGAGAGTCTGAGGCTGGGGAGGGTCTGATCTCAGGCTGAGGGAGTCTGATCTCAGGCTGGGGAGGGTCTGATTTGAGGCTGGGGAGGGTCTGATGAGCGTCTGATCTGATGCTGGGGAGGGTCTGATCTGAGGCTGGGAGGTCTGAGGAGAGTCTGAGGCTGGGGAGGGTCTGATCTCAGGCTGAGAGAGTCTGATCTGAGACTAGGGAAGGGTCTGATCCGAGGCTGGGGAGGGTCTGATGAGAGTCAGATCTAAGGCTGGGGAGGGTCTGATCTCAGGCTAGGGAGGGTCTGATGGGAGTCTGATCTCAGGCTGGGGAGGGTCTGAGGCTGAGGGAGTCTGATCTGATGCTGAGGTAGTCTGATCTGAGGCTAAGCGAGTCTAACCTGAGGCTAGGGAGGGTCAGGGCTGAGGGAGTCTGATCTGAGGCTGGGGAGAATCTGATCTCAGGCAGGGGAGGGTCTGATCTCAGGCAGGGGAGGGTCTGATCTCAGGCAGGGGAGGGTCTGACCTGAGGGAGTCTGATCTCAGGCTAGGGAGGGTCTGATCTGAGGGAGTCTGATTTGAGGCTGAGGGAGACTGACCTGAGGCTGAGGGAGACTGATCTGAGGCTGGGGAGGGTTTGATGAGAGTCTGAGGCTAGGGAGGGTCTGACCTGACGCTTAGGGAGTCTGATCTGAGGCTGGGGAGGGTCTGACCTGAGGCTGAGGGAGGGTCTAATCTGAGGGAGTCTGATCTGAGGCTGGGGAGGGTTTGATGAGAGTCTGATCTGAGGCTGGGGAGGGTCTGATCTGAGGGAGGCTGGGGAGAGTCTGATCTGAGGCTGGGGAGGGTCTGATCTGAGATTGAGGGAGAGTCTGATCTGAGGTTGAGAGAGAGTCTGAGGTTGAGGGAGAGTCTGATCTGAGGTTGAGGGAGAGTCTGATCTGAGGTTGAGGAAGAGTCTGATCTGAGGTTGAGGGAGAGTCTGATCTGAGGTTGAGGGAGAGTCTGATCTGAGGTTGAGGGAGAGTCTGTTCTGAGGTTGAGGGAGAGTCTGATCTGAGGTTGAGGGAGAGTCTGTTCTGAGGTTGAGGGAGGGTCTGATCTGAGGTTGAGGGAGGGTCTGATCTCAGGCTTTGGAGGGTCTGACCTGAGGCTAGGGAGGGTCTGATCTGAGGGAGTCTGATCTGAGACTGGGGAAGGTCTGATCTGAGGCTAAGGAGGGTCTGACCTGAGGCTGAGGGAGTCTGATCTGAGGCTGGGGAGGGTCTGATCTGGGCTAGGGAGGGTCTGATCTGAGGCTAGGGAGGGTCTGATCTGAGGCTAGGGAGGGTCTGATCTGAGGCTAGGGAGGGTCTGATCTGAGGCTAGGGAAGATCTGATCTGAGGCAGTCTGATCTGAGGCTAGGGAGGGTCTGATGGGAGTCTGATCTCAGGCTGAGGATGGTCTAATCTGAGGCTGAGGATGGTCTAATCTGAGGCTGAGGATGGTCTAATCTGAGGCTGAGGGAGGGTCTGATCTGAGGCTGGGAGGTCTGAGAGTCTGAATCTGAGGCTGGGGAGGGTCTGATCTGAGGCTGGGAGGTCTGATCTGAGGCTGGGGGGGTCTGATCTGAGGCTGGGGAAGGGTCTGATCTGAGGCTGGGGAGGGTCTGATCTGAGGCTGGGGAGGGTCTGATCTGAGGCTGGGGAGGGTCTGATCTGAGGCTGGGGAGGGTCCTGATCTGAGGCTGGGGAGGGTCTGATCTGAGGCTGGGGAGGGTCTGATCTGAGGCTGGGGAGGGTCTGATCTGAGGCTGGGGAGGGTCTGATCTGAGGCTGGGGGGATCTGATCTGAGCTGGGGAGGATCTGATCTGAGGCTGGGGAGGGTCTGATGGGAGTCTGATCTGAGGCTAAGGAGGGTCTGATCTGAGGCTGGGGAGGGTCTGATCTGAGGCTGAGGGAGCCTGATCTGAGGCTAGGGAGGGTCTGATGGGAGTCTGATCTGAGGCTAAGGAGGGTCTGATCTGAGGCTGGGGAGGATTTGATCTGTGGCTGGGGAGGGTCTGATCTGAGGCTGGGGAGGGTCTGATCTGAGGCTAGGGAGGGTCTGATGGAAGTCTGATCTCAGCCTGGGGGGGGGGTCTGACCTAAGGCTAGGGAGGGTCTGACCCGAGGCTGGGGAGGGACTGACGCAAGCTAGGGAGGGACTGACCCGAGGCTGGGGAGGGTCTGACCCGAGGCTGGGGAGGGTCTGACCCGAGGCTGGGGAGGGTCTGACCCGAGGCTGGGGAGGGTCTGACCCGAGGCTGGGGAGGATCTGATTTGAAGGCTAAGGGAGTCTGATCTGAGGCTGAGGGAGTCTGATCTGAGGCTGAGGGAGTCTGATCTGAGGGAGTCTGATCTGAGGCTGAGGGAGTCTGATCTGAGGCTGAGGGAGTCTGATCTGAGGCTGAGGGAGTCTGATCTGAGGCTGAGGGAGTCTGATCTGAGGGAGTCTGATCTGAGGCTGAGGGAGTCTGATCTGAGGCTGAGGGAGTCTGATCTGAGGGAGTCTGATCTGAGGCTGAGGAGTCTGATCTGAGGCTGAGGGAGTCTGATCTGAGGCTGGGGAGGGTCTGATCTGAGGCTAGGGAGGGTCTGATCTGAGGCTAGGGAGGGTCTGACCTGAGGGAGTCTTATCTGAGGCTGGGGAGGGTCTGATCTGAGGGAGGCTGGGGAGGGTCTGATCTGAGGGAGGCTGGGGAGGGTCTGATCTGAGGGAGGCTGGGGAGGGTGTGATCTGAGGCTAGGGAGGGTCTGACCTGAGGCTGAGGGAATCTGATCTGAGGCAAGGGACGGTCTAATCTGAGGCTGAGGGAGTCTGATCTGAGGCTGGAAGGTCTGATGAGAGTCTGATCTGAGGCTGGGGAAGGTCTGATCTGAGGCTAAGGGAGGGTCTGACCTGAGGCTGAGGGAGTCTGATCTGAGGCTAGGGAGGGTCTGACCTGAGGCTGAGGGAGTCTGATCTGAGGCTGGGGAGGGTCTGATCTGAGGCTAGGGAGGGTTTTATCTCAGGCTGGGGGAGTCTGATCTGTGGCTAGGGATTGGTCTAATCTGAGGCTGAGGGAGTCTGATCTGAGGCTAGGGAGGGTCTGATGAGAGTCTGATCTGAGGCTAAGGAGGGTCTGATCTGAGGAGTCTGATCTGAGGCTGGGGAGGGTCTGATCTGAGGCTGGGAGGGTCCTGATCTGAGGCTGGGGAGGGTCTGATCTGAGGCTTGGAGGGTCTGATCTGGGTCTGATCTGAGGCTGGGGAGGGTCTGATCTGAGGCAGGAGGTCTGGAAGTCTGTCAGGCTGGGGGGGGGGAAGAGGGTCTGACCTGAGGGAGTCTCATCTGAGGCTAGTAAGGGTCTGATCTGACGCTGGGAGGTCTGATCTGAGGCTAAGGAGGGTCTGATCTGAGGGAGTCTGATCTGAGGCTGGGGAGGATCTGATCTGAGGCTGGGGAGGATCTGATCTGAGGCTGGGGAGGATCTGATCTGAGGCTGGGGAGGATCTGATCTGAGGCTGGGGAGGATCTGATCTGAGGCTGGGGAGGATCTGATCTGAGGCTGGGGAGGATCTGATCTGAGGCTGGGGAGGATCTGATCTGAGGCTGGGGAGGATCTGATCTGAGGCTGGGGAGGATCTGATCTGAGGCTGGGGAGGATCTAATCTGAGGCTGGGGAGGGTCTAATCTGAGGCTGGGGAGGGTCTAATCTGAGGCTGAGGGAGTCTGATCTGAGGCTAGGTAGGGTCTGATGAGAGTCTGATCTGAGGCTCAGGAGGGTCTGATCTGAGGCTGGGGAGGGTCTGACCTGAGGGAGTCTGATCTGAGGCTAGGGAGGGCCTGATGGGAGTCTGATCTCAGGCTGGGGGGGTCTGATCTCAGGCTAGGAGGGTCTGATCTGAGGCTGGGAGGTCTGACGAGGGTCTGACCTGAGGCTGAGGGAGGGTCTGAGCTGAGGCTGAGGGAGGGTCTGAGCTGAGGCTGAGGGAGGGTCTGAGCTGAGGCTGAGGGAGGGTCTGAGCTGAGGCTGAGGGAGGGTCTGAGCTGAGGCTGAGGGAGGGTCTGACCTGAGGCTGAGGGAGGGTCTGACCTGAGGCTGAGGGAGGGTCTGACCTGAGGCTGAGGAGGGTCTGACCTGAGGCTGAGGGAGGGTCTGACCTGAGGCTGAGGGAGGGTCTGACCTGAGGCTGAGGGAGGGTCTGACCTGAGGCTGAGGGAGGGTCTGACCTGAGGCTGAGGGAGGGTCTGACCTGAGGCTGAGGGAGGGTCTGACCTGAGGCTGGGGAGGGTCTGATCTGAGGCTGGGGAGGGTCTGATCTGAGGCTGGGGAGGGTCTGATCTGAGGCCTGAGGGAGTCTGATTCTGAGGCTCGGGAGGTCTGATCTGAGGCTAGGGAGGGTCTGACCTGAGGCGAGTCTGATCTAAAGGTTGAGGGAGGGTCTGACCTGAGGTTGAGGGAGGGTCTGACCTGAGGTTGAGGGAGGGTCTGATCTGAGGCTGGGGAGGGTCTGATCTGAGGCTGAGGGAGTCTGATCTGAGGCTGGGAGGTCTTATGAGAGTCTGATCTGAGGGGGGGGGTCCGCTTATGGAGGTGGAGGGGTCAGATCTGAGCCTGAGAAAGGGACAAAGACAGGGTGGCGGCCATTAATGCTAAATAACTAAATAAATAACATTCTGAACTTAAAAATGAGACTGCGGTCGAAATGGCGTCTGTGCTGTAATATATATAGTGCAGGCGCCGTTTTGTGCTGAAAAAATACAGCGCTCTAGATTTTTTTAATTGAAGCACAATTTCTGTAACTTACCCCTAAGTCACTTATATGTTTGACCAAATACAGCCATTAAATTTTTAAGTTGAGAATTTTGTATGGACCCCGAACGATGTTACAAATATCCAAATGGCCCCTTGGCAGAAAAAACGTTCCCCACCCCTGTTGTAATGTACTGGATATCAGATGAGGAGGGTCCTGAGAGCCTATTAGATGAGGAGGGTCTGATGCCCCTGTGCCTATGAGATGAGGAGGTCTGAGCGCTGCCCTGTGTCCGCTGTGGAGATGTAGGAGGGTCCGACGCTGCCTGTCCTGCCTGTGATTAAGATGAGGAGGGTTCGAGCGCTGCCTGTGCCTATGAGATGAGGAGGGTCCGAGCGCTGGCGTGTGCTATGAGATGAGGAGGGTCTGAGCGGCTGCCTGTGCCTTGAGATGAGGAGGGTCCGAGTGCTGCCCGTGCCTATTAGAATGAGAGGGTCTGAGCGCTGCCCTGTGCCTATGAATGAGGAGGGTCTGAGCGCTGCCTGTGCCTATGAGATGAGGAGGGTCGAGCGCTGCCGCTGTGCTATGAGATGAGGAGGGTCGAGCGCTGCCTGTGCCTAGAGATGAGGAGGGTCGAGCGCTGCCCTGTGCCTTGAGATGAGGTTAGGGTCCTGAGCGCTGCCCTGTGCCTATGAGATGAGGAGGGTCGAGTGGCTGCCTGTGCCTATAGATGAGGAGGGTCCGAGCGCTGCCCTGTGCCTATGAGATGAGGGGGTCGAGCGCTGCCTGTGCGCTATGAGATGAGGAGGGTCCGGCGCTGCCTGTTGCCTATGAGATGAGGAGGGTCCGAGCCGGCTGCCCTGTGCTATGAGATGAGGAGGGTCTGAGCGCTGCACGTGCCTATGAGGAAGGGTCCGAGCGCTGCCTGTGCCTATAGATGAGGAAGGGTCGGAGCGCTGCCGCTGTGCCTATGAGATGAGGAGGGTCCGACGCTGCCCTTGCTATGAGATGAGGAGGGTCGAGCGTGGCCCTGTGCCTATGAGGAGGTCGAGGTTGCCTGTGCCTATGAGGGGGTCGGAGCGTGCCCTGTGCTATAGATGAGGAGGGTCTGAGCGTTGCTGTTGTGCCGTGAGATGAGGAGGGTCCGAGCGCTGCCACTGTATATGCCTATGGATATACGTTGAGCGTTGCCTGTGCCTATGAGGAGGGTCCGAGCGCTGGCCTGTGCCTAATGAGATGAGGAGGGTCCGAGCGATGCCCTGTGCCTATGAGATGAGGAGGGTCCGAGCGCTGCCCTGGTGCCTATAGATGAGGAGGGTCCGAGTGCTGCCCTGTGCCTATTAGATGAGGAGGGTCCGAGTGTGCCCTGTGCTATGAGATGAGGAGGGTCTAGCGCTGCCCTGTGCCTATGAATGAGGAGGGTCCGAGCGCTGACAGTGCCTATGAGATGAGGAGGGTCGACGCTGCCATGTGCCTATGAGATGAGGAGGTCTGAGCGCTGCATGTGCCTATGAGATGAGGAGGGTCTGAGCGCTGCCCTGTGCCTATGGATGAGGAGGGTTGAGCGCTGCCCTGTCGCTGCCTGTGGATATAAGATGAGGAGGGTTCGAGCGCTGCCCTGTGCCGCCTGTGGAGAGAGAGGGTTCGAGCGCTGCCCTGTGCTGCCTGTGGAGATGAAGGAGGGTCCGAGCGCTGGCCTGTCCTGCCTGTGGATATAGTGAGGAGGTTTCGAGCTCTGCCATGTGCCCGCCTGTGGATTAAGATGAGAAGGTTTCGAGCTTGCCTGTGCCGCTGTGGGCTATGAGATGAGAGGGTCTGTGCTGCCTGTGCTAGAGAGGAGGAGGTCTGACGCTGCCCTGGGCCTATGAATGAGGAGGGTCTGAGCGCTGCCTGTCCCTGCCTGTGGATATAGATGAGGAGGGTTCGAGCGGCCTGTGCGCTGTGGCCTATGAGATGAGGAGGGTCTGAGCGCTGCCCTGTCCCTGTGGATATAAGATGAGGAAGGTCCGAGTGCTGCCTGTGCCGCCTGTGGCTATAAGATGAGGAGGGTCGGGTGCCTCTGCCTGTGCCCCGCCTGTTGGCTATGAGATGAGGAGGGTCTGAGCGCTGCCCTGTGCTGCTGTGAATAAGATGAGGAGGGTCGAGCGCTGCCTCTGGCCATTAAGATGAGGAGGGTCGAGCGCTGCTGTCCTGCCTGTGGATATAAGATGAGGAGCGGTCCGAGTGTTGCCCTGTGCCCGCCTGTGGATATAAGATGAGGAGGGTCTGAGCGCTGCCCTGATGTCTGAGCCGCCTGTGATATGAGATGAGGAGGGTCTGAGCGCTGGCCCTGTGCCGCCTGAGATGAGGGGTCGAGCGGCTCCCTGCCTGGATGAAGATGAGGAGGGTTGAGCGGCTGCCCTGTGCCGCCTGTGGAGATGAGGAGGAACCGAGCGCTGCCTGTCCCTGCCTGTGGATATAAGATGAGGGGGTTCGAGCTTGTAGTGCGCCTGTGCTATGAGAGAAGGAGGGTCTGGAGTGCGCCCTGGCCTATGAGAGGAGGAGGGTCTGAGCGCTGCCCTGGGCCTATGAGATGAGGAGGGTCTGAGCGGTGTCCTCGAGCGTGCCCTGTGCCAATTTATGAGATGAGGGGTGAGTGCTGCCCTGTGCCTATGGATGAGGAGGGTCTGAGCGCTGCCTGTCCCTCGTGGATTAAGATGAGGAGGGTCAGTGCTGCTGTGCCCGCGTGTGGCTATAAGATGAGGAGGGTCCGAGCGCTGCTCTGTGACCGCCTGTGGATATAAGATGAGGAGGGTCCGAGCGCTGCCCTGTGCTGCCTGTGGATATAAGATGAGGAGGGTCCGAGCGCGCCCTGTGCCTGCCTGGATATAAGATGAGGAGGGTCGAGCGTGCCTGTGCCGCTGTGGATATTAAGATGAGGAGGGGAGTGGATATAAGATGAGGAGGGTCCGAGCGCTTGTGCCTGCCTGTGATATAAGATGAGGAGGGTCCGAGCGCTGCTCTGTGCCCGCCTGTGGATATAAGATGAGATGGGAGGGTCGAGCGCCTGCCCTGTGCCTGCCTGTGGATATAAGATGAGGAGGGTCCGGCGGCTGCGCTGTCCCTGTGGATATAAGATGGGAGGTCCGAGCGCTTCCCGCCCTGTGGATATAAGATGAGGAGGGTCGAGCGCTGCCCTGTGCCTGCCTGTGGATATAGAGAGGAGGGTCCGAGCGCTGCCTGTGCCGCCTGTGGGTGGCTCTGTGCCCATGAGATAGGGTCTGAGCGCGCTGCCTGTGCCCGCCTGTGGCTATGAGATGGAGGGTCCGAGCGCTGCCCTGGGCCAGAGATGAGGAAGGAAGTGCCGCTCAGATGCCCCCCAGCCTGTCACAAAGTGCTGACTGCAGGATCTCAGGACCTGAGCTTCCAGCAGCATAGGCAATGCTGTGAGTGCAGTCATTAAAGCCACAGTCTGGTCGGGATCTCCAGCCATAGTTCACGTGCTAAAATGGGGTAAAATTAGGTCATTTTTGGCCCCTCTGATTGAATGCGGGGCACATAATCCATCTTCTGCACGGTGGAGCGTCAGCTGCTGGGATCACCGCTCCACCAGCCTCTGGTAATGGATGGAGTATAGGCCCAGATCACGCACACTGCCTCAGAGTGGTGGAGGAGGGGTATCAGAGCCCCGCCGATCAGACTGGGACAAGCACCAGTAGGGGGCACTGCACCCATTACTCCATACTGGAAAGAGTTTTATTTGGTGGTAACGCACACTCCATCGTATACAAAAGTATATATAATATATATAACCCCCCCCCCACTGCTAGATTCACCAGTACTGGCCAGATGAAGAACTAGGATGGATCTACCAAAGTGACCCCCAGAATCCTCCAGAAGACAGGGGACCACAGTCTCCAATGGTCCTGCCCGGGTCATAGGTCTAAAGGTCATGTGACAGGGCTGTGGCCCCCGGCCCTGCAGCATCAAATAACTGTCCAATGCATCCCCACCGCAGGCGGGGTCCTCAGCACCGCTACATGTATTCTTCTGCTGCTCCGCCCCCTCGGCCGGTTACACGGGTTGGATGGGGGAATTTGGCTCGGTGTCTCCCTTCTCTGCCGGGACCTCTGTGGATTTACTCCTCTGGGCACAGCGGGATCATGTGTAGCCGCCCGCTGTCCTCTCCATCATCCTCCTCCTCCTCCTCTACCTGGCAGAGGCAGACTTCGATCCCGGAGTCCCCGGTCAGCCTCCTCTGCCGGTAATGTTCTTCCTCTGCCTCCTCGTCCTCCTCCTCAATGTCCCAGCACTGGTGAGGATCATAGAAGTCCACGTAGGAGGAGAAGGCGGTCTGCTTCTGGAGGGACGCTCCTGGGCACACGCCCCCTGCACTTCCTCCTCCTCCTCGGGAGTGTGATCCCAGCTGCGGCCGTCGCTGGTACCGGTCTCATCCGTCACCTGGACGGAGAAGGAGCTGCTCCCAGATAACATGCAGCCGGACGTACAGGAGCAGCTGCTGGAATGATCGGAGCTCGGAGGAGGGAGGGTCTGATGGAGGGGTGGGGAAGACGAGGGGAGCCCCAGCTGGGTGAGGACGGAGCTGTATGGCGGGGGAGGCGTGGTGGGCCGGTACGCCACTCCTCGTACCGGACAGCGCTCCTGTCGACATGGACGATCCCGGGGGGAGGAGCGGCTCCGCTCCGGCCCGTGATAGGAGTCACCAAAAAGAGGGACCAGGCGGCTCCGCTCCGGCCCGTCACCAGATCCCGGGGGGAGGCAGCGGCACCCTCCAGACGTCGCCAGATCCCGGGGGGAGGAGGGGCTCCGCTCCGGCCCATCACCAGATCCCGGGGAGGAGGCGGCTGCGCTCCGCCCGTCACCAGATCCCGGGGGGAGAGGAGGCGGCAGCTCCAGACGTCGCCGGATCCGGGGGAGGAGCGCCGCTCCGGCCCGCACCAGATCCCGGGGGGAGGAGGCGGCACCCGCTCCAGACGGCAGTCGCCAGATCCCGGGGGAGGAGGCGGCTCCGCTCGCGGCCCGTCACCAATCCCGGGGGAGGAGGCGGGCTCCGCTCCGGCCCGTCACCAGATCCGGGGGGAGGAGGCGGCTCCGCTCGGCCCGTCACCAGACCGGGGGAGGAGGCGGCCCGCTCCAGACCGTCACCAGCCGGGGGAGGAGGCGCTCCGCTCCAGACCGTCACCAGATCCTGGGGGGGAGGAGGCGGCTCCCTCCGGCCCGTCACCAGATCCCGGGGGGAGGAGGCACCGCTCCAGACCGTCACCAATCCCGGGGGGAGGAGGCGGCTCCGCTCCGGCCCGTCACCCAGATCCCCAGAGTAACAGTATCTTTAACCACAGCCCCAGGAGTAACAACACTACTATACATCCTATACCAGACTCCAGGAGTAACAACACTACTATACATCCTATACCAGACTCCAGGAGTAACAACACTACTATACATCCTATACCAGACTCCAGGAGTAACAACACTACTATACATCCTATACCAGACTCCAGGAGTAACAACACTACTATACATCCTATACAGACTCCAGGAGTAACAACACTATTTTCTAGTAACTCATCCTATACAGACTCCAGGAGTAAAACAACAATACTATACATCCTATACGAGACTCCAGGAGTAACACACTACTATAATAGCATCCTATACCAGACTCCAGGAGTAAACCACTACTATACATCCTATACCAGACCCCCAGGAGTAACAACACTACTAACATCCTATACAGACCCAGGAGTAACAACACTACTATAACATCCTATACAGACTCCAGGAGTAACAACACTACTATACATCCTAACCAGACTCCAGGAGTAACAACAGTACTTATACATCCTATACCAGACTCCGAGTAACAACACTACTATACATCCTAATACCAGACCCAGAGTAACAACACTACTATATCCTATACCAGACTCCAGGAGTAACACTACTATACATCCTATACCAGAACCAGAGTAACAACACTACTATACATCCTAACCAGACTCCAGGAGTAACAACATATATACATCCTATATCCCAACCCCAGGAGTAACACCATCCTATACCAGACAGGAGTACTACTATGATCCTATACCAGACCAGACTCCAGGAGTAACAACACTACTATACATCCTATATCAGACACCAGGAGTAACAACACTATATACATCTATACGACTCCAGGAGTACAACACTACTATA
>ONZH01023791.1:0-33729 GCA_900303285.1 Rhinella marina | reverse complement strand
CTAGGCAACGGTCAGCGTCTCACAGTGTGAAATAAGTGAGAAATAAGTGAAATGTTAAAAAAAAGTTAATAAAAGTGTTTTAACAAAAAAAAAATAAAAAAAATTAATAAAGTTTCAATAAAAAAAGCCTCTTCCCCATAAAGAAACACATAAAAATAGAAAAAAAAATATACATATTAGGTATCGCCACGTCCGTAAAAACCTGCTTTATTAAAATATCACATGATCCAACCCACCCGGTCAACACCGTAAAAAATTAAAAATAAAAACTAAAAAAGTCATTTTTTGGTCACATTTCATCACAAAAAATGTAATACCATGCGATCAAAAAAGCGTATGCCCTCAAAAATAGTACCATTCTAACCGTCATCTCATCCCGCAAAAAATGAGCCCCTACCTGAGACAATCGCCCAAAAAATAAAAAAACTACAGCTCTCTGACTATGGAGACACTGAAACATGATTTTTTTTGTTTCAAAAAGGATATTATTGTGTAAAACTTAAATAAATAAAAATAAGTATACATGTTAGGTATCGCCACGTCCGTAAAAACCTGCTCTACAAATATATAGCATGATCTCTCCCCTCAGGTGAACACTGTAAAAAATAAAAAATAAAAACCAAGCGATCAAAAAAGCGTATGCCCCCAAAAATAGTACCATATACATATTAGATATTGCCGCGTCCGTAACGACCTGCTCTATAAAAACATCATACGCTCTAACCTGTCAGATGAATGTTGTAAATAACAAACAATAAAAACAATGCCAAAACTGCTAGTTTTTGTTACCTTGCCTCACAAAAAGTGTAATATAGAGCTACCAAAAATCATATGTACCCTAAAATAGAACAAAACTGTCAACTTATCCCGTAGTTTCCAAAATGGGGTCAGTTTTTTGGAGTTTCCTACTCTAGGGGTGCATCAAATGTGACATGGCAACTTAAACTTTTTCCAGTGAAATCTGCCCTGGTGTTCCTTTCCTTCTGCGCCCTGCCGTGTGCCTGTACAGCAGTTTACGATGACAAATGGGGCATTTCTGTAAACTACAGAATCAGGGTAATAATTACTGAGTTTTGTTTGGCAGTTAACCCTTGCTTTATTCTCAGAATAAAATGATTCATATGGAAAATCTGTCAAAAAAGTGAAATTCAGAAATTTTGGCTACATTTTCCTTTAATTCTTGTGGAACACCTAAAGGGTTAATAACGTTTGTAAAATCAGTTTTGAATACCTTGAGGGGTGTAGTTTCTAAAATGGGGTCATTTTTGGGTGGTTTCTATGATGGAAGCCTCACAAAGTGACTTCAAACCTGAACTGGTCCTTAAAAAGTGGATTTGAAAATTTTGTGAAAAATTTCAAGATTTGCTTCTAACTTTCTAAGCCTTCTAACGTCCCAAAAAAATAAAATGTAATTTTCAAAGTGATCCAAACCTGAAGTAGACACATGGGGAATGTAAAGTCATAACTATTTTTGGAGGCATTACTATGTATTTTAAAAGTAGAGAAATTGACATTTGGAAATTTGCAAATTTTTTTGAAAAGCACTATATTGTTATTCCTCCATCTTCTTCTTCTTCTCCTTCTCCTTAGGAATGAATGGAGAGCCTTAGAGTGCGGGCCAATCAGCCGATCACAGTGAATATGCAAATAGGCAGCACCATATATGGCACAGCATACACACAGTGGAGAAGGCTTAGAGATATATAGAGATAATATAGAGGGGAGATTCCTCAGACCTGAGGCTAAGGGGGCATGATCACGGGCCTCGGCGGACGCGCACTGGCAGAAGAGGGGTTAATCAGCCATTTTGGATTCTGTTAAACTTCAAGGGGCAGCCGCTCTTAAAGGGGTAGCCGCTCTTAAAGGGGCAGTCGCTCTTAAAGGGGCAGACGCTCTTAAAGGGGAAGGCGCTCTTAAAGGGGCAGCCGCTCTTAAAGGGGCAGCCGCTCTTAAAGGGGCAGCCGCTCTTAAAGGGGTAGTCACTCTTAAAGGGACAGTCACTCTTAAAGGGACAGTCACTCTTAAAGGGACAGTCACTCTTAAAAGGGCAGACACTCTTAAAAGGGCAGACACTCTTAAAAGGGCAGTAACTCTTAAAGGAGCAGACACTCTTAAAGGGGCAGTCACACAGGTGTACTCTGGAAGTCACTGTTAAAGGTGCGCTCTTTTCAAGCACTATGTATTTTCTCCTGGAAATGCACATCTAGTTTTACATGTTTTTACTTATCAAATATTTTGTTACTCACCCTGCTGTATCTCTGCGCGGATCTTATTAAGCCGCTCTGGGCATTTAAATTTCAGATCAGACCATTTCCGCTGGATCTGGCCCGGGGTCCGCACGGTGTGGAAACGATGGCGCAGGCCTTGGATCACCTGCTGGATCACCTCCTTCTTATGCTGGTTTGGATGGCGGTGTGTGCCATCGTAATCCTCTCTGTCCATCAGCCGGATCAGGAATTTCAGCTCTTCAGAGCTAAATGATGAGGATCGCCTGGAAGCCATTTTCGAATATTCGCTCTGCCTCTGAGGAGTGCACGCCGCAGCCTCATATCGTGCGTGCCTGCGTATTACGTAATCGCGTAGACAATAGTACGCTGAGTATTCATACGCTATTTGTACGCTCATGCGTACGTCTTCTAAGAAGTTGCGTTTCATTTTTTAAATGAACGTTCGTTATTAGTGCGCGAATGTTCGCTAATAGCACATAATAACGTATATTTTGTACGCAAATACAATGAATCTATTCGTCGAATATACGAATCTTAGGAAAACTTCGGCGAATGATCTCTACTACAGAATACAGATTGGGGAACTGGAGAAATTGTACAAACACTGTTTAGCCACTCTTCACCTACAACAGCTCACAGAAGCCCGGTTACAACTTAAAGATTTATTAAACAAAAATTTAGCTAAAGTATATATGTCAGGCACTCCCTTTATTCACACGGCGATAAAGCCTCAACACTCCCACAGATCCCAACTTCCGCTCAAGCTTCTTTGCTCAAACCCTTTCCCATGGAGGAGGTCCTGTCCGCCCTGTCGAAGACCCTGAAAAATAAGGCCCCAGGTCCAGACGGCCTCCGCAGCTCCTTTTATAAAACCTTCTCCTCGACACTTCTCCCACACCTGACCAATGCCTTTAACACATACTTAAACGGCACACAGATCCCTAAACAAGCACTGGAGGCCTACAGATGCGTCCATTCTTAACTTATCTCCAAACTCAGAGTGGTGTCAGTTTTGTCCTGAAAGCAAAACAACATGATATCGCGAGATTGTAACTAAACTCTAAAAAACTGCAATACACTTCACAACCACTGGGCGGTGAGTGCTCCACATTTAGCTGATTGCTCAGCTGCTTTTTCTTTTGTTTAGTGCAGCTTGCCTCAGATGTCAGATATTTATCGGTAGACCCTGCTAAATGTGGTGAGATCTATTCAGAATATTAAGTGTGAGAAACAAAAGTAAAACACATGAGAAGACAGGAACACTAAATCCAGAATCCAAACATCATGTGTGATACTGCCTGCTGGGCTGTGTATCTAATCCTATCATATGTAATACTGTCTGCAGAGTCGTGTATCTAAGCCTATTGTGTGTGAAACTGTCTGCTCAGAAGTGTATCTAATCCTGTCATGTGTGATACTGTCTACAGTGTTGTGCATCTAAACCTATTTTGTGTGATACTGCGTGAAGAGTCGTGTATTTCATCATATCATGCATAATACTGTCTTCAGAGTCATGTATCTAATCCTATCCTGTGTGATACCATCTGCTGAGCTGTGTATCTAATCCTATCCTGTGTGAGATACTGTCTGCTGAGCTGTGTATCTAATCCTATCCTGTGTAATACTGTCTGCAGCATTATTCATTTAATCCTATCCTGTGTGGTACTGTCTGCTGAGCTGTGTATCTAATCCCATCCTGTGTGATACTGTCTGCTAAGCTGTGTTTCTAATCCCATCATGTGTCATACTGTCTTCTGAGCTATCTAATCCTACAATGTGTAATACAGCCTGCTGAGCTGTGTATCTAATCCTATCATGTGTGATACTGCCTGAAGATTTGTATAACAAATCATATCATGTGTGATACTGTCTGCTGAGCTGTGTATCTAATCGTATTATGTGCGGTACTGCCTGCTGGGCTGTGTATCTAATCCCATCATGTGTTGTACTGTCTGCTGACCTGTGTATCTAATCCTGTCGGTGATACTGTCTGCTGTGCTGTGTATCTAATCCTATTTTGTGTAATACTGCCTGCTGAGCTGTGTATCTAATCCTACCTTGCGTGATAGTTTCCTGCTGACCTGTGTATCTAATTCTATTAGGTGTGATACTGTCTTTGAAGCTATTGTATGTATCTGCAAAGAGTGTGATACAGATAGAGATAAGGAGCTCTCCTTTGTGTACATACTGTACACTCAGCCACTGCTCAGATAAGAAAGGTGGGGGAGGTGTTGCTGTATTTCAGTGCCTATATTTCCCTGTTTTGTGGATGAGGCCTGATTACAAGTTAAGTAAATTATAGAAGCCCATTCATGTTGCTATTGGAAAATATAACACAATACATTATTGTTGTCTTCGGTCCCTGAGGCGGAGCTTATTTTTAGAAAAAAAAACTTTCCACAGAGCACTACATGCCACTGGTTTTGTCCCCCTTACATTTTTTTTTTAAATTATTTTGGCGGTTCGGACCTTCACCCATTGGCAGACCGAGGTCTGTGGACGGAGCGAGGGAGAGAGCAGAGAAAAAAAAAAAAGGCTACACTACTGGAAGGACCAGACCCTGACTCATAGCTTGATCTTATGCTGAGATTTGTGTCTTATTTTTACATAGGCTTTAACTTTGTTGACTAAATTAGTCCAGTTATTAAGATCAAGGGGGCCTCTAGCCATCTACCCCCATGCAATAATAACACTAGCCAGTATAAGCACAGTGTTAATAAGGTGAAGTTTATAAACTGGAGCCCTCGACCTCTCAATGTCCCCCAAGATAGCCGCACGGGAATTAGCACAAGGGTCTTTGGGCCCCCTCAGGCTCCTGGGCTTGGTAGCGACTGCTACCTCTGCACCCCCTATAGCTACGCCCCTGATCCCAGAACTTAAGTATTCCATCAATCAACTCCTGTTTAGTCCTTGGCTTTATTTCAGAGCATTCCTCTTATTCTTGGTGTTTTGCAATTTATTACTTCACCTCTCTGTTCTTTCCCGCATCTATCCATGTTTCTTCAGATTTTTTTCATTCCTAACCTTGAAGAATGGACTTCATAGTCTAGAAAGCTTGTCACTTTATAACATCATGTATTTTAGGGCTCATTCACACAGCCGTTGTGTAGCCATGCCCATGCAATTTGTGGTCCGCAGTGCACAGGCACCTACTGTGGTGCTTCCTCATGTGGCTCACGGACCCATTCACTTCAATGGGATCTGCGATCCGCATCCGACTGTCTGCACCGCAAAAACATAGAACAAGTTCTATGTTTTTGCGGTGCGGAGGCACGGACAGAAACACCATGGAAGCACTCATAAGTGCTTCAGTGGGGTTCCAATCCGTGCCTCAGTTCGACATCGCACCGCATCTCCGTGATTGTGGACCCATTCAAAAGAATGCGTCAGCGATCCGTGATGTGGGGTTCACACAGCCGGTGCCTGTGTATTGCGGACCCGCCGTATGCTGGCCACAATATGGCCATGGCCACAAAACGGCCGTGTGAACGAGCCCTTAGTAAGCCATTAAAGGGTATCAAATTCCAATATTTTATATTGTTTCTCCTTTGGAGAACATCACGATTTCTCACTACTGGCTAACACGGTACCAAACCTTTTTCATTTGACATAATGCCTCCTGAGATGTCTGTAGATATATTTAATAGCTCCAGTGTATAATGCTTCTGCGTTTCCACCTAATGCCAGTATATAATCCTCTTACGAATTCCCTCTTCATAATGTGTACATTGCCAATAAATATATACTGCCCACCCTGTATTGCCAATGGAGAAATCCCCTTGCAAAACAGACAAGAATACGACAGGTTCTATATTTTTGGTTGGACCATGGAGCAGACATTCAGATGCAGGCAGCACATGGTGTTGTCCACATCTTTTTTGCCGCCATTGAAATGAATGAGTCCTCAGAAGATGTGGATCTGATGCAGATCAAAAATATGGTCATGTGAATGCACTTTCACACCTGTGGAACGGGGCTACGGCAGGCTGTTCACCAACCGGATCTGTGCTGCCGCAGGTGCACAAGTGGGGCCAGAACTACGCTCTGGCCCCATTCACTGCAATGGGGGCGGGCCGCGGATCTGGCCGCAGCACCGCAACCGCTGCCGAGAGGTGGCCGGAACAAAAATACAACATGGCGGGTCTGCAATACACGGGCACTGGCTGTGTGAACCCCGCATCACAGATCGTGGACGCATTCTTTTGAATGGGTCCACAATCAGAGATGCGGTGCGGTGCCGAACTGAGTGCATAACTGACTTATGAGTGCTTCTGTGGTGTTTCTGTCTGTGCCTCTGCACTGCAAAAACATAGAACTTGTTCTATGTTTTTGCGGTGCAGACAATCGGATGCGGATCGCAGATCCCATTGAAGTGAATGGGTCCGTGATCCGCATGCGGAAGCAACACAGTAGGTGTCTGTGCGGTCCGCAGCAAATTGCATTCCGCAGCACGGGCATGGCTACACTACGGCTGTGTGAACGAGCCCTAAAATACATTATGTTATAAAGTGACAAGCTTTCAAGACTCTGAGGTCCCTTCTTCAAGGCTAGGAATGAAAAAAAATCTGAAGAAACATGGATATATGCAGGAAAGAACAGAGAGGTGGAGTAATAAATTGCAAAACACCAACAATAAGAGGAGTGGTCTGAAATAAAGCCAAGGACTAAGCAGGAGTTGATTGATGGAACACTTAAGTTCTGGGATCAGGGGCGTAGCAGAGGTAGCAGTCGCTACCGGGCCCAGGAGTCTGAGGGGGCCCAAAGATCCTTGTGCTACATAAGAAGACACACAAAGTACTGAGGGCAGGGGGGCCCAAGCTGAACTCTTGCACCAGGCCAGATGAGCCTGGTGCTACGCCCCTGTCTGGGATGATGTACTAACTTTACAACAATGCAACAATGACATTGATCATCTGTATAAAGTCCTTCCATTAGTGATAGAAAAGAAAGGCAATACCACTGGCATGTAACATTCTGTATCACTAAAGTTTTTCATGAAAGAGAAAAGGGCAGCCCTAGATCAATGACATGGTTCTGGACTACAGCTACACGATGGTAATTCATTAGGATTGGGATATGTTTTGAATAAAATTATGCAATTGTTATTTTCTGCATTAAGCCCATAATTAAAGTTTGTTAAAATTAAACCCTGAATCAGAAGTACTATAGCATTTTTTTCTAAAGGTACACAGACCTGGGACTGCCAATGGGTGAAGGTTAGAGATGAGCGAACGTGCTCATTGCGAGCACTGTATCGCTCGGCTCCCATGTGAACAAATGCCCGCAGGCATTGCGGATCCATCCTCAGCTGCATGTAAGTCAATGGGGACGGATCGTTTGGTATGACACTCATACCAAACGGATCTGTCCCCACTGACTTTCAGTCGGGTGAGGAGGACGGAACCATTTGGTATGACACCCATTGCCTTACATGCAGCTGAGGACGGATCCGCAATGCCTGCGGGCATTTCGCACGGGAGCCGAGCGATACAGTGCTCGTAATGAGCATGTTCGCTCATCTCTAGTGAAGGTCCAAACCACCAAAATAATTTTAAAAAAATGTAAGGGGGACAAAACCAGTGGCATGTACTGCTCTGTGGAAAGTTTTTTTTCTAAAAATAAGCTCCACCTCAGGGACCAAAGACAATAAGAATGTTTTGTGTTATATTTTCCAATAGCGACATGAATGGGCTTCTATAACTTACTTAAAGGGGTTGTCCGGGTTCAGAGCTGAACCCGGACATACCTTTAAATTCAACCAGGCAGCCCGCCTGAACAGGGCATCGGAGGGCAAAGGCATTTAGCCCGGTTCCGGTGACGTACCGGGCTCTGCCAGGCGGAGGCTTCCGCCCGGCAGTGAGCCCGGTGACGTCACCGGCGCTGATGGGCGGGCTTTAGCGCTGCCCTAGCCAGTAAAATGGCTAGGGCAGCGCTAAAGCCGGCCCATTACAGCCGGTGACGTCACCGAACTCACTGCCGGGCGGAAGTGTGTTATGTAAACAAAAGAGCCCTTGCCCTGCGCGATCCAGCGCAGGGCAAGGGAGGGCATCGGAGCATGAGATGCTCCGATGCCCTGTTCAGGCGGGCTGCCTGGGTGAATATAAGGGTACGTCCAGGTTCAACTCTGAACCCGGACAACCCCTTTAACTTGTAATCAGGCCTCATCCACAAGACAGGGAAATACAGGGACTGAAATACATCAACACCTCCCACCTTTCTTATCTGAGCAGTGGCTGAATGTACAGTATATACACAAAGGAGAGCTCCATATCTGTCTGTATCACACTCTATGCAGATACATACAATAGCTTCAAAGACAGTATCACACCTAATAGAATTAGATACACAGGACAGCAGGAAACTATCACGCAAGGTAGGATTAGATACACAGCTCAGCAGGCAGTATCACACTCTATACAGACGCATTCAATAGCTTCAAATACAGTATCACACCTAATAGGTTTCTGCTGACCTGTGTATCTAATTCTATCACACAAGGTAGGATTAGACACACAGCTCAGCAGGCAGTATCACACAAAATAGGATTAGATACACAACTCTGCAAACAGTATAACACATGATAGGATTAGATACACAACTCTGCAAACAGTATCACACACGATAGGATTTGATACACAGCTCAGCATACAGTATCACACATGACAGGATTCAAACAAAGTAATAGCTGATCTCAGGGAGACCAGCTACAAAAAACACCGTTGAGCCTCATTTAAGAGTCTCAACACAGCAATCCAAAGTGCAAAGCTTTCTGGGAAACAGTAATATGCAAAATAACCCCAGTTATGGGTTTACAACAAAGTGAAAGCCAGATATCCCTCAAAGGAAGGAAAACCGGTTAGCCAGAATCCAACTCTACACTGATGAGGGGCAATACCCCGAAACAGCTGTCTGTGGATGGATAACATGATAGGATTAGATGCACAGCTCAACATACAGTATCACACATGATAGGATTAGATACACAGCTCAGCAGACAGTATCACACATGATAGGATTAGATACACAGCTCAGCAGACAGTATCACACTCTATACAGACACATACAATAGCTTCAACGACAGTATCACACCTAATAGAATTAGATACACAGGTCAGCAGAAAACTATCACACAAGGTAGGATTAGATACACAGCTCAGCAGACAGTATCACACTCTATACAGAAACATACAATAGCTTCATAGACAGTATCATACCTAATAGGATTATATACATAGCTCAGCAGACAGTATCACACAGAACAGAATTAGATACACAGCTCAGTAGACAGTATCACACATGATAGGATTAGATACATAACTCAGCAGAAAGTATCACACATAATATGATTACATACACAGCTTAGCAGACAGTATCACACTGAAAGGATTAGATACACAGCTGAGCAGTCAGTATCACACATAATAGGATTAGTTAGACAGCTTAGCAGACACTGTCACCCAGAATAGGATTAGATACACAGTTCTGCAGACAGTATCACACATGATAGGATTAGATACACAACTCTGCAAACAGTATCTCACCTGATATGATTAGATACAGAAATCAGCAGGCAGTATCACACATGATAGGATTAGATACACAACTCTGCAAACAGTATCACACATGATAGAATTAAATACACAACTTAGCAGGCAGTATCACACACAATAGGCTTAGATACAAAACTCTGAATATTGTATCACACCTAATAGGAATAGATACACAACTTTGCAAACAGTATCACACATGATAGGAATAGATACACAACTCTGCAAACAGTATCACACAGTATCAGCTGTCTGTGGATGGATAACATGATAGGATTAGATACACAGCTCAACATACAGTATCACACATGATAGGATTAGATATGCAGCTCAGCAGACAGTATCACACATGATAGGATTAGATACACAGCTCAGCAGACAGTATCACACTCTATACAGACACATACAATAGCTTCAAAGACAGTATCACACCTAATAGAAATAGATACACAGGACAGCAGGAAACTATCACGCAAGGTAGGATTAGATACACAGCTCAGCAGACAGTATCACACTCTATACAGACACATTCAATAGCTTCAAAGACAGTATCACACCTAATAGAATTAGATACACAGGTCAGCAGAAACATATCACACAAGGTAGGATTAGACACACAGCTCAGCAGGCAGTATCACACAAAATAGGATTAGATACACAACTCTGCAAACAGTATCACACCTGATAGGATTTGATACACAGCTCAGCAGACAGTATCACACATGATAGGGTTAGATACACAGCTCAGCAGACAGTATCACACATGACAGGATTCAAACAAAGTAATAGCTGATCTCAGGGAGACCAGCTACAAAAAACACCGTTGAGCCTCATTTAAGAGTCTCAACACAGCAATCCAAAGTGCAAAGCTTTCTGGGAAACAGTAATATGCAAAATAACCCCAGTTATGGGTTTACAACAAAGTGAAAGCCAGATATCCCTCAAAGGAAGGAAAACCGGTTAGCCAGAATCCGACTCTACACTGATGAGGGGCAATACCCCGAAACAGCTGTCTGTGGATGGATAACAGGATTAGATGCACAGCTCAACATACAGTATCACACATGATAGGATTAGATACACAGCTCAGCAGACAATATCACACATGATAGGATTAGATACACAGCTCAGCAGACAGTATCACACTCTATACAGACACATACAATAGCTTCAACGACAGTATCACACCTAATAGAAGCAGCAGAACACTTTCACACAAGGTAGGATTAGATACAAGCTCAACAGACAGTATCACACTCTATACAGACACTTACAATAGCTTCATAGACAGTATCACACCTAATAGGATTAGATACATAGCTCAGCAGACAGTATCACACAGAACAGAATTAGATACACAGCTCAGTAGACAGTATCACACATGATAGGATTAGATACATAACTCAGCAGAAAGTATCACACATAATATGATTACATACACAGTTCAGCAGACATTATCACACAGGAAAGCATTAGATACACAGCTGAGCAGGCAGTATCACACATAATAGGATTAGATACCCATCTTTGCAGACAGTATCGCACATGATAGGATTAGATACACAACTCTGCAAACAGTATAGCACATGATAGGATTAGATACACAACTCTGTAAACAGTATCTCACCTGATATGATTAGATACAGAAATCAGCAGGCAGTATCACACATGATAGGATTAGATACACAACTCTGCAAACAGTATCACACATGATAGGATTAAATACACAACTTAGCAGGCAGTATCACATACAATAGGCTAAGATACAAAACTCTGAAGATTGTATCACACCTAATAGGAATAGATACACAACTCTGCAAACAGTATCACACATGATAGGAATAGATACACAACTCTGCAAACAGTATCACACATGATAGGAATAGATACACAGCTCAGCAGACAGTATCACATATGATAAATTACAAATTACAAATCGCTATTTATGGCAAGGTAAACGTCCCAGGCTAAACCTTGATCTCCTAACACAACATAAAACCCGCAGGGGAATGTCCTTGCCAGACTGGAGGCTATATTATGAAGCAGTACACCTTACAAGAATCATAATCTGGGCCAGAGATGAGGGGAACAAATTATGGACCTCATTAGAAGCTCACCAATCCACACTCCCTTTACGTTCATTGATCTGGCTCAAAGATTTCCACCCCACTTCACAATATACCAGTAATGAGCTAATGAAAACCACACTCAAAATATGGTCCAAATACAAAGGAAACCTCAGTTCGACAGCATCCCCCATAATGGCAAAAGCAGACATACCGGAACTATATCTCCCCAAATACGCCAACATTCAATAAAAGCTTTCTGATCTTAAACAGGTCCCTCTGTTCTCCCTATCAGATACAGAATACAATCTAGACCCATTAGAAAACTTACCACTCCTATCCCTCCAAAAATCCCACGTACAATTGCTAGCTGCCACCCTACTCAAATCAGCAGACTCAAACAGGGAACTCACGCATTTTGAAAAACTTATTTCCACCAGAGCTCTGCCAAAACACCTTCTATCTCAACTCTATCACATATTACAACTATTGAAATTTCCAGCAAACAGAACCTACATAGAGACTTTGAGCAGGGACTTCAACACCACATGGACTAACGATGAAATCAAACATATTTATTGCCTCTCCCACAGTGTCTCACATTGTACTAGATTGCAAGAAACTCCTTTAAACTAATCACAAGATGGTACCTCACACCAGTACGTCTCAGACAAATGAACTGCCTGAGTTCCGACTTTTGCTGGAAATATAAACAAGCACAAGGCTCCTACCTACATTTGTGGTGGGCCTGCCCCATACCTCAACCCTTCAGCTACTAGAAAACATCAGAGAAATTTGCTCACTGAAAGAATTACCTACACCCATCTCTGTATTACTAAACATTAGGCTCTTACACATGTCTCGTAATACACAAAAATTATTCCAGTTCCTAACAGCCGCAGCTAAAACCCTTATTCCCCAACACTGGAACCAACCAACCTCACCCACGGTAGCGCAGTGGCTGTTAAAAGTAGACCACATATTCCATATGGAGGAACTCTCCGCATGGGGGAATAGATCACACCACACATTTCAAAAACTCTGGGAAAGGTGGATCTCCTTTAGGAAGTTCGCCCCTTGTATAACAACCCTCTTGGACGTCAGTCAACATATTTAACCAAAATAGAGATACAGAACCAGAATAAATATGGTGCCAAATACTTCCCCTGAACTTCATCCCCCCCCAAACCCCTCCACCTTCCTACATTCCTTTCTCACAATATACCAATACCCCCCTTGTTCTCGTTTAGTGTTCACCACTGACGACTGACTGATCTTTACATATTCAGTTCACGTCCTGTCATCCGCTCTGTATTGAGCTCGCAAAAGCAGCTCTCCTTCATATGTTTAACAATCATCATTCAGTCGCACAATGTTCAGCTAATGTTTGTTTTTCAACTGTATGTTACATGTTACCTTATAACCTGCCACACCATAACTCATGTGGTGTTTATCTTTATGTACCTCATAAAATTTATAAAAAGATACTTGAAAAGAAAAGAACTGGTGTAGGAAGAAGAGATTTGGGTTCTTGGAGAACTGGGCCGACTTCTCTGTCGGCTACAGGCTCTACCGTAGGGATGAGCTGCACCTCAATTGGGAAGGTGCAGCTGTTTGGGGGGAGAAGATGGCTAGAAGGCTGGAGGAGTGTTTTAACTAGGGACTGGGGGGAGGGTGACTACATTATAGGAGGGGAAGATAGTGCAGACCTGGGGCAAGGTAATGGAACTGGGGGAGGAATGGAAGGAGGAACTAGAACAGTTCAGAAGGAAAGGTGTAGGGTAAAAAATATACATAGCCCTCTTAACTGTATGTACACTAATGCCAGAAGCCTAAGTAATAAAACTGGTGAACTGGAATTAGTGATGTGTGAGAAGGACTATGACATACTGGGAGTAACTGAGACATGGCTGGATGATAGCTATTATGGGCAGGTAATGTACAGGGTTACAGTCTGTTTAGAAAGGATCGCCAAAACCGTAGAGGGGGAGGGGTCTGCCTTTATGTAAAGTCCTGTCTAACGCCCACACTCCGGGAAGATATAAGTGAGGGACATGAGCAGGGCCGGACTGGCCGTCTGGCACTTCTGGCAAATGCCAGAAGGGCCGCTGCCCTCCATGGGCCGGTGCCGGTCCCGTCCCCCCTTGCAGGGCTGCACCGCCAATTAGCCAGGTGCGGCGCGGTCCTGCGCACAGATGGGGGCGGTGGCGGGGCAGAGGGAGATGAGCGCTTCCATTGAGGAAGTGCTCATCTCCATAGTCATCTGTATCGCCGTCCTCAGGACGGCGATACAAATGCCTGTATTGTACTGTGGGACAGGGGAGGGAGAGGCGTCTCCCTTGCCCATTCCTCTGATAGGCTGCAGCCTATCAGAGGCGGGCTCAGGCGGCGCAATTACGTCATTGTGCCGCCTGAGTCGTACAGCACGGGACACAGGCCGGAAGAGGCCTGCATCGCATCGCTGCCAGCACCACGGAGGTAAGTATATAAGTGTTAATTTTTTTTTATTGTAGCACGGACCGGAGTTCTATTGGGGGCACTGGGTGCATTTTTACTGGCACATCAGGGGCATTTTACTGGCACTGGGGGCATTTTTACTGGCACAATGGGGCACTGGGGGCATTTTTATTGGCACTGGGGGCATTTTTACTGGCACATGGGGCACTGGGGGCATTTTTACTGGCACTGGGGGCATTTTTACTGGCACATGGGAGCACTGGGGGCATTTTTACTGGCACTGGGGGCACTAAGGGCATTTTTACTGACACTGGGGGCATTTTTCCTGGCACTGGAGGCATTTTTACTGGCACTGGGGGTATTATTACAGGCACTGGGGCCATTTTTTCCTGGCACATGGGGTCACTGGGGGCATTTGTTACTGGCACATAGGGCACTGGGGGCATTTCTTACTGGCACATGGGGGCACTGGGGGCATTTCTTACTGGCACTGGGGCATTTCTTACTGGCACTTGGGGGCATTTATTTATGGCATGGGGGCACTGAGGGTATTTTTACTGGCACTGGGGGCATTTTTACTGGCACCTGGGGGCATTTTACTGGCACTGGGGCCATTTTTACTGGCACATGGGGGCACTGGGGGCATTTTTACTGGCACATAGGGCAATGGGGGCATTTTTTACTGGCACAGGGGGGCACTTCTTACTGGCACTTGGGGGCATTTATTTATGGCATGGGGCACTTGGGGCATTTTTACTGGCACTGGGGGCATTTTTCTGGCACATGGGGGCACTGGGGCATTTTTTTACTGGCACATAGGGCACTGGGGGCATTTCTTACTGGCACATGGGGGCACTTCTTACTGGCACTTGGGGGCATTTATTTATGGCATGGGGCACTGGGGGCATTTTACTGGCACTGGGGGCATTTTTCTGGCACATGGGGGCACTGGGGCATTTTTTACTGGCACAAGGGGGCACTGGGGGCATTTCTTACTGGCACATGATTTTGGGGGGAAACTTCTAGCGCATTATTGGGGCATTTCTTACTGGCACATAATTTGGGAGGCATCTATGGGTGGGGAGCACTTCTTACTGGCACATTATTGGGGTGAAATTTTGGGGGCACTTCTTACTGGCACATTGGAAGCATTATTACTTCTGGGGCACATTGGGGACATTAGTACTGTTGGGAGCACTATTACTAACAAGTGCACTCTGGCAGAGAATTATTAGTTGGGACTTTGGGGGGTCACTATTACTGTGGGGAGCACTGTTACTGTGGGGGTCACTATTACTGTGGGGGCACCTGGCACAGTATCAGCGCAGTTATTTCTGGGGGGCACTATTACTGTGGGGGCACCTGGCACAGTATCAGCACAGTTATTTCTGGGGGACGTTATGTTTACACTATTACGGGACACTATTTGCTGGGCGCAGTTATTTTAGGACACTGTGCCAATAATTATTGAAGGGCACTATCTGTGTGGTACTAGTGGCAAAGTACTGGGGGTGGTAGGATGATTTGTCCAGAAGACGGGAGGATGATGGAAAAGTAGTAAACTAAGATTTTTTTCTGTCAAACTGCAGAGATGAGAAATGGCTGAAAAATGGTGTCTGGTCTGAAAGGAGAAGATGAGGAAAGAAAAGATCTACATCAGATGGGGTGCTGTATTATAATGGATGTAAGAGGTATGGGGTGCTGTATTATACTGGATGTATGAGGTATGGGGTGCTGTATTATACTGGATGTACGAGGTATGGGGCGCTGTATCATACTGGATGTAAGAGGTATGGGGCGCTGTATTCGGCTACATTCACATGAACATTGTGTTTTGCAGTCTGCAAATTGCGGATCCGCAAAAAAAGGATGATGTTCCGTATGGCATCCGTTTTTTTGGCGGATCCACTGTAACAATGCCTATCCTTGTCCGCAAATGGACAAAAATAGGAATAGACATACAGATGCGGACAGCACACAGTGTTCATTGAAGTGAATGGGTCCGCATCTGAGCCGCAATATATGCAGATCGGAGGCCGCAAAAACAACTGTGGTGTGAATGTAGCTTTACCCTGTATGTTCTGTAGTGATATACGTAATGTTAGGAGGGAAAAGGTTAGGGTGAGAATTTGGCATGGGGGGGGGTTCAATTTTTGACTTGGCCGGCAGAAAAGCTAGGTGCACCAGCGCTGAGGAGGGGGGGGGGGCCAAGCTGAACTCTTGCACCAGGGCCCATGAGCCTTTAGCTACGCCCCTGATCTTCCCCCTGAAGCTGCAGCTGCACGCCACACTTTAATCCTATTGCCGCCCGCTGCGTCCGACCGCTGGGCCGCCTGTACCCTTCCCTGCTGCGTGGCGCATCTTTACCTCCTCACGGTGGCCACAGCAGCCAATGGAGAAGCAGCTTCTCACTGCTAGAGGCTCCTTCCTGGCTGTGCAGGTCCCGCCCCACTGCCGTGCTCACAGCTTCAGTCAGTGAGTCAACGCAGCGGCGGGTCAGGCTCTCACAGCAGGAAGAGGAGCAGCTAGTTTTGCTCGTTCGTCGGCTGATTAGGGCCACTTTTACACGGGCCGATTATTGGCACTAGCGTTCCTAGGAACGCTTTTTCGGACGATAATCGGCCCGTGTAAAAGGACCTTTACACATCAATCTGGGTAATAGGGCCACTGATGAACTAAAAGACTTTTGACATGTCAGAGAGACATATCAAAAGTTTTGATCAGTCCGGGTCTGAGTTCTAGACCCGTACCCTATCAGGAGATATAGCTTTTCCATCTCTCTCTGCAGGGGGCGGTTTATTTACCTTGTTTGGTGTGGTTTACGTTTATTCAATTATTATATTTTAATAATTTTTAGGGCCTCTAAAAGGGTTGGCTGTGACTTTAAAAAGTCGAGGCATGTGGGCCTCTTTGATTTCAAAATGCCAGGGCTGAATTTCAGTCCCAGTCCGGCCCTGGACATGAAGATGTGGAATCACTTTGGGTAGAAATAAATGGAGCCAAAAACAATAATAAAATAGTAATAGGAGTTTATTATAAACCACCCAATATACCAGAGTCCACAGAAAATCTACTTCTAAACGAAATAGACGAGGCGGCAAATCATAATGAGGTCATTATTATGGGGGACTTCAACTACCCAGATATAGACTGGGAAACTGAAACCTGTATATCTCATAAAGGAAACAGGTTCTTGGCAATAACCGAAGACAATTATCTTTCCCAACTGGTTCAGGACCCGACTAGAGGGACGCCATACTGGACTTAGTATTAACCAATAGACCTGATAGAACAACAGATGTGCAGGTTGGGGGACACCTGGGAAATAGTGACCATAAAATAATAACCTTCCAATTGTCATTCAAAAGAGTGTCTCTTCCGGAAGGCACAAAAATACCAAACTTCAAAAAAGCAAAATTTAGCCAACTAAGAGAGGCCATAGGCCTAACTAACTGGCACAAAGTCCTCAAAAATAAAAATACAGCCACAAAATGGGATATTTGTAAAAGCATCCTCATATCCAATTGTGAGAGGTACATACCTTATGGGAATAAAAGGTTAAGGAACAAAAAAAAACAATGTGGATAAATAGAACTGTAAAGAAAGCAATAAATGACAAAAAGAAAGCATTTAAATCACTAAAACAGGAGGGGAGCAAGGAAGCATTGAAAAACTATAAGGACAAAAATAGAACATGTAAAAGACATATAAAAGCAGCCAAACTAGAGACTGAGAGATTAACCGCCAAAGAGAGTAAAACTAACCCTAAAATGTTCTTTAATTATATAAATGGTAAAAAGTATAAACCTGAAGGCGTCGGCCCCTTACAGAGTAATGAGGGGGGAGTTGCAGAGAGCAATGAGGAGAAAGCAAAGCTACTAAATATTTTTTTCTCCACTGTATTCACTGAGGAAAAAAAATGTCAGATGAAATGCAGAATATAAAAGTAAATTCCCCTTTAAAAGTGCCCTGTCTGACCCAGGAAGAAGTATAGCGACGTCTTAAAAAGATTAAAATAGACAAACCGCCAGGACCGGATGGCATACACCCCTGTATCCTAAGAGAATTAAATAATGTCATCGCCAGACCCTTATTTCTGATATTTAAGGACTCTATACTGACAGGGAGTGTTCCACAGGATTGGCGCATAGCAAATGTGGTGCCAATATTCAAAAAGGGTCCAAAAACAGAGCCTGGGAACTATAGGCCGATAAGTTTAACATCTGTCGTGGGTAAACTGTTTGAAGGTTTTCTAAGAGATGCTATCTTGGAGTACCTCAATGAAAATAAGAAAAATAACTCGATATCAGCATGGCTTCATGAGGGATCGGTCATGTCAAACCAATTTAATCAGTTTCTATGAGGAGGTAAGTTCTAGACTTGACAGCGGCGAATCAATGCATGTCGTATATCTGGACTTCTCCAAAGTATTTGACATGGTACCACATAAAAGGTTAGTATATAAAATGAGAATGCTTGGACTGGGAGAAAATGTCTGTATGTGGGTAAGTAACTGGCTCAGTGAAAACAGAGGGTGGTTATTAACGGTACATACTCAGATTGGGTCACTGTCACTAGTGGGGTACCACAGGGGTCAGTATTGGGCCCTATTCTCTTCAATATATTTATTAATGATCTTGTAAAAGGCTTGCACAGTAAAATATCAATTTTTGCAGATGACACTAAACTGTGTAAAGTAATTAACACAGAAGAGGACAGTACACTGCTACAGATGGATCTGGATAGATTGGAGGCTTGAGCAGAGAAGTGGCAGATGAGGTTTAACACTGACAAATGTAAGGTTATGCACATGGGAAGGAGTAATGCAAGTTACCAGTACATACTGAATGGTAAAAAATTGGGTAACTCAGACATGGAAAAGGACCTAGGAATTTTAGTGAACAGCAAACTAAGCTGTAGAAACCAGTGTCAGACAGCTGCTGCCAAGGCCAATAAGTTAATGGGTTGCATCAAAAGGGGCATAGATGCCTGTGATGAGAACATAGTCCTGCCACTTTACAAATCATTAGTCAGACCACACATGGAGTACTGTGTACAGTTCTGGGCTCCTGTGAACAAGGCAGACATAGCAGAGCTGGAGAGGGTTCAGAGGAGGGCAACTAAAGTAATAACTGGAATGGGTGGACTACAGTACCCAGAAAGATTATCAAAATTAGGGTTATTGACTTTAGAAAAAAGACGACTGAGGGGAAATCTAACAACTATGTATAAATATATCAGGGGTCAGTACAGAGATCTCTCCCATGATATATTTATCCCCAGGACTGTGACTGTGATGAGGGGACATCCTCTGCGTCTGGAGGAAAGAAGGTTTGTACACAAACATAGAAGAGGATTCTTTACGGAATCCTATGGAACTCTCTGCCTGAGGAGGTGGTGATGGTGAGTTCACTAAAAGAGTTCAAGAGAGGCCTGGATGTATTTCTGGAGGGTAATAATATTACAGGTTATAGTTACTAGACATGGGTCGTTGATCCAGGGAGTTATTCTGATTGCCTGATTGGAGTAGGGAAGGAATTTTTTCCCTTAAAGTGGGGAAAATTGGCTTCTACCTCACAGGGTTTTTTTTTCCTTCCTCTGGATCAACTTGTAGGAAAACAGGCCGAAATGGATGGACAGATGTCTTTTTTCGGCCTTATAAACTATGTTACTATGTAAGAGCAGTGAGACTATGGAACTCTCTGCCTGAGGAGGTGGTGATGGTAAGTTCACTAAAAGAGTTGAAGAGGGGCCTGGATGTATTTCTGGAGTGTAATAATATCACAGGTTATAGTTACTACAGATGGGTCGTTGATCCAGGAAGTTATTCTGATTGCCTGATTGGTGTCGGGAAGGAATTTTTTCCCTAAAGTGGGGAAAATTGGCTTCTACCTCACAGGGGTTTTTTGCCTTCCTCTGGATCAACTTACAGGATAACTGATGGACAGATGTCTTTTTTGGCCTTATAACCTATGTTACTATATAAATCCATGCAACATAACATGAGGATAGGCCATCAATTTAAAAAAATCCTGGAATAACACTTTAAATCACATTAGTCCTTATGTTCAGAGCTCTGTGGAAAAATAAATTTCTGCCACTGCCAGGCTTCCATCACAAGCCTCCATAAGTAGGCTCAAACTCAATGTATACACGGCCTTTGATCTGATCATAGAGGAGTTCACTGAAAGCTCTTACCAACTGGTGAAAAGCTTGACTGAATGGCTGTTGACCAATTTTGAAGGGCAGATTTTTCTTGAATGTTTTTTAGGCACCATGTTGCATTTGAAGAGATGCAGCGGTACCTCTACAGCTAAACCCCCAAGGAATCTTTGACCCTACAGGAGTTTCAAAGAATTTAAAAACACTGAAAATTAATAATTACATTTTTACAATAAAATGCTGCTTTATCTCTATTTTTTTCACAAGGGAGAAGAGGAGAAAATGCACCCAAAGTATTTTTCTAAAAATAGAAATGCCACCATTTGTTGAAATAACTGGAATTGTTTTGAGCTCCATGTTTCATTTGAAGTAACCCTGTCATACCAGTATAATGTAAAACGCCAGAAGTGAAACAACACCCATCAAGGAATTAATTGAGGGTGTATAGTGTTTGGCTTGACCCCACAGTTGCATCATACACATTTTGAGATTGAGCCATGAAATAAAAGGTACATTGTTTTTCAATTTCCTTTTAATTTTAGTCTCAAATGTTTCATTTTCATAAGCGGAAATAAAGGAAGAAACACCCCAAATTTTGTGACATAATTTTTCCTATCTCACAGATTATTGTTTGGACACAATGAAGAGTTCAGAAGACAAAGGGCACCATTAGCATTTAAGGCCTAGTTTGTGCATTTATACAGCACTGGCTGACAACTGCATAGGCCTCAAGATGAAGTTTTAAAAAATGTAACCTGAAGAAGTGACCCCATTTTGGAAACCACATCTCTTTTTGATTTGCATATTGCTTTTCCCAGGGAGCCTTGTTTTAGATTCACCAACGTTGAGACTCGTGATGGTGTCTCTGTGGTGATGATGGTTGATCTCCCTGAGGTCAATAATCTTTTCTTAAATAATCTTCTACTAGGCATTGCTCCCACTAGCCAGATTTCTACTCCACACTGATGAGGGGCAAATATCCCGAAACAGCTTTCTGTGGATGGATACCATGCTTTGGCATAGGTGGTTTCCTTTTGGAGACTGCCCTTCCCTTGGTTGTTCCTTCCCGGTGAAAGGCCTGGCTAGTTTGACTGTTGTTGAGACACATGATGGTGTCTCCATGGTTTTCTTTTTGATATGCATATTGCCACCATTTGTTGTCATAACTGTAATTGTTTTGAGCTCCATGTTTCAGTTGAAGTAACCCTGTCATACCAGTATAATGTAAAACCCCAGAAGTGAAACAACACCCATCAAGGAATTAATTGAGGGTGTATAGTGTTTGGCTTGACCCCACAGTTGCATACATAAATACATACATTTTGAGATTGAGACATGAAATAAAAGGTACATTGTTTTTCAATTTCCTTTTAATTTTAGTCTCAAATGTTTCATTTTCGCAAGCGGAAATAAAGGAAGAAACACCCCAGATTTTGTGACATAATTTTTCCTAGCTCACAGATTATTGTTTGGACACAATGAAGAGTTAAGAAGAGAAAGGGCACCATTAGCATTTAAGGTCTAGTGTGTGCATTTATACAGCACTGGCTGACAACTGCATAGGCCTCAAGATGAAATTTTTAAAAATGTAACCTGAAAAAGTGACCCCATTTTGGAAACCACATCCCTCACAGAATTTACCCACAGGTGTCGTGAACATTTTGAAGCCACAGGTGTTTTGCAAAATTTTTGTTTTTCAGATATACCAAAATGTTGAGCCCATTGTGTGCCAATGTGAAAAGTAAGCCCTCTTATTAATATGTTGTGTTTAAAGACCCTAAATGTGGATCCAAAAATGATAGACAATGAATAGGCACTGCCTTAAGTATGTTATACACCACCACCGTACCAGGCCTCAAGCAACATGTGTCAATCCGTGGTGCTCAGCCCGCCAATAGATCCACTTGAAAATCCAAAAATGATAGACAATGAATAGGGCGGCACTCACCAAAATGATTTTCTGCAGCTTTATTCGTCCATGTATATAAGATCAGGGCAATGCGGGTACAGCACAGCAAGAAGTGACACCCGTTTCGCACGTCCTGCGCTTCCTCAGACTTCCATACGCGACGACGACGGCATGCTCACGTCTTATGCATGCACGTCTGTATCATTGCCATGGTTACAAAGATGTGTACATAAGTGAATTAAAAACATAAAAATAATAAACAAATATACATACTAAATGAACACTGCAAGATCATTTTTGTCATTCAGTCCAAGTGGACCCATCACATCAGTTTTAATAATCCACGAAGCCTCCTTCTGTAGTAAACAGCTGGCATTGTCGTCTATCATTTTTGGATTTTCAAGTGGATCTATTGGCGGGCTGAGCACCACGGACTAACACATGTTGCTTGAGGCCTGTACGGTGGTGGCGTATACACATACTCAAGGCAGTGCCGACTGTTTTCTTACTTTGAGGTTGTTTGATGATTGAACTGTACTTGCAAGTCTGAGCACGCTTATAAGATGAGTGTGGAGATTATTATGGACACTGAAACGGAGACGGCCTCTGAGATATGGGACACAGCTCTAATTGCAGGGCGGACTGATGCGGGTACATTTTTTTCACAATGCAATGATAAAGATTTTTCAAATAATGAGCACTCGCACTTTAGAGCAGAAGGTCATTCAATTTGCTGAGAAAGAAGTGCGTCTTTTTTGGACCATTAACTCTTTGCAGTCTTAAGTGGCACATAATAGAGTAGCGAGAGGATTACGTGTTTTTAAAGAGATGTCCCAATTTCAAGATGATCTTGAATTTGAGCAGCAATGGAGAACTCTGCATTTAGAACACTCTTTAAATTGATGCAGTTGGTTTTAGTGAGGAATACTAAAGAATATGACCATGTGGTGACAGAAAAAAATATGGTCAAATGTGAGTTAAAGAAGCGGTTAACAGAGAACCAGCTACAATTTTTTATGAGAAAGCTGGAAAAATGTTTGATACCAATACAATCGGATATAAAAGAGAGGAAGCGTAATAAGTTTGTATGAGATAAACAGGACTATGATAATGGCAGATTTTTTGATTGTATGTCTAAAAGACGTGTACACAAGAGGAATCGTCAGAGTAGAAAACGGAATAATGAGTATTGGACCACCAAACCAAACCCCCTTTAGGAGGAGAACATGAAGGGGAAGGACGCCGAGAAGGAAGAAATCGTAGGGGCGATTACAAGAGAAATCAAATGTCGTGGAGACAGTAATCTTGGATTCTGGTGAAGTACCAGAATTGCCCTTGGGTTATAATGTTATTAATCTGACACAGTTCCCTTTAAGCAATGACTGCCTATCACTTTTATCAAAAGGTTTGAATTACAATATCACAGGAAAATTTGATGAGGTGCAATTTGAGGTGGATTTATATAAGTCAGTTAGGAAGCTTAATTTGTTTAGATTTTTTCAGGGTAGTAATAATCGCACTCCATTGAAAAAAGAGGGAGAGTTATCGACTAAGGTAGGAAGATTGGGGTTCTCTGTTGGTGCAAGTGTTGATCAACAAGATGAGTATATTGTTGATACCCTATTAGAATTGCAGGGCTGCCCTCCTGTGGATGATGCAACAGAATTGCAGGCTGATATGCCCTTTACTAAGGGGATAAAATCCACTTTTTCCCAACCCTTGCCGGCCGGCAGTAACCTGGATGTTTTACAGAAGCAAGTATTGAAAGAGGTAAAAGCTCTCATATATCCAAAAGTGGAGAGCAATTTAAGCGATAAGGAGGAAAGAGCCCTGAAATGGTCAAGTAAACAGAAACATCTAGTGGTGAAGCCAGCCAACAAGGGGGGGAACATAATGGTTATGCATAGGGAATATTATGTTCAAGAAGCGGAGAGACAATTGAGTAATACACAGGTTTATGTGCCCTTATCAGCAAATCCTATGCATAGGTATCAGAATCAATTGAGATCTTTGCTGTAGAAGTATACCGAGAATGGTGTACTATCTAAATGGACTGCGGAAAGACTGTACCCCGAATTCCCGACTAAGCCAGTATGGTACTTTTTACCGAAAGTCCATAAGTCACTGGATAACCCGCCTGGACGTCCTATTGTCACAGGGATTGCTTCAGTTACTGAGCCCCTGTCACAGTATGTAGATTGGCTACTGCGTCCTTTATTAAAAGGATTTGTTTCATATCTTAAAGATACAGGTGACGTCTACATAATAGTAAGATCTGTTCTACTGTATACAGGAAACCCACCTTCACGAATTCCCTATTGCACCACGGTAGCTTCCATCCGCCACATGTTAAATCTGCAGTACCATTTGGGCAGTTTATGCATATAAGAAGGATTGTGTCAGATGATTTTGAGAACCAATCCAAGGATTTGAAAAGAAGGCTATAGCCTTCTTTTCAAAGAATCCTGAAAAACCAATAGATTCTGCATATACTGTATAAGGGCATCCAAATGTGAGAAGAGGGAATACCCTGGCATGACACGCATAGGTCAAGTTAGACCGGTATTCACATTTGATTATAGTCCTATCGCAGTTGCTATTAAAAAGGCAATCGTAAACAACTGGCATGTACTGGCACATTGAAAGTCATTTAAAGAGAGGACACAGTTTAAACCGATCATCAGTTTTAGGAGGAGTAGAACTATCAGAGATACCTTAGCGAGAAGTATGTTCCAGGAGGAAGAGGTTAATTGGTTAGGTAAATTTAGTATGAAGGGAAATTTCAGTTGTGGACATTGTTCTATGTGTAGATTTGTCCATAAGTCTAGGTATCTAAAGATAGGAGGAATAGATCATGTTGTGAAGCAGTTTATCTTTTGCAAAACCCAATTTGTGGTTTATGTTATTTTTTGTCCCTGTGGGAGGTTCTACATAGGGAAAACAATAGAGATGAGCGAGCACTAAAATGCTCGGGTGCTCGTTATTCGAGTCAAATTTTTCCCGATGCTCGGGTGCTCGTTTCGAATAACGAACCCCATTGAAGTCAATGGGAGACTCGAGCATTTTTTGCAGGGGACCAAAGCTCTGCACAGGGAAGGTTGCGTGAAAACCTGGAAACCTCAGAAAATGATGAAAACACCACGGAAATTGACAGGAAACAGCAGGGACAGCATGCATGGATGCCTCTGAGGCTGCCTAATCGCACCATTACGCCAAATTCTAGGCAACAGCCTGGTGCTGACCCTCAAGACAATTGTGCTGACCCAGACCAAGATGGGAAAGGCACATGCACTGGCACATGTTAGGAAAGCACCCAACTAGGTGCAACGAAAGTCCATCACCGCCTGCGGGTGACACCACTGCCCATGCTGGCACTGCTGTCCTATCCCCCACCCCAGGACGCAGGCATAAGCGTCTCCCTCCCTGCACCCACCTAGTAGTCCACAGCGTACACAAAGTTCTCCCAGCACAGTGCCCAGCTCTCCCCATCCCAGACGGGCAAACACGCACTCCACACCCACCCTGTCCACAGCAGACACAAAGACCTCCAAGCACAGTGCCCAGCTTTCCTAATTCCAGACGGGCAAAGACAAACACTGCACCCACCGATTAGTCTCCACACATGGGTGAGTGCAGAGCCTTTTAGTGCCCCTCAAGACAATGTTTGTGTGCCAGGGCCGTGTAGTAACCCTCCTTGAAGTTGTGGGGGAGAGGCCTCCGTTAACCTTTAAGACAGTGTAGTGGCGAGCCTCCAAAAAATCGTGGGTGAGAGCCTGTAGGTGACCCTCAGAAACAATTGGTTTGAAAAAGCATGGTGGTGCACCCCTGAAAGACAGTCTGTGACTGAGATTGCAGGTGAACCCGCTAAAATTGTAGTCTGGCACATCTTGGTGGTGAACCCCTAAGATTGCAGTTTACAGCATGGCGGTGAACCCCAGAGTGGCTTGGTTAGACTAAGATAGCAGCTGAACCACCCAAAAATTTAACCTGACACAGCATGGCGGTGAAAACAGAGTGACTAAGTTAGATGAGGTAGCAGGTGAGCCATGCCTAAATTTAGCCTGACACAGCATGGCGGTGACAACAGAGTGACAAAGTTAAATGAGGTAGCAGGTGAGCCACGCAAAAATTTAGCCTGACACAGCATGGCGGTGACAAACGAGTGACCAAGTTAGATGAGGTAGCAGGTAAGCCACCCAAAAATTTAGCCTGACACAGCATGGCAGTGACAACAGAGTGACCAAGTTAGATGAGGTAGCAGGAGAGCCACACAAAAATTTAGCCTGACACAGCATGGCGGTGACACCAACAAGTGACCAAGTTAGATGACGTAGCAGGTGAGCCACCTAAACATTTAGCCTGACACAGCATGGCGGTGACACCAACAAGTGACCAAGTTAGATGAGGTAGCAGGTGAGCCACCCAAACATGTAGCCTGACACAGCATGGCGGTGACACCACCAAGTGACCAAGTTAGATGAGGTAGCAGGTGAGCCACCCAAAAATTTACCCTGACACAGCATGGCGATAACATCACCAAGTGACCAAGTTAGACTGAGGTAGCAGGTGAGCCACCCAAACATGTAGCCTGACACAGCATGGCGGTGACACCACCAAGTGACCAAGTTAGATGAGGTGGCAGGTGATCCACCCAAATATTTACCCTGACACAGCATGGCGGTGACAACAGAGTGACCAAGTGAGACTGAGTTAGCAGGTGAAGCACATAAAATTTAACCCTGACACAGCATGGCAGTGAACCCAGAGTGACCAAGTGAGACTGAGGTAGCAGGTGAACCACATCAAATTTTACCCTGACACAGCATGGCGGTGACAACAGAGTGACCAAGTGAGACTGAGTTAGCAGGTGAAGCACATAAAATTTTACCCTGACACAGCATGGCGGGGACAACAGAGTGACCAAGTGAGACTGAGTTAGCAGGTGAAGCACATAAAATTTTACCCTGATACAGCATGGCGGTGACAACAGAGTGACCAAGTGAGACTGAGTTAGCAGGTGAACCACATAAATTTTTACCCTGACACAGCATGGCAGGGACAACACAGTGACCAAGTGAGACTGAGTTAGCAGGTGAAGCACATAAAATTTTACCCTGACACAGCATTGCTGTGAACCCAGAGGGACCAAGTGAGACTGAGGTAGCAGGTGAAGCACATAAAATTTTACCCTGACACAGCATGGCGGTGAACCTAGAGTGACCAAGTGAGACTGAGGTAGCAGGTGAAGCACATAAAATTTTACTCTGACACAGCATGGCGGTGACAACAGAGTGACCAAGTGAGACTGAGTTAGCAGGTGAACCACATAAAATTTTACCCTGACACAGCATGGCAGGGACAACACAGTGACCAAGTGAGACTGAGTTAGCAGGTGAAGCACATAAAAATTTTACCCTGACACAGCATTGCTGTGAACCCAGAGGAACCCAGAGGTTTCCATATATGATACTGTAGAAGTACATACGTTAGCAATTCATGCCTGAATCTATGGTATAAATGACTGACAGGAACAGACAAGGGGAGTAGTCTATTCTCACTTTGGTGGGAGTTGCTGCGGAAGAAGATGGAACACATGGAACCTGAGGAGAAAAGCTTCTACCCTTCATCAATGACACTATGAACTTTCAGAATTACGCATGGACAATAGACTAAGACTTTTTCTTAAATTATTTTTGTAACTAATCAACTTCCATGAAGACTGACAATAAACCACATTATTCATTTTTTATATAACTTTTGTTGAATCCTGGTGATGAGTCCTCCAGGGGTTCCTTATTCCAAATAACGCATACACTATATTTGGATAGGAGAACCAGTAGTGATATTTTTCATGGACATTTATTATATTACATTGGCAAGCTAGTTATACCGCCATATTTAAGCTTGATGAGGGGGATTCACACACTCAAAGAGAATGTTCAAGCTTTAATAAGTCGGCGAATCTAAGAAGAATCTTCTGAAGGAGGACTACAAGTGCCAGACGTACCAAGACGTGCTGATGACAGAAGCCCAGCCTTGTATCTACTAAGGTTGTGAGTATGGATATTATAAGTTCTACTGCTGGTAAAAGTAGCTTACAATTTAGGTTTATGCCTAGTGAACAGTTAGATCTGCAGACAGTATGGTTTAATTTATATGCAGAATGTGAACAGGAAAACAAGAAGATAGACTGTAAGCGTATGTCAGTCAGTAAAGAGAAAGAGAAAATAAGGAATATTGTCCATATGGTGAAGGTCTTTCACAGAGTAGTGTCAGATAGATGCATAGATAATTGTAACAGTGCAGTTCCAACCACAGATGCTGTGATCTGTGAAGATGCATCTACTGAGGGTGGAATTGGCAATAAAGTAGGAGAAAGTAAGAATAATGATAATTTGAGAACTCAGCAGAATGAGATTAAACAGAATAGTATCATATCTGCTGAAGGTGACCGTAACCTTATAGATGAGGAAAGGTCAGTACAACTACAAAAGATATCGCACATTAAAGAGACCAGCTTACAATTAAAATTGCAGAAGCAATTAATGAAAATATGCAAAGAAATTCCTGCATATGATGCAAACCTCCATGTGTGCAGGAATTCTGAGATCTTTGAGAGCCATGCAGATAGATTTGAATTATCAAATGAACATAGGAATCGATTATTTAGATTGTGGCTTCCTATGAATTTTTCCTAGGAGTCTAGCAATGAAACAGGCTGATAATAATGATTCAAATGAGTGGCTTTCTTATAGTGATATTCAAAGGTTAAAAGAGCTGATTTGGTGCACTAGAAGTGACAGCATGCCAACATATGAAATCCTGAAAGAATTGAAAATAGGCAGAAAGGAATCCACATTTGGATTTCTGTCCATGTTTGAGCGGACATACAAAGCAGTTATTGAGAATGCCAAACCTTCACATATGATTCGTATGTTTGTTAAAAAGTTCTCATTTTTAGAGCCTTCTATGTTAGTGTTGGCATCAGAGAAACAATCGTTATTTCAGGCTGCAAAGTTTCTAGAGATTATGAGGAAGAACATGTCTCCATCACACATAAGAAGTGTAGAGAGAACTCAGGCAGATACTAAGATAGACAGAACCCAACCTAAGAAGAATCTAAAAGATTCTAAAAAAAGCAAAGATAGTGTTTATGAGCAACGTAGACATTTACATATAATGTTCAAACCCTATAACAAGATGAGTTCAGCCACAGAAACAAATCCACCAATTATTAATGAACATATATCCCAGTGTCAGCAATCTAAAGATAGTCCAACTGAAGTGAAGGATCTACAGAGGGAACAGAGTCAGATTTCTAACGGAGATATAAGTTTATAGATCAAATGTAAAGATATTCAGAACAAGATGAGTTCTAAATATGATTACTCTGACATTATTGAAGAAACAATTAAGGAAAAGTCAATGGATTTCTTAAACAATTTAAGAGATATTGACATTTCTAAATCAGTCATCCTGAACAGAATATTCCAGGATCTCATCAACAGAAGTTTTGAAAGAATAGGGTTACACATTGGCTAGGAATAAATCTATTGAGGACAGATATTTTGGTAATGGTTTTGGCCTGGATTAGGATAAGATTTAGTTTTTTCCCATTAAAGTTAGCTATAGAAAAGTTCTGATAACTTATGAGACATAATTATTAGGGTATACATGAATATACATAGACATGTGATACTTATTGTAAGATCAGAACATTGTAGGGGAAATCATTTAAATTATGGCTTCATCTTCTCTTCTCTATTTTTGTACAAGGACATGTAGAGGTTGGTTCCATATATATAGGTAAGGTAATAAGAAATAAAGTTTATTAGTTGTAACTCTATGTCGTAGAAGACAGAAGCTATAATTGTATATGTAATAGGATACTATTCTCTCTTGAGTCTAGAGACATTCCTTACTCTATACTGCAGGAGGTCAGAGAATAGAAGAATAGAAGAAAATATTTTTTATATTCTTAATACAGATAATATTGTTGGGAAATATATTTCTGTTGTATCTAATTTTTTCTATTTTTTCTATTTTCTCTAGTAGAAATTTTCTTGAGAAGCAGCATTAGACTGAAATAAAAAAATTTCCTTTCATAGCAATCTTCTCCACATAACTAAATAACTTTCAAAATTGCATGAAATGTAAAGTAATGAAACTGTTAATCATGTAACCCGTAACAATGTTTGACTAACATAATAACACTAAATGTAAGAGAATAAAGACATTATAACTTACATTGTGCATGAAGCATGGGGTTGTCTTGTGTTCAGCCATAAGAGCATATGATCAAGGAGTAAATGAGGACATTTGTGTCTAAGAATAGGTTATGTTATATCTATGCTTATGGAAAGGTCGAATTCTAGAAATTCAAGGACCTTACATTTATGAAAAATATTAAATTATTGTTTATTTGTGGTCCACAAATGAAATATTTCAGGTTTATAACTGAAATTTCTTTTATAATGTGCATTACAAATAATACATATGTATGGGTTATATTACATCATTGAACTTAATTGGCTATATGAGCATGTGATGATGTAAGAGTGATGTGAGCAGCTGCTATGTCATGTGAGCTGTGCTATGTGTGTATATGCCATGTGTGTATGAATGAATGCTATTCTGAGATCTAGTATATTACATTTCAATTAAGAATAAATAAACAATATGCAGTTAAAAGAGGTCATTACTTAGAATAAATATAAGGTACATCATAGGATTATACAAAATAGTTCATTATTTGTGTTGTCAAAGTATATACCTTACATTTATACTGGAAATGAGATAAAGGAAATTTGTATAAATTGTAATAAGATAATATGGATAATATTGAGGCCTTATAATAGTAATGTGCCACATATGTCCAAGAAGATACTTGATCCTAATGTTATAGGTTAAAGGTTCGATAACATTAGAAGTTATATTAAGTTAAACATTTGATGATCCGGTATGTAGAATCATAAAGATCCACAAGTAATTTTTAAATTAATGCTTATTTGGGATTTACTCTCTATAAGATTGTTTTATTTTGGTTTTCAAAAGCGATTTTATTTAATTATAAGTGATAATTGATTATTTATGCACACACACACAACTATATCTTTATATATAGAACAAAATCCTCAACTACAGAAAGGTATGCTATATTTTATATATGTTAGTAAAATATTAGTCTTAATGTAAATGAATATTATATATATTCCAATCAAACATTTGTAAGGTTTTCAGATTCTTAAAATACTTTATGGTAAAGCACTCATGTTTTGTTTAGACAGGAGTGAAGGTGATAGGTGGTCAGGGCATACCCATGGATCCCAACAGTTAAAGTCTAGGAAAATAGTCAAACTTAGTAGACTTATGTCAATAAGTATTGGTATATGGAAGAAAGTATGCAAATACAAAGGTATAATGAAATATTATTTAGTATTTATTATACAATTGTATGAGCCAATCATCTAGTCAGGATGTGTGAGTATGATGTAATCATGAAGTTACTGTAACTGTGATCTGAGATATTGCATTCCAGAGAAGTATGGAAGGATAATCCTGGAACAGTGACAGGAATTTAAACTCATTAATGGTCATTCAAATATAAGGGACAACTATATTGAAAGCATATCCAGCTATGGGGATTATGGTAATAGAAATTTGTTGCTTTCATAAACAAATATTTATATTTATAGTTATTTTATATTTTAAAGAACATGATGATATTTAATAGAGTAATATCTCATATCTCATGCAGAATATTACTTTATTAAAAATATAAAGATTTTGTTTTATTAAGGACTAATATAGATTTTGAGTGATAAAGGATAACAATACTTTTATTTCTTTAGAAATATTTTGGTATATTCCATAATAGTAAATTAATCCTGTGTATAATATAGCGCACACATACATGAAGATACATAAGAGAATCACGAATAAGAAGTTACACTTACATGAAGTTTATTTTATATTAGGATATTATTTTCATTGGAAAATAAACATCTATATTATGTTGAAATATAATATGGTAATAAATGAATGGTATGGTACACTGTGAAACTATAGGTTAGGTATAATCACCAACTTTGGTGTAACAATAGGAAAGAAGAAAATATCTTCAATCAAGGTTAAAGTTTTCCAAAGACTGTGGTATTCATGAAGTCTATAAAAAATAAAGACTAATGTGCGAAATCCCAGGTAAAAGACTTGAAGGTAAAGAAATCCTTGCTATAGTTTGGGAAAGGTGTGAAAATAAAGAGGCACTAGATTGAGTGACCCAAGGGTGAAGAGTACCTGGAACACACCTGTCCGTACACAGCTCCAGAGGTAGACCTCACAGCAAGGTAATTCTGTCCACACAGAAAGGAGATCTGTGACAGAAGAACTGGCATCCAAAATGGAGACCTAAGCTCAAGAAAAGCTGTGTGCTGAAGAGCTTCAGTGATTAATTTAGAGTTAGAATAGCTAGGGTTCAAGAAGTGAGGTATTTAGCGCCTATGTACGTCCTAGGTTGTTTGTTTTTTTCTTAAAAGGCTATTCCATTGGATTGCCATAAACACCTCTGTGAAGTCCAGAAATCTGCTACTTGTGATACTAAAGCTAAAAGCTGTGTTAAAGATCTAAATTCATTAGATTTTATCAGCAAAAATCATACCGAGAGCGAGAAAACATTCAGATGAAGCAAAATGGACAATTACTCCATATTCCTTCTAATGTTCTACCAAGATATAACTGGTCAGAAAGAATGGGAAGGACAAAGAACTCACAGCTGTTCAGAGTGAGTTATATGACACTTCTGAAGAAGACCAAGGAATTCGAGATATGTTTGTAAGTCAAAATCTGTGTCCAGGAAAGCTGTGTTATCATAAGTCATCAGAGGTGATAAATCTTGCACAAGAACATTACTGGGATATGGTACAATTAAATTCAGAGAACGCACATCATCTACTTTAATCCTGTCATAGACTTTATGTGAGTCGAATTTAAGATGAATAAGTGAAACTACAGTGTCAAGACCGTGACAAGACCAGAGAAAGACGATGAGAAGAAGATGCCTAATAAGATAGTAGATTAGTTCCTAAATCTATTTCATTGGTGTTCAATCACAGTTTACCATATATTCATCAAATATCATTTTTGTTGTTAAATAAATAATTGATGGACAATTAATTCATAAAGAAGAAAAGAAGAATGAAGAGTCCAAGATAATTGTAAAATTTAATTTTGTGGGTTCGAAAAGATATATCTCACCCACAAGAGGGGGAAATGTTAAATAATTTTTGATATAATATTAATTTGTATTTGATATAAAGGAGTTATTACACTACACACTGACACCATGTAAGGAATACACAAGG
>ONZH01023790.1:0-40577 GCA_900303285.1 Rhinella marina | reverse complement strand
GGACAGTAAGCCAATCTACAATTCTACTTCGATGAATAGCCCAGTATGTTTTATGTAGTGATGAAAAGCCAATTACACCTTTGTCAGATGGGAGTTGGAGAATTTTGCACAATATGTGTGGCCTGACTTTGTTACAGATATAATTAGAGCAACATTCTTCGAACTGTCGGAAGAATTTCTTAGGCAGAGCAATTGGGAGCACCTGTAGGAGGTATGTATGCCACCTTAGGTATGATCAGGAAGCTTAATGTATTTTTTCCAGTCAATCCATAAGAGAAATGTCGGTGACCATGATTGTATTATGGATGGTATAGAAGAGGCTAAAGGTTTATAATTTAGATCGTAAAGCTGTTCCAGACATGTCGAGAGTGTAATCCCTAGGAATTGGATATAGTTATCATGCCATTCATATGATGACATCTAAATCCATAAACTTTTACATAGATTTGTCTCCTTTCTTGCAGCTGAAACAGCTTCCTCTCTTCTGCAAAGTCTTTCTTTTTTGCCCATTCATCCAGAATAGCATTTGTGAGGTCAGATAGTAATGTTGGATGAGAAGGTCTGGCTTGCAATATCCATTTTATTTCATCTCAAAGGTGGTCAATGCAGGTGAGAAATGGGATTTACGGTATGTGGGCGAGTCAAGTGCTTCCACACAAAAGTTACTTACCTATGCTGTTATGACCTTGTACTGTGCACTGGGCACAGTCATCCTTCAACAGAAAAGAGCCTTTCCCAAACTGTTCTCACAAAGTTGGAGTGTCCAAAATGTATTGGTGTGCTGAAGCATTAATACTTCCCTTAACTGGAACTAAGGGGCCTAGGCCAACCCCTGAAAATCAAATCTACAGAATTATCCTTCCTCTACCAAATTCAGTAAGCTCTTTAGGATGACCAATTCTTTCCCAAAAGTTTGCAAAGGCAGACTGCATGACTATGTGCTTACTTTTATACACCTGAATTCAAAGATTGAGAGGTGTATTATAACACTTTTGATCATATTGATCATATTGTAACTAACCCAAATTTTGTGTGATTAGTTGAGAACCTTGTATGCTACCCTAGGTTTCTTGGAAATATATATATATATATATATATATATATATATATATATATATATATACAGTCATGGCCAAAAGTTTTGAGAATGATACAAATATTAATTTTTACAAAGTCTACTGCTTTAGTTTTTATAATGGCAATTTGCATATACTCCAGAATGTTATAAAGAGTGATCAGCTTAACAGCAATTACTTGCAAAGTCAATATTTGCCAATAAAATGAACTTTATCCCCCAAAAGACATTTCAACATCATTGCAGCCCTGCCTTAAAAGGACCAGCTAACATCGTTTCAGTGATTGCTCCATTAACACAGGTGTGGGTGTTGATGAGGACAGGGCTGGAGATCAATCTGTCATGATTAAGTAAGAATGACACCACTGGACACTTTAAAAGGAGGCTGGTGCTTGGCATCATTGTTTCTCTTCTGTTAACCATGGTTATCTCTAAAGAAACACGTGCAGTCATCATTGCACTGCACACAAATGGCCTAACAGGGAAGAGTATCACAGCTAGAAAGATTGCACCTCAGTCAACAATCTATCGCATCATCAAGATCTTCAAGGAGAGAGGTTCCATTGTTGCCAAAAAGGCTCCAGGGCGCCCAAGAAAGACCAGCAAGGGCCAGGACCGTCTCTTAAAAGTGTTTCAGCTGCGGGATCGGGCTACCAGCAGTGCAGAGCTTGCTCAGGAATGGCAGCAGGCAGGTGTGAGTGCATCTGCACGCACTGTGAAGCGGAGACTCTTGGAGCAAGGCCTGGTCTCAAGGAGGGCAGCAAAGAAGCCACTTCTCTCCAGAAAAAACATCAGGGACAGACTGATATTCTGCAAAAGGTACAGGGAGTGGACTGCTGAGGACTGGGGTAAAGTCATTTTCTCTAATGAATCCCCTTTTCGATTGTTTGGGACATCTGGAAAACAGCTTATTTGGAGAAGATGAGGTGAGCGCTACCACCAGTCTTGTCTCATGCCAACTGTAAAGCATCCTGAAACCAATTATGTGTGGGGTTGCTTCTCAGCCAAGGGAATCGGCTCTCTCACAGTCTTGCCTAAAAACACAGCCATGAATAAAGAATGGTACCAGAATGTCCTCCGAGAGCAACTTCTCCCAACCGTCCAAGAGCAGTTTGGCGTCAACAATGCCTTTTCCAGCATGATGGAGCACCTTGCCATAAAGCAAAGGTGATAACTAAATGGCTCAGGGAACAAAACATAGAGATTTTGGGTCCATGGCCTGGAAACTCCCCAGATCTTAATCCCATTGAGAACTTGTGGTCAATCATCAAGAGACGGGTGGACAAACAAAAACCTACAAATTCTGACAAAATGCAAGCATTGATTGTGCAAGAATGGACTGCTATCAGTCAGGATTTGGTCCAGAAGTTGATTGAGAGCATGCCAGGGAGAATTGCAAAGGTCCTGAAGAAGAAGGGTCAACACTGCAAATATTGACTTGCTGCATTAACTCATTCTAACTGTCAATATAAGCTTTTGTTACTCATAATATGATTGCAATTATATTTCTGTATGTGATAAAAAGATCTGACAAACACACATAAAAACCAGAGGGCAGCAGATCATGTGAAAATATAATATTTGTGTCATTCTCAAAACTTTTGGCCATGACTGTGTGTGTGTGTATATATATACCGTATATATATATATATATATATATATATATATATATATATATACACATTTTGTGGGGGGGTACTCTTTCTCATTATGGAGAGTGCCTAGTATGTGTAGTACATGTGCAAAGTATTCTAGGCCAGGCAATACCCTTCAGGCTTTCTACAGGGTGGCCCACAAAAAAAATCCATTCTCTGGATTTAATGGAGGCCATTATGGCACCAAAAATGGTAAAAGGCAGAGTGGACCCAGCATTCATGTGGAACCTCCACTCCCTGAATTTTATAGTGGTCGTTATAGCACATAACAGGTAGTATTTAGTGTTAGGTTCCAGTCTTACAGAGATCGCCTTGATGTTTGGCAGATGGGCCCAAATAATTTTGCACAAGAATCTCATATTTACAAAATGAGCATAGCATTAGCACCAGAATATTTTCTATAACTATGGCATTTTTGTGCTTTGTTTGGTTTGCAGAGTGCTGTTGCATTATATTTTTTCCACAAAAAAAGTAGCCCACCTCCATCAATAGCATGAACAAGATGAACAAACAAGTGGATTTTTTTTTTTTTATTTAATTACCCACAAGTCACAAAAGATGCTGAAAGTGGTACCCGTTCACATAAGGCATAGATCATGTGACATTTTTTATAGAACTGGTTGTGACTCGGGATACTTAAAAGGGTATTCCCATCTCACAAATGTAGTTTGTATAGTTAGATATAGCCATACAATATTATTACTAATAGAATGTATTTATATAAAATGGACCATTTAGATTTGCCTATTTGTATATCCATTGTCCCACACACATCAGTCAGGCTGTTGCCCCTAGTTACGACCACCGTGGCCATGTAGTAGTGGAGGCCGGATTGCAGTTGTTCATATCCACTCTGAGGTAACTGCTGTATTGTGAACGCACATTACATAAACATGTGGAGACAGATCTTAGGGTTGTAGTATTTTTGTCTGCGCTTCCAAAACGCAGAGAAACGGATCCTGTTCCAAGATCAATTCATCTCTATGGAGCAGGATCCGTTTATAAAGTCTGCGTTTTGGACGGATCATGACCATTGTGTTTTGTACTGGTAGCGTCCAAAACACAGATGTGAAAGTGCCATAAGATGTGTCTCCACATGCTCATGTAATGTGCGTTCACAATACAGCAGTTACATCAGCTCAAGCTGACCACCACTGCTACATGGCTGTGGTGGTCGTAACTAGGGGCAACGGCCTGACTGATGTTTGTGGGACAATGGATATACAAATAGGGAAATCTTCTAAATGGTACATTTTATATAAATACATTCTATTAGTAATAATACTGGTATGGCTATATCTAACTATACAAACTACATTTGTGAGATGGGAATACCCCTTTAATGTGTCTACTTTTTAAAATGTATTTCAGTTTTACACAAGAAAAGCTTTTTTTTTTAAAAAAATGTTTTAGCGTCTCTATTTTCTGAAAGCTATGCAGGATGAGGTGACGGTTTCATTGTTACAATTTTGGGGTACATATGTCTTTTTGATCGGTTGGTAGAGTGACGAAAAATTGAATTTTTGGCAGTTTTTATTTTATATTTTTTTACAGCGCTCAACTGAGGGGGTAGATCACGTGATATTTTTTATAGAGCAGGTTGTCACGGATGCGGTGATACCTAATGTACCTTAATTTTATTTTTCATTTTAGTTTTGAAAAAATTAGCAAACTGAAACAAAGGTTTGCTGGTTTCTAAAAGAAATCCATTGACTATAACATGTCTTCCAGTTTCTTTAGAGTGGTGTGCCAACATTAATAGACATCAGCTATCAAGCTTGTAGCTTGTATTTTTCTGTGACATTTTGATTTATTTTCTGAAATATTCTAAGGAAAAAATCAACAAATAAACTGAGTTATTGTTCTATAAAGTATATTGTTACCATTTTCTGTTATAATGGCTCTGATGAGTTGACCAAAAAGTCCAAGTCCAAAAATATTCTGACTAAGTTAATACTAGGTTAATAATTTCCCATTATTTTAAAAGTTTCTACAGTGTTGTTTTGCAGGTTTTTTTTTTGGCTTTCTGTCCACAACCAATAATGTTCTTACCTCTCAATTATCCATTATTTCTTCAAATCTGAGAAAACCTCTTATGTGCTGAGCATATTTTAGGCTTTATTATTGTTATTTTTATTATTTTTAGCAGAAAACTGGATGGTGCTTTCCAGAATATTCTATTGCCCATTTGGAAATAAGCTTTAGATGAACACATACCATCCAGCGTGCTATTTCCTATGTAACGCTTTTATTCTACCTCAGCGGGGATATCTCCCCCTGGGTCTTTGGAAACAGAATGTTTTCCTAGCTGCTGATTTACTGTTGAGGGGAAAAGAAAAGATTAATGTTTCTGCCAAGCCCCAACAGGTTCACAGAAAACACTCACTGGAAAGTGGGTCTATTTTGTAGTGTTGTATGCTTTTCTGTGTGGAAAGACTGGCATGTTTTTAATCAGATGTGAAACACAAGCTTGGCAGGTCGAATGGATTAGCCTCTCCTGTAAGTAACTCTGTCTACTTTAGTCAACAGTGTAACAATTTTTTCTAACATCTCACACTTAAGGTTGTCGTTTTTAACTTCATCAATTTAATAGGCCCTGGAGGTTTTTTGATTACTGAGAATAGAAGACATTTAATCATATTTTTCTGCCTATTTCTTAGATATGCCTCATGTTTGAGGAGCAGATATATTACAGAGTAAAGTTTTGCAGATGATGAGATGTGGCAAGTGTAATGCCAGACTGTTGATAAACGGTTTTATATTTTCATTTTCCAATGTCTTATTTAACATTTCCTTTTTTGTTGTGTGACATTATATGTGTCTTATGCTGAATCACTGAACCATTCACTTGTGTTTATGTAATACACATAGCTTTATTGCAAAAATATATACAATTACAAAAAAGCTTATTTATTGTATTTTAGATCATATTTATAAAACTACATAATTTTTCGTATGAGACTCTCTCAAGCAAAACAGAAGGTTCATCAGTATATATGACATCTTCAAACTGTTCCCCACTCTCAATCCATTGAGGTGCCTGTCCCACTTTTTTTTACTTTATTCTCATCCCTTATGATGGAATACATAATGCAGAGCAAACGTATATGTAACATAACTATTGTTATACCAACTACATTACTATTTTTACAATACTAATAAAATAATAGTGCAAAACACAATTTTTGTTTAAATGACAAAACCACTGCACAATAACACAACAAAAAGGACAGATTGCATAGATCTGTACAGTAGTTTCTCTTCTGCCATTAAATTCTATAGTTCTACTGTACTGTGTGTCTCTACTGTATCTTGAATATATAAGTTGCCTTCTCATTTGTTTAATGCTACTGCAGGAACTGTTCAGGCTGTACTGGCAATGAAGAATTTGCCAGATTTCAACAGCAGCAAATCAGTTCAGTCTGAACTTTTTCAGACGGCAGGCGAATCCAAATATTTTCAGGTTCGTTTTGGACGAATCCACTAAAACGGCACATACTGTAGCGCCATTTTAGTGCACATGTTGGTGGGAAAAAACACTAGGGAAGAAGAAGGACTCTCACATGACCCTGAGAGAAGGTGGGGTGGGGGCTTGCCCTGATTGGTTCCCAGGCTAACAGGCAGCCTTGATGAGCCAATCAGTGCTTAAGCAGGCGGGGAGGTGCCCTAACAGAACAAGCAGAATGCCATTCTGTGCTGGGCTGTAAAAGAGGTTGGTTGGGTTTTAGTGTCTGCCATGAAAACAATCAGGGACAGTCAGAAATCAATCAAGCTTATTGCCAGGGAGAGTGAAAGGAAATGCTAAGATTCCAAAGAACAATTGTGTGTGATGTTTACTAGACTTAATAGAGAAAAGCAAGGCAGCTGATAGAAAGGGAAAGAGGAGACAGGACCTGTGGTTGACTATGCCTGCTCTTAGAAGTGCAGGTAAACCTCAAAAGCAGCTACCTGCAAGCAAACACTTTCACCCCTCCTCCCCCTTTCACAGAAATCCTTTTTTTGTGGGCTTCAATTTAATTAAGCTGCATATATACTTGATTACTGCAGCAATATCCATGGTGAGGCCAAACTCTATAATCCCCCTCTAATGCCCAGGCCCCTCACACAGGTTGTACTTATCTTGCCCTCAGGCACCTGTGTTGCTTCTGATGCCCGCACGGCTGCCACTGCATCGCAATGCGGGTGACGCTAGGAAGGCTCACCTCCATCGCGGCCTGCTATAGGCTTTTCCCCCCCCATCGCCAGATGTTTTGATCCTCGAGATGGGGAGATGCAGTGGCGGCTGTGCAGGTATCAAAAGCGGCGTGGGTGCCGGGGAGAAAGGTAAGTACGACCTGTGTGAGGGGTCTGGGCATTAGGGGGGCATTATAGGGGTTAAATAAGCTGCATATATACGTGATTACTGCAGCTATACCCATCTACCAGTGTGTATAAATGAGAAAATGAGCATCAAACCTCAATCGTCTGTTTAGGTATATTCAGTTTTCACACAGTCACAATTAAAAACTTTTTCAGGGGTTAAATTTAATTAAGCAGTATATATATACAGCAATACCCATTGTGTGGCAGCAATCTACCAGTGTGTCTTAAGGTGAAATTTAGTATCAAGCCTCAATCGTCCATTTATGTATATTTCGTTTTCACATGGTCAGAATTAACCCTTTTTTTTAGATATTTCTTTAAGCAGCATAAATGTATGTGCTATATGCTGCAGCCTGCATCATGCCGCTAATGCCTCTCAATCGTCAGCTTACGTGTATTCAGTTTCCATATAGTTGAAACTTTAGAATTTTTTGGGGGGAGAGGTTAAATTTCTTTAAGCAACATACATACATGATTACTACATCAATACCAATATTTTTTCACAGCTCAGGCTGATTCCAGATGAATAGACCCCGTTTCACCAGTGGTGCTCCATCTTGCCATTGTTGTCTGCCTACCATCACATTTTGTATGGCTTCTGTTGTGGCATGCATCATTCTACTAATGTCTCAATTGTCCATTTACGTGTATACAGTTTCCACACAGTTGAAATGTAACTTTTTTAAAGTTTTTTTCTGGGGAGAGGGGGTTTAAATTTCATTAGGCAGCATAACTACGTCATTACTGAATCAATCCCGACATTTTCTCACAGCTTAGGCTGATTGTGATGCATACACATTGCCTTGCTGCCAGTGGCCCATCTTGCCACTCTAGCTGTTTGTCTGTCTGCCTAACTACCTTCATGTTCTGTATGACTGCTGGTGCAGCCTGAATCATGCCAATTATGCCACTTTCCAAACCTGACATTGGATTTCTAATTTAAAATGTTTCTAAAAACGCAGATAACGAAGTCTCGATAATGAATTTTGTCTACGCACAGCCTATTCATTGTAATGCTGTACGGAGAGAGATCCAAAGCTCTATTCACTAAAGACTATCTACCACCTCTGTGTTAACTTTCTCTTTAATCCAATACAATCTGGTTTCCGCATTGTACACTCTACTGAAACTGCCCTCACCAAAGTGACAAATGACCTTCTGACAGATAAGCACAACGGTGACTACTCTCTGTTCATTCTCATGGCTCTCTCTACAGTATTTGTCACTGTAGACCACCATCTCCTTCTCACCGTTCTCCAGTCTATTGGCCATAAAGACACTGCTCTCTCCTGTTTCTCTTCCTATCTCTCTAGCCTCTCCTTTAGTGTGTCATTCGCTGGTTCTACTTCTTTTTCTTTTTGCTGTTGGGGCTCAGTCCTAGGTCAACTCTTGTTTTTCCTCTCTCTACACAGCCCACATCAGACAGTCCATCAGTAGATTTGGTTTTCACTACCATCTCTATGCAGCTGGCACTGAACTATACACTTCATCTCGTGACATCACCATTTCTATGACTGCAAAAAAGGGGGTCAGTCGGCACATCCAATGTGAAGGTGTACGTTGCCATGGTTAGAAACACTAAGGAAAAAAACACAAGGCAATGTGCTGCTGCATTGAGTTTTTATCACCACTTCTATGATCACACCTGTGATCTGAAACTTTCAAAAACTGAACTTCTTATGTTTTCACCATCTACAAAACTAGCTAAGGCCTCATGTACACAAACATATTTTCTTTCTGTGTCCATTCCTGTCTTTGCGGACCGTATGCGGTTGGTGCTATGTAAATAAAGATTATTATTGTTTCAATATGATTCCTAAGATGCTAAAAGGTAATATGGGCAGCACGGTGGATCAGTGGTTAACACTGTTGCTTTGCAGCGCTGGGATCCTGGGTTTGAATCTGACCAAGGACAACATCTGCATGGAGTTTGTATGTTCTCTATGGGTTTCCTCCGGGTACTCCGGTTTCCTCCCACACTCCAAAGACATACTGATAGGGAACTAAGATTGTGAGCTCCATTGGGGACAGTTGGATGCTAATGTCTGTAAAGCGCTGTAGAATATAGTAGCCCTATATAAGTGCATAAAATAAATAAATAATAGACTCTGTAAATAAACTGAAACCATAAAAAACTTTTCATTGTAAAAAGAAGACATTTACAATAATTATTTTTAAATTAACAGATATATTTTTTGTATCAAAGACCTTTGGGGCCATGCAAACAAAAATTTGATTGCCATGCCAAGGATATGCACATCCTTGTGCCTTTATATACATATGTAATATGTGGTCATATACTGCATACGGGCAAATAAATAAATGTATAGAATTCGAAAAAATAATATAGAACAGAGTTTAAAATGCGTGTACTGTACAAACAAAAGCAATAAAAAAGCTTCAGAGGTCAGTCAAAAGTAAGAGAGTCAGGAAGGTGGATGGGAGGTACCTTAAAAATAAAAGTGATAGAAGGAAGAACCAGCAATAAAAATGGAGCTGTCCTTGTAAACCTAATAAAATGCAGATAGTGTACTGGCTTCAAATAGAGTAAAACAATTTGGGGAGATTTATCATAACTGGTCCAAAGAAAAACTATCTTAGTTGCCCATAGCAACCAATCAGCGGGATCCTTTTATTTTTTGATGGAGCTCTGAAAAATGAAAGGTAGAATCTGATTGGTCGCTAGGGGCAGCTAAGCCAGTTTTACTTTGCACCAGTTTTGATAAATCTCCCTCATTGGCTCAGTGGTAAGCACTGGTACCCTACAGCACTGAGGTTCTAGATTTGGATCTGACAGACTCCAGGGAGAGGAGAGGCATTTATGTGTAATGGAACATGATGCCAGGGGGAAGGGTGGCATGAACTTCTGATTGTCACATATGGGGGGAGTGGTCTTTAAGTCAGAAGATGTGTATTTGCGCATCTGTTCACCCTTTAACCCCTTGGCACATTTGGACGTAACTGTACGTCCAAATTGCAAGTAATTTACTGCATTTGGACGTACAGTGACGTCCAAAATGCTTACCGGGGCTGTGACACTATAAAGTGTCACAGCCTCGGAGTCTCCGCTCTCCCGGAGAGCAGAGACACCGGGGCTGCCGGCAAGGGAGCAATCAGAGTGGTCCCTTGCCGGCAAGCGCTCCGATTGGTTAGTCTCTGCAGACTAACCAATGGAGCGCTTTATTGAGAGAAAAAAAAGCCAGTTTCAGGCTGTGATCTCCATGGAGATCACAACCTGAAAACTGGCCTTTAGACTGTGCCCCGGGGGTAAGTGATCCCCCACATGGTTGCCCCCCGAAGCCTCCTTTGCCCCTCCATGCCTCCTTTGCCCTTCTCCATGCCTCCGTCGCCGCCCCCCCCGCTGCTCTCTGTCTTGTGATGGCAGCGGCTCACGATCAAGCCGCTGCCATCTGCAGAGAGTGTGAACTGTAATTACTGCTACTGCTGAAATCGGTGCTTGCCTGCGGCATCCATGGGGTTGAGAGGGAGGGAGGGAGCTCCCTCTCTCTGAAATCGGGCCGCCGCTGCTGCAATGGCAGCAGTCCGATGGTTACCATTGCAACCGGACGCCTTACAAAAGCGTCCTGGCTGCCATGTACCTAAGGCTGATTAGACCCTCAGGGTATGATGACTATTGCAATGCACTGTATAGACATCAAGCCCACTGAATCTTCAAGATCCAAAAGGGTCTTGATAAATAAAAAAAAAGTGTAAAAAGAAAGTTTAAAAAAAGTGTAAAAAAAGAAGTAAAAAAATTAAAAAAAATTTCAAGTAAAAAAAAAAGCACCTTTTTCCCCAAATGAAGTAAAAAAATAGTTTAAAAAAAGGGAAAAAAAGAAAAGTCCACATATTAGGTATCGCCGCGTCCGTATGAACCGGCTCTATAAAAGTATCACATGATCCACCCCGCCGGGTGAAAGCAGAAAATGTTTTTTAAAAAAACTATACCAAAACAGCCATTTTTTGTCACCTTGCCTCACAAAAAGTGTAATAGTCGGCGATCAAAAAGGCGTATTTACCCCAAAATGGTACCAATCAAACCATCATCCCATCCCGCAAAAAATGAGACCCTACCCAAGACAATTGCCCAAAAAATAAAAAAAATATGGCTATCAGAAAATGGCGTAGGCTTTGGGCCTGCGTTTGGCTATACTCCGGGGCGCAGCTTGACACTGGTCAGAGGGTAGCGGCCACTACTGACTGTGGTGGAGCAGGCCCCTTAGAGTACTTGACAGAGACATACCTCGACTGTGACAGTCTTCTCCGGCAGTGACATCTGGCCGTAGGACTGTCAGGAGAGTGTCTGTTTAAGCCTGCAAGCTGCATGTCATTGCGTATATACCAAACAGTTTTTCACTGAGCAGTATAAGTGGATTACCAAGTCTCTGTACGTAGCATCAATAACACATGTTATTAAAGTGTACTCCCATCATTACAATAAGGTGTCGGAACCCAAGTCCACCTCTGAGACGCTCCCCCATACCTTAACTACATTTCCCTCACCCCAGCATATGTCTTTGGGTATAATACCCTTATTCAAATAATTGAACAAAAATAGTAATGTCCAACAAACAGCTGATAATTTTAAGTTTTCTTCAAGACATGCATTTTTATCAATTAAATAATAAAAGTTAAGTTTCATAATAAAAAAATATAAAGAAGAATTACTGGGGATCCCTAAAGGGGTTCTTTTGTTAATCAGAATTTTTTTATTAAATAGTACCTTGCGTAGCCAATACCCCGAGGATTCCCCAAAGGGATTTTTGTATATTGTTTAGTAACCCTTGCTGTGTTGCAAGAAAAAATTGCTTAACATGAAAAATCTGTTAAAAAAATAACATTTTTAAATTTCGTCTCCAGTTTCCTTTAATTCTTGTGGAACACCTAAAGGGTTAACAAAGTTTGTAACATCTGTTTTGAATAATTTGAGGGGTGTAGTTTCTAAAATGGGGTTTATGGGTGGTTTCCATTATGCAAGCCCCTCAAAATCACTTTATAACTGAACTGGTGCTTAAAAAAATGGTTTTGGAAATTTTGTTGAAAATTTGAAAAATGGTTTCTAAACTTCTAAGCCTTCTAACATCCTAAAAAAGTAAAATGACATTTACAAAATGATGCCTACATAAATTAGACATATGGGGAATAATGACTGATAACTATTTTATGAGCGATTACTATCTGTCTTAGGCCTCTTTCACACGAACGTTGTTTTTGCGGGCCCAGATCCGTATTTTTCACATGGGCCCGTTCCGTCGCCCACAAAAAAAAATAGAGCATGTCCTATTCTTGTCCGTAATACGGACAAGAATAGTACTGTTCTATTAGGGGCCAGCTGTTCCGTTCCACAAAATACGGAATGCACACGGATGCCATCCTTTGTTTTTCTCGCTCCGCAATTTGCGGACCGCAAAACACAACGTTCGTGTGAAAGAGGCCTTAAAAGAAGAGAAATTCAAATTTATAAAATTGTGAATTTTTCCAAATTTTTGGTAAATTTGGGATTTTTTTTTAAATAAAGGAGAAATATATTGACTCAAATTTACCACTGTCATGAAGTACAATGTGTCACGAGAAAACAATCTCAGAATGGTTTGGATAAGTAAAAGCGTTCCAAAGTTATTACCACATAAAGTGACGCATGTCTGAGTTAAAAAATTTGGCTCGGTCCTTAAGGCCAAAACAACCTGCAGCGTCAAGGGGTTAATTAGGTTGTTTAGAAACACCACAACAATCTTTACCATTGTTCAAATAACAGTGTCAAATAAGATGCACCAAGCAATTGCAAGACATTGAAAATTTCAATAAAGCTTACATTTTACATTATCTTTTTTTCTCCATATTCAATCTTTAGACAGAAATTTTGTATATAGTTCTAACAGATGGGAAAGATTTACAGCAGTCAGAAAATTTCTGTTCATTGATTGTCACCATAAAATATAGTTTTTAATTAGTTTATATTTGGACCTCTTTCAAACAGGTGTACTACTGGTGCTTCTTTGTGTCCATTTCATAAATGCAACACCTTGGCCTCATGTGGTTCATTAGAGCCACAGGAGGTTCAGATCTGTGTCTACAATAAGCAAGCATACGTTTTAGGCTAGTTTCACATGAACATTGTGTTTTGCGATCCGCAAATTGCAGATCCACAAAAAAAAATGGATGGCGTCCGTATGGTATCCGTTTTTTTTTTGCGGATCCACTGTAACAATGCCTATCCTTGTCCGCAAAATGGACAAGAATAGGACATGTTCTATTTTTTTTTTTTTTTTGCAGGCTACGGAACGGACATACTGCTGCGGACAGCACACAGTGTGCTGTCAGTATTTTTTGCAGACCCATAGAAATGAATTGGTCCGCATTCTATCCGCAAAAAATGCAGATTGGAGCCCGCAAAAAATACTGTCGTGTGAAAGAGGCCTTACTCCTGTTTGAAAGCAGCCTAGTTAACTCCTTCCAGACTCAGCCACTTTTAATCAGTTTTCATGTTTTTACTTATCAAAGTGATTGTTATGGGGACATTTATCAATAATACCGTAATTTGCTCCAGAATATTACAAATCGAAAGTAGTGATTTGTTCACCTCATGTATCAAAAGGTGCATGCCACTTCTAAAATGTGGCATTTTTAAATATGAACTTGATTATCCACCAATTATTCTCGATTTGCAACATTTTAACAACAATAGCACTAAAATGCAACTTTTTCCTATTGAAATGCTCTATTTCAGCCAAACCTGCCGGACTACACTTGATACTTTTGAAACATATTTGTGACTTTTGAAGTATATTTGCGATATTTTCTTGTGGTAAATTGCAACTTTTGTCTCAGACTAGGGATATTTTTGTTAAATGTCAATTTACTGACAAAACACCATTTTTTAGTTCATGCATCCCTCTTTAATACATACCTATCACTTGTTCTCACAAGTTGTTTTTTCTTTTGATAAATATGACTTTTTGACAAAAAGTCACATCTTTTTGCCATAAATGCGACTTTCTACACAAAATACCCCCACTTAAGCTGGCTTAACATTTGGAGCCATTTGTGCAGATAAGAGGATGATAAATCAGACGTAATGTGTACCAATTTTATAGCCCCACCCACTTTGACATTTATAACCGATTTCTGTCATGATCCATTCTTTATGGTAAAAATTCTGGAGAAAACAGTTCATATATTTGGTGCAAATCAAAACACCATTCTTTTTGGTGCATTGCACACCATAATTCTGGCGCAACATACTTAGTAAATGTCCCCCTGTGACTGTTTTTATGTGATACACCGTACTTCATATTAGTGGTAAAGTTGGGTTGATATGTGGTGATATAAATGCTGCTGTAGGGGAGGTTTGTCATTAGCAAACACTTCAGCTTGCCACCTCACAGCAGCATGTGTGTTTAGTCTCTCATTCCAGGTACAGGTGGAAGTGCTTTCTCCAGTACAGGATCTAAACATAAAAGGTCCCAGTGTTTGGAAAGGGCAAGTCTCATATGGTTCCATTGTGGATTGTAGGTGGATATAAAGCGTATATTGTTGTCCATTGCGTTTAGGTTTGGAAGTTAAAAGGTCCTCTCTATTCTTTTTCTTGGCTTTTCATAGCCCATTATAATACATTTATTTGAGTAGCCACGCTGACGGAACCTATCCGCCAAGTCGATTGCCTGTTTCTCAAACATCTCGTTGGTGGAGCAGATAGGTCTCAATCTGAGGAACTGACCATATGGAATGCTGTGGATGAGGTTCTTAGGGTGACAAGAATTGGCATGCAGCAGTGCATTTGTAGATGTCTCTTTACGAAAGACATCGAGGAAGTATATATATATTCAATATATTTATTAATGATCTTGTAGAAGGCTTGCACAGTAAAATATCAATTTTTGCAGATGACACTAAACTGTGTAAAGTAATTAACACAGAAGAGGACAGTACACTGCTACAGATGGATCTGGATAGACTGGAGGCTTGGGCAGAGAAGTGGCAGATGAGGTTTAACACTGACAAATGTAAAGTTATGCATATGGGAAGGAATAATGCAAGTCACCAGTACATACTGAATGGTAAAATAATGGGTAACTCTGACATAGAAAAGGACCTAGGAATTTTAGTGAACAGAAATCTAAGCTGCAGAAACCAGTGTCAGACAGCTGCTGCCAAGGCCAATAAGATAATGGGTTGCATCAAAAGAGGCATAGATGCCCGTGATGAGAACATAGTCCTGCCACTTTACAAATCACTAGTCAGACCACACATGGAGTACTGTGTACAGTTCTGGGCTCCTGTGAACAAGGCGGATATAGCAGAGCTGGAGAGGGTTCAGAGGAGGGCAACTAAAGTAATAACTGGAATGGGTGGACTACAGTACCCAGAAAGATTATCAAAATTAGGGTTATTCACTTTAGAAAAAAGACGACTGAGGGGAGATCTAATAACTATGTATAAATATATCAGAGGTCAGTACAGAGATCTTTCCCATGATCTATTTATCCCCAGGACTGTGACTGTGACTAGGGGCCATCATCTGCGTCTGGAGGAAAGAAGGTTTGTACACAAACATAGAAGAGGATTCTTTACGGTAAGAGCAGTGAGACTATGGAACTCTCTGCCTGAGGAGGTGGTGATGGTAAGTTCACTGAAAGAGTTCAAGAGAGGCCTGGATGTATTTTTGGAGGGTAATAATATTACAGGTTATAGTTACTAGAGAGGGGTCGTTGATCCAGGGAGTAATTCTGATTGCCTGATTGGAGTCGGGAAGGAATTTTTTTCCCTAAAGTGAGGAAAATTGGCTTCTACCTCACAGGGTTTTTTTGCCTTCCTCTGGATCAACTTATAGGAAAACAGGCCGAACTGGATGGACAGATGTCTTTTTTCGGCCTTGTAAACTATGTTACTATGTTAAGTCTAGAGTGCAACATTCAATCCTGTAGGTCAATTTAATATTTAAGTTGTTACGATTTAAATGATTCATGAACTGGTGAAAGTCAGCCTGTGGGCCCTGCCATATGATGAAAATATCATCAATATAGCGGGCCCACAGCTGAACTCCACCGACCAATGGAGCTGAGTCAGATAAAAAAATCATTCTTTCCCACAGCCCCAGGAACAGATTAGCATAGGACGGTGCACAGGCCGCCCCCATAGCTGTTCCCTGGAGCTGTAGGAAAAACGCATTCCCCAAACAAGAAAAAGTTATGCGTTAGTACAAACTCAAGCAATTTTAAGATGAACTCACCCATCTGGTCACTAATGTCAGACATGGTCAAGAAGAATTGCACAGCATCAATTCCATCCTTGTGTCGAATACTCGTATAGAGTGATTCTAAATCACACATCGCTATGAACATGTCAGGTTCCAAATGTAATCCATTTAGGCGGCGTAAGAAATCCGTGGTATCCTTTAAAAAATAAGGAAGTTGTTCAACTAAAGGTTTCAAGGCAAAATCGATAAACTTGCAGGCGGGTTCACACAAATTACCGACCCCAGATACGATCGGACGTCCTGGTGGGCATGTCGCATTTTTATGGACTTTAGGAAGCAAATATAAACTCGCAACTCTTGGAAATGCCGGTATAAGGCAGTTAGCTTGTTTTTCAGTAATGACACCATTGTCTTTAGCTGACGAAATAATCTTTGTGAGTTTTGTCTTGAAACCATCACTGGGGTTATAAGTCAAGTTTTTATAGCTAGCGGTGTCCCTTAATTGACGGTAAGCTTCTCTCTCATAATATTTTTTAGGTCAGATGACAACGTTACCGCCTTTGTTGCCTTGTTTAAAAATTACATCCTTCATCTTTTTTAATTCGCTGATTGCCTGCCTTTGTGTGCTTGTCAAGTTCCACCTTCGATTGTCAGGTGCAATCTGTTGAAATTCTTTGGAAACCAACTGTACAAACGCGTGTATATTAGGATAACATGCTAGAACCAGAAAGCGTGTTGATTTTGGTAGAATATATGACGGAAAGGCACTCACCTCAGATTGGTGTTCCATTTCTTGCTCCTCTAATAGCTCTGTCAGCATAGCTACCGCCTCCTTCTCCTCAATGGTATTCAAAGATTCATAAGATGGTCCTTTGCTGAATATTTTCTTAAAAGCAATTTTCTGGCAAATAAATATAAATGCTTTATGGCTGTAAAATAGTCAAATCGACCTGAAGGGGCAAAATTAAGGCCATATTTCAACACCTCCATTTGGGAGTCAGAGAACACCCTCTCAGAGAGGTAAATTACCTTTAATGGAGCTTTGTCCTGATATTCATTCACTCGATGTTTCACATCAACTCTAGGAGATAACACCTCTTTTCGTTTGGCTCTTCTGGATACAGATCTCGTTGACCGTGGGGACACATTGGACTCACCACCTGTAGAGAAACTTGAGGACATAGAGCTGGATCTAGATCTAACTTCACGACCTGAAGAGCGCCATTTGTATACTTGGCCACTCTCCATGTCCTGCAGATCTCTCTGAAATTTCTTGGTCTTAGTAGTTTTAATCTGCTTCTCCCAAACATCGTAGGTGTCAATCATTTCTTTTTCCCAGCGGTCTTTTTCATCCACAGACATCAAGGTTATCAACTGTTCATATTTCAACTTAATTTCATTCTCAATATCACTGAGTGTTTTCAAATTTAATTTTATGACGAGTTGAATCAATGAGCGCGAACATAAATTACAGGCATCTTCCCAATCTTTTAAAAAATCGTTGTCTTGGCTACCATAAGATGGAAAGAACTGGACCCTTAAGCCACGAGGGATTAAACTACGTTTGAGGAAGTTTTCTAAAGATAACTTATTCCACCAGGTTCGCATTAGTCGATGGTATAACTTCTTCAAATTGTTCTTCAATTCCTTTGTACGTCTGTGGCCCAAATCCTCACTAGATGCTCCACCTCCATCACCAAAAAGATTATCGGCCTGTGATTGCCACACCGCTGAACGAATATTAAATTTCATCCCAGAACTGGGGAATATATAATTCTGTAATAACAGAAAAAACAACTGATCAACACCTAAAACAAACGGCACTACACAAGTCCGTGGTGTGGAAATAACAACAAACTCCTACAATCAATATAAACCACACAATATATGAATCACACTATTTTTTTGTTAAAAATGCATAATTCTAACAAAACAAAAATAATAATGAAAGATATACATCAGATGGTAGTATGGAGCAAAGAGATGAGGAAAAAATAAGGGCGTCACCGTGCGGGCCACGTGACTCCTAAAGGCTGCACATCTCAAAAGTCAATAAGTCATGGTAGAAACATATCATGTAGTAAATACAGAGAATGCAAAATAAATAATGCATTCAAAAATATATAGAGTCACCAAGCACTCAGTACTACCATGGCAAGAAAAAAGAAAAAGACAGCATAAATAGGTCACAGACCAGCACGGCGACGTCCTCCTCCCAACGCCATTTCGCCCAAGAGGCTTCTTCCAGGAGAATGTAGGACAATGAACTATTACTCCCTTATATAGTACTAAGACACGTTGTTTGTAATTACCTAAATTAAACCAGCAGACAGACCTTAACACAATTTTGTGGACAAGAATAGCATTTTTATTACGAGGGCAAGTATCCGTATTTTGCGGATCTGAAAAATACATAGTCAGGTGCATGTAGTCTTAAAGTGGTTGTGCAGGCCATAAATATCGATGACTTATCCTCAGGATATCTGGTCATCAATATCTGATCGACGGGGGACCAACTCCTGGCACCCCCGCCGATCAGCTGGTCGAAGAGGAGGCTGCGATCCATGTGGGCGATGCTTCCTCTTCATTATAATGCCCGTTGTCTCAGAAGTTTTGGCGCTGCAGTGTAATGACAAGTACTCTCTGGAGCAAGTACCTGTAATTACACTATGAAATTGCTCCCGAGGAGACAACAAGTAGTATAGTTAACAGGAAGCAGCGCTCACACCTCCTCCTCTTCAAACAGCTGAACAGCAGGAGTACAGGGTGTCAGACCCCTGCCAATCAGATACTGATGACCTATCCTGACAATATGTATGGCCTGCACAACCCCTTTAAGTTTAAGATTTTACCCTTCGTTACAGCATCCACCGGTCCGTTCCTACAGGAAAAAGGAATCATGAATCCCGTACCAGTGGTGGAACCCCATCAGACATCTACAGCATACATATATTATATTCCATAAGGGTTTCCCATGGGATACTTCTTTAATATGTTCTTTGAAAGTTCCTTACAGATGAGTAATTGAAAAGACGAGTTCAAGACTGCCACATTCAGGATGTCTGACAATCTCGAGGGACCATGTAAATAACCTGCACTCATTGATAATCCTCCATTTCCTTCATATTAAAGGGGTATTCTCATCTTAGACAATGGGGGCATATCACTAGGATATGCCCCCATTGTCTTATAGGTGTGGGTCCCACCGCTGGGACCTGCACCTATATCCAGAACGGAGCGGGGAGCGGTGCGCCTGGAGGACCCCGGTCCTGGGAGGGTCCGGCCACCACCAGGCGCAGCTCCCCGCTCCCACTCGCGCAGTGCGCAAGCGCAGCCACCGCTCCCATTCATTTCTATGGAGCAGACGGAAGTAGCCGAGCCAGAGCTACTCCGTTCTGGATATAGGTGTGGGTCCCAGCGGTGGGACCCGCACCTATAAGACAATGGGGGCATATCCTAGCGATATGCCCCCATTGTCAAAAATGAGAATAACCCTTTAACGTCTCGGCTGAATCTAGCATTAGAAGGAAAAGGTCTTTGAAAGTGAATCCTAAACCCCAAGAGCCTACTTTCTTTAAGAGATCTTGACGTCATCTGTATGTATATGTAAATACACAGTGAGGGCTCATGCACACAAACATGTGTGGTCAGTGCCCGTGCTGTGGACTGCAACTTGCAGTCCACAATGCACGGGCACTGACAGTGGGGATGCCGCATCCCATGGTCCGCACCGTGTGGAGGCACAGCCAGAAATACCACGTAAGTACTCCGGAGTGCTTCCGTGGGGTTCCGATCCGTGCCTCCGTTCCGCATCTCCGGGATTGCGGACCCATTCAAGTGAATGGGTCTGCGATCCGTGATGCGGGGTGCAGATGGCCGGTGCCCTTGTAATTCGGACCCACAGTATGCAGGCCATAATACGGCCACGGCCGAGCAACGGCTGTGTACATGAGCCCTGACACACATAAGTGATTATCTCAGCTGTGATCTTTCCATCATATACTGCTTTACAGGGCTGATACAGGCAGAGAACTGAGCTTCCATATGGCTCCTGTGTTCTGCATTTTGACTCAGACTGCCCTGCTTGTGTTTAGCTTGGATTCTATACTGCATAATGTGACAACAGCCATCTTAATTTTTTGACTGATTGTCCCATAGCCATTATTCATATAGGCATTTAGAGGTTTATTAATGTTAATACATTTTTTCAATTTTTTTTTTTTTTCTCAGAGTATCCCTTTTATGAAAATGTGTCTGGGTTAGTAGAGGGGCCCTCTCCAAGCTTTTACTAAAGAAACAAACGTATTGGCCCTGTTGGGATTTGAATCAGGGACCTTCTGAATGATAGGCAGAAGACTTACCATTAGACTATAGACTTGCCATGTGAGGACACAACTCATTACTTAGTGCAAAATATAGCTTGGAAAATATAAAATATAGCACATCCAGCAATAGTAAGTACAAAGTGCATTTTCTGGCACCAGATGAGGATGTATGGTGGCTGATTGTGTGGCAATTTAATGGTCCTTGTGGACACTTGTGTATATATTTGTCCACTGTGAGATTCAGGCTTGAAGTAAATATGGCCTGGTATTTATTCTATATGACGAGTGTCTGTGTAAGTATGACTCTACATAACAGCCTGAGAGAGAGATAGGGATACCATAAATGGTCAATCTGTGAATACATAAAGCAAAAACATTTTCTAAACACAAATATCTCAATTAAAACAATATCCCTCTCACAAACTTATAGAAATGTGAACTCTTTCCATCTGTAACTTAGCTATCACAACCCCACTTGTTGTTAAATTTTAATATCCTATACCCCATTCACATCCGCTTCTAACTGCTTGACCCAAAACACCTAATCCTGTCTTACTACCTGTTCCTAAAATATCTAATAATTTCTATAGTAACATTCTCTTATTTAATACTCTGAAATGTTGTGAGGAAATTTATTTTAAAATGACCAACATGGGTTAATAATAAAGACAAGCATTATTCTGCTCACCGATCCCCTGATGCTCTCTGCATGATTCTGTTTCTGATCCCACTGCTCTCCACGTCCTTATCTCGGCTTCATAAACCGGAAATGGCTGGATACCCACTAAGCCAATGACTATTTGAAATGGGCCTCCAGTATTTGCAGCTATCTCCTATGGGATCAGGAAGTGAAGAGCAGAGAGGACCAGTCCATTATCGTAGTACAGGAGCAACAGGGGATGCAAGAGGTGAATAATGCTTTTTTTCAAATTTTTAACCCATTTAAAGAATTTTCTGCCCCAACTGTTGGAAAAAACCCTTTTAGTCATTATCAGTGTTTGCCCCCTTAGACATCAAGGTGCTCAGAAAATGTATCCATTTGTTTCTCTTTTATTTATCTCACATATCATATTTTTGTAATATATTTTATCTGATGGATTTCATGCATATTATTTTGAAAATCAATTTCATTTAAGTAATCTCAGGTGACATGAATGGCAAAACGTCTTTAAAAATGTTACAGAGGCCAGACTGACTTTGAAACAAAGTTCTGTTATGTGATTGCCATACTGCCTTTTATCATCATCAGGTAAACAAGATCTTCATTAGAACATAAGGTACAACCATGAAGTCATACAGTAACTAAGCAACAACATGCCAAGAATAAAAGCTACTCAGAGCCTCTATTGAAATATGGAAATGTAAAGATATTCCGATCCATTTAAAGATGCCTAGAATAATAAAATATTCAGCAAATGCCATTTATTTTAAATGTTTTAGATAAAAGCACACCTAATACATAGTTATGTGGATTACCACTGGCCTAGGTTCATTAAAAGGGATTTATGAAACCTACTGTAAAGAAAAGACATTGGAGACATTGTCTATAGCACCTAATTGCTTTCAATTTCAAAAGGAGCCTTTAGAAACAGAAACTGTATTCTGATTGGCTGTCAGGGGCATTTCCTGAGCACGATTTGTAATTTTCCACTGAAATGTATGTGTGATGCTACATTATGCTTAAATGTATGTACCTCTTATAGTCTTTGCTAAAAATATATAGTGCAAAAGTCTGTTTGGAAAAGTGCTGGAAGGGTCATATATTTCACCCACAGTCCTCAGCTTGGTGAGATAAAAATAATCTAGAAAGCTGTATTTATTTCAGCAAAATGTAGGTTTCTGGAGCTATTTTGTTCAGACTTTGTTGTGGGGTGAATTTTTTGGACTAGTAGGTAGGTTTTTCAGTGGAACCTACCTACCAGTCCACAGCCTTTCTCTAGTACAGCTATTTCCCCCTTGCCCTGGTGTGCTTACTGTGATCATTACTGGGGAATGAATATAGGCCTCAGAACCTTAGTCAATGTTAGAGTATGCTGAATATTTGACCATGTGGCTGTGCAAAATGTGATCCTTCTGACATACTTAAGGCATAGGTGAGAGACAGATGTTCTCTGTATAGTTAGCTCCCAGACGGACAGGTGTTTTCATTGATGTTTGTTATGATGTATGTGCTATGGCTTTACCACAAGTGACAGTTAACTTACTTGTATGCCCTATGCTCTAATGAATGCCTATCATATTTATGAGGAAAAAGAAGCATTGTTTGGAGTTTTAACCCCCTGTAGTCTGGGAATCTGTTATTGCTGACCCCACCGCAAGTACACAAAACAGCAACAATAGCTATACTTGGAAATAATTATTTTAATGTTTTCAACTTTCAGAGGTCATCAGTATCTGATTAGTAGAAGTCCGACACCCAGGATCCCCGCCGATCAGCTGTTTGAAGTGAATGAGGCTGAGCGCGATACCAAGCACAGCTGCTGTACGATGTATGGCACGGTGCTTGATAAGCTGCGAGAAGGCCATGGCGCTCACAGGAGAACTGCTGCCTTCTCAAATAGCTGATTGGCAGGGGTCACGGGTGTCAGACCCCCATGGATTAGCTATTAATGACCTATCTTGAGGATAGATCATCAGTTTAACAATCTTGGAATGAAAATAAATTGACATGTAGACAGCAACAGAAATGTATTAATCAGGTCCCCTTAATTATTTTACGAAATTAAAGGTAAATTATAATTGGTTTCCAGTGTCCAAGTATAGGTATTGTACTCTTGCTTATTTATTATTTTATTTGTGGCCTAAGGTGTTTCAAAAGAGGCTGCTGTTTCTGATATCTCATCTACATATTTTTAGAAATCAATAGCCCATGCTATTCACCTGTGTGCCTTTAATTTATGTGCAACTTTTATTACTGAGGTGCAGTATCTCAAAAAAGTTAATACATCCCTCACATTTTTGTAAATATTTTATTATATCTTTTCATGGGATAACACTGAAGATATGATCACTCCGTGATGTTGTCATGGAGGAGTAGAAGAGGATTCCATTGGTAACCTGTGAAGCTCTAATGAGCGCCATGCCCAAGAGAGTTAAGTCAGTGCTGGAAAATAATGGAGGCCACACAAAATATTGATACTTTGTGCACCATTTGGACATTTTCACTTAGGGGTGTATTCACTTTTGTTACCAGCGGTTTAGACATTAATGACTGTGTGTTGAGTTATTTTGAGGGCACACCAAATTTACACTGTTATACAAGCTGTGCACGGACTACTTTACATTGTATCAAAGTGTCAGTTCTTCAGTGTTGTCCCATGAAAAGATATAATAAAATATTTACAAAAATGTGAGGGATGTACTCACTTTTGTGAGATACTATATTTTCCCCTAAAACATTTCTTTCTGGGTAGAATACATCTGCAATCCATATGGAAACACCTTGGAACTATATGTTGCCATACAGGTTCTATGTACACTAGAGATGAGCGAACATGCTCATCCGAGCTTGATGCTCGTTCGAGCATTAGGGTATTTGCATATGCTCGCTACTCGGACGAGCATATCACGATCCTCGAGGAAATGGCAACTTCCTCTTCCTGCACGTTAGCCGCCTTTTTTCAGCCAATCAACATGCAGGAGAGTCTTTGGTACCTCCTTGCATCACATGGGGCGCCTACAAGTCGATAGCAGGGATTGGCTGGCCAGATCAGATGACCTGGGAATATAAGAATCTGGTCCCGCGCTGCTCGCGTCATACGCAGTCTTCATGAGATTAGGGATAGAGCTGCTGTCTGTCAGGGAGAGTGTTAGGGCCTGAATTTAGATGTTGGTTAGGCAGGAATCACCCACAAAGAACCCAACAGCCCTTCTAAGGGCTACAAGCACCTTTTTTTTGGTCTCCTCCAGGCTGCTGGCTGGGACTTGTAGTGCAGCTACCGCCATCTTGGCTGCACACTGTACACAGTGACTGGTGGCAGAAGGGACGGCACGTGGTCCACACAGACCCAAAATAAATTGCCCAAAGTACTCATTTTTGCTGCTGCTGTACCTTGGCTTGCTGAGATCTGTAGTGCAGCCTAGGGAATACGTTTTACTGTCATTTCAATACACTACAGTCCAGTGAACAATTATGTAGTGTACTGTACAGTAGCGTCAGTCTAGGGAATACAGTTTTTCTGTCATTTCTATACACTACAGTCCAGTGAACAATTATGTAGTGTGCTGTACAGTAGCATCATTCTAGGGAATACGTTTTTTATATATCCTACAGTACAGTGAAAAATTGAGTGGTTTGCGGTGCAATAGCCACCGTCTAAAGACTACGTTTTTCCTCTGTCATATATACTACAGTGCAGTGCGAAATTGTTTCGTGTGCTGCACACTAGCCGGAGTGTAGAAAATATAATTTTTTCCTTTCAGTTATATCTTATACAGTGCAGTGAAAAATTGAGTGGTTTGCGGTTCAATAGCCGCCGTCTAAAGACTACGTTTTTCCTCTGTCATATATACTACAGTGCAGTGCGAAATTGTGTCGTGTGCTGCACACTAGCCGGAGTGTAGAAAATATAATTTTTTCCTCTCAGTTATATATTATACAGTGCAGTGCAAAATTGTGTCGTGTGCTGCACACTAGCCGGAGTGCAGAAAATATAATTTTTTCCTCTCAGTTATATATTATACAGTGCAGTGAAAAATTCTGTTGTGTGCTGCACACTAGCCGGAGTGTAGAAAATAGAAAATATAAGTTTTTCCTCTCAGTTATATATTATACAGTGCAGTGAAAAATTCTGTTGTGTGCTGCACACTAGCCGGAGTGTAGAAAATAGAAAATATAAGTTTTTCCTCTAAGTTATATATCATACATTGCAGTGAAAAATTGAATGGTTTGCGGTACAATAGCCGCCGTCTAAAGACTACGTTTTTTCTCTCAGTTATATATCATGCAGTGCAGTGAACATAGAAAATGTTGAACCCAAGGGCTAAGGGTCGAGGACGAGGGCGTGGACGTGGGAATTCAAGTAGTGTAGGGGGCAGAGGCCGTGGTCCTGGGCAGGGTGACACACTACATGTTGATGAGGGAGCAGTGGAACGCTGCAGAGTTTCGCTCCCTAGCTTCATCTCGCAACTTACTGGTTCACGTGGTACACCGCTATTGAAACCACACCAGTGCGAACAGGTGATGACGTGGATAGCGGACAATGCATCCAGTAATTTATCCACCACCCAGTCTTCCACGCAGTCCACCAACGCTAGCCAAAGGAGTAGACCTCTGTCTCCTCCAGCTCAACCTCCTTCCCCCCAGCCTGCCCCCCCACGGAAAGTATGGATTCAAATCAGGCATACTCACAGGAACTCTTTTCCGGACCCTACCCAGAGACACAAACCACTGCTCAACAGCAACCTGAGCAGTTTCTCTGTCCAGATGCCCAAAATTCAGAACTTTCACAGTCTGTGGGTAATGAGAGTGTGGACTTAGTGCAAGTAGTGTGTGAAGAGGTGTCGGATGATGATGATGATGAGACACGGTTGTCAGACAGTGACATTGTTGTCAGGGCAGTAAGTCCGAGGGGGGAGCAGAGTGAGGAATCGGAGGAAGAGCTGGTGGATGATGAGGTGACTGACCCGAGCTGGGTTGGTAATCCAACTCAAGACAGTGCTTCTGAGAGGGAGGCAAGTGCAGCACCAGAACAGGTTGGAAGAGGCAGTGGGGTGGCCAGAGGGAGAAGCAGGGCCAGAGCAGTTAGATCAGCAACTGTTTCACAGAGTCAAGCTCCCGTGCCGAGGCCTAGATGTTCGCAAGTCTGGAGGTTTTTTAAAGAAAGTGAGGATGACCGACAGACTGTGGTGTGCAACCTGTGCCACACCAGGATCAGCAGGGGAGCCACCACTACCAGCCTAACCACTACCATCATGCGCAGGCATATGAGTGCTAAACACACGACTCAGTGGAACCAAGGCCGTTCACTTCCTGCGGGTCACACCACTGCCCCTTCCCCTGTGTCACATGCTGGCTCGGCGAGTCAACCCCCCGCCCAGGACCCCGGCACGAGCGCCTCCCACCCTACAACCACCCATTCATCTCCATGATCCTCCACAACCTCCACCAATGTGTCCCAGCGCAGCGTTCAGCTGTCTTTGCAGCAGACATTTGAGCGCAAGCGCAAATACAATTCCACCCTCCCACATGCACAAGCCCTAAACGTCCACATCTACAAATTGTTGAGCCTGGAGATGCTGCCCTATAGACTGGTAGAGACTGAGGCTTTCCGCAACCTGATGCCGGTGGCTGTCCCTTTGTACTTGGTCCCCAGCCGCCACTATTTTTTCCAATGTGCCGTCCCAGCCTTACACCAGCACGTGTCAGAGAACATCATCTGTGCCCTGACCATCGCGGTTAGTGATAAGGTCCACCTAACCACGGACACGTGGACAAGTGCTGCCGGGCAGGGACACTATATCTCACTGACAGCACATTGGGTTAACTTGGTGGAGGCTGGGACCGAGTCTGACCATGGGGCCGCTCATGTACTGCCCACACCGAGGATTGCGGGGCCTACCTCGGTCACGGTTTCTCAGATGTACTATGCCTCTTCCTCCAACCGCTCCTCCTCCTCCGAATTACCATCCGTGGGCACGGCGCCTTCAGTCGGTAGCTCTAGGTGCAGCAGCAGTGCCGTGGGTAAGCGCCAGCAGGCGGTGCTCAAACTACTGAGCTTAGGTGACAAAAGACACACCGCCCAAGAGCTATCACAGGGCATCACGGCGCAGACCGATCTGTGGCTGGCACCGCTGAACCTCAAGCCAGGCATGGTTGTGTGTGACAACGGGCGTAACCTAGTGGTGGCTCTGCAACTCGGCAGACACACACATGTGCCATGCCTGGGCCACGTGTTCAATCTCATAGTTCAGCGGTTCCTCAAGACATACCCCAATTTGTCAGATTTGCTCACCAAGGTGTGCCGCATCTGTGCGCATTTCCGCAAGTCAACCACAGATGCTGCCACTCTGAGGGCAGCGCAGCGGCGCCTACAACTGCCAGCTTACCGACTGTTGTGCGACTTGCCCACGAGATGGAATTCGACATTAAACATGTTATCCAGAGTTTACCAGCAGCGCAGAGTGATTGTAGACTGCCAGATGTCAACTTCCACCAGAACTGGTAGTCAAGTCAGTCAGCTTCTTCAAGTCTACAATGAGGAGTGGACGTGGATGTCTGATATCTGTCAGGTGTTGAGCAACTTTGAGGAGTCAACACAGATGGTCAGCGACAATGTCGCCATTATCAGCCTCACCATCCCGCTGCTTTGCCTGTTGAAAAACTCACTACTCAGCATGAAGTCAGAAGCTTTGCGCTTGTCACAGGAGATGGGGAAAGAAGATACGTCACTTGATAGCCAGAGCACCCTCCGGTCTGTTTCTCAGCGATTGTTGGAGGAGGGGGATGAGGAGGAAGAGGAGGAGAATGTTGGCGAGACAGAAGAGGGTACCAGTGCTCAGTCCTTCTTAACTATTGAGCGTGTATGGGCTGAAGAGGAGGACTTGGAGGAGGAGGAGGAAATGGAGAGTCAGGCCAGTGAGAAGAGGGAATTCTTGCGTGTTGGGACTCTGGCGCACATGGCACGTGACCCTCGCGTTAGAAGCATTTTTTCAAACACCGATTACTGGGTGTTCACTCTCCTGGACCCACGGTACAAGCAGAACCTTTCCACTCTCATCCCTGTAGAGGAAAGGAGTATGAGAGTGAATCAATATCAACAGGCCCTGGTGCACAAGCTGAAACAATCCTTCCCATCTTACACCGCTAGCGGCAGAGGGTGTGCTTCTGTGGGCCAAGTAGCGGGGGTGAGGAGGAGGCGAGCAAGCAGCTTGTCCAGCACTGGCAGGGGAACGCTCTCCAAGGCCTTTGCCAGTTTTATGTCACCCCAGCAAGACACTGTCACCTGTCCCCAGTCTCGGCAGAGTAGGGGTGAGCTTTACAGAAAGATGGTGAGGGAGTACCTAGCTGACCATACCAACGTCCGGACCGATCACTCTGCTCCATACAACTACTGGGTTTCAAAGCTGGACACGTGGCCTGAACTGGCGCTGTACGCCTTGGAGGTGCTGGCCTGCCCTGCCGCTAGCGTGTTGTCAGAGCGGGTATTCAGTGCAGCTGGTGGCGTCATCACCGATAAGCGTACATGCCTGTCAACTGACAGCGCTGACAGGCTGACGCTTATTAAAATGAACAAAGCCTGGATTTCACCGGAATTCAAATCTCCTCCGGGGGAAAGCAGCTAAAGAATAAGATTCCTTATGGATCCGATTCCTCTCCTCTACTCCTCCTAATCCTTCTCTTCATTGGCAAACGCTGACCCAAAAGGGAATTTTTTAGAGGGCCAACTGGCACTCTTTTAAAAAAATGTTTCCAGAGGGCCACCTACAGGCCCTCTCTCCAAACAATTTTTCCGGAGCGTCAACTACAGACACTCTAAAACCAATTTTCAGGAGCGTCAATTACAGACACTCTAAAACAATTTTTCAGTATCATCAACCACAGACACAAAAAAAAATTTTTTCGGAGGGTCAACTTCAGACACTCCAAAAAACTATTTTTGGGAGGCTCACCTACAGCCATTTGACTGCAGTCTCAGTCGGACAAAGGCATTGGTGGTGTCACCGCCATGCTGTGTCAGGCTAAATTTTTGGGTGGTTCACCTGCTACCTCAGTCTAACTCGATCACTCTGTTGTCACTGCCGCCATACAGGGTCACACTAAATTTTAATGTGCTTCGCCTGCTCCTGCACTGTAACTCGGTCACTCTGTAGTCACAGCCATACAGGGTCACGATAAATTTTTATGTGCTTCGCCTGCTCCCGCAGTGTAACTCGGTCACTCTGTTGTCACAGCCATACAGGACCACAATAAATTTTTATGTGCTTTGCCTGCTCCTGCAGTGTAACTCGGTCACTCTGTAGTCACAGCTATACAGGGCCACGATAAATTTTTATGGTCTGGGTTAGCACAATTGCCTTGAGGGTCACCACCAGGTTGTTGCCCGAGAATTTGGGGTAATGGTGGGATTAGGCAGCCTCAGAGGCATCCATGCACGCTGCCCCTGCTATTTCCTGTCCATTTCCGTGGTGTTTCCATCATTTTCTGAGGTTTCCAGGTTTTCACCCAACCTTCCCTAGGCAGAGCCTTGGTCCCTTGAAATAAATGCTAGAGTCTCCCATTGACTTCAATGGGGTTCGTTATTCGAAACGAGCACCCGAGCATCGAGGAAAAATTTGACTCGAATAACGAGCACCCGAGCATTTTAGTGCCCGCTCATCTCTAATGTACACACATTTGCCATGATACCTATAGGCATATGAGAAGTACCTGTGGGATTAGTCATTGTCAGGCCTCTTCTAATGCCTTGATAATAATTGCATCTAATAACATACTGTATGTAAAAGAGGCAAAAAAGGCTACTAGAGTACCTGATGGTTGCAGTCATGCCCTATTATGCTACTCTGCATACTTTCATCTCAATCATTTTTCCCTCTAACATGTTATTTCTAGCAATCTGATTCATCACCATGTGTCACTAAAATTTTAATAGCTAAGAAATTTAAGTGGATGTAACCTTCAGTTAGAGTCTACACGAGTATCAAACTACAAATATAAGCCTATTCTTATTCAGTTATTCAGAATCTGTAATTTACAATTACAAGAAGTAATTTGTTGCAGCTTTCATTTGTATGAATTAAAATGTAAATCGGGAGTACAAGAATTAGTAATAATGTCATAAAATGCTGTATAAATAACTTAAAGTGTTCAAGCCATTTCAAATGACTTTTCAGTGTACTGGAAGAAAAACGTATGTCCGTTATAAAACTTGTATCTTGTGTTTTTTTGCTCATTTCCTCCTTATACAGGGTCCATCTCATATTGTCAGTTTCCTCTGAGCTTAGCTCCAAAGTGGGTGGAGGCTACTGTAGCTGCTATGGTATCTCCCATACACTGCACACACTCTATATGAGACACAGTGTGAGGAGATTCTGTTCTCCCATATTTATATGTATGGAAGACATTACAAAATATTAGTTAGCTGAGTTGCTATAAATCAAGCACAGAGCAAACTAGAGCCATTCAGCACACTGCTCATCTTCTCTATTTCTCTCTACAGTTGCTTTGCCCTCCTTCTCTACAGACTTCCATGGGCAGAAGCTGTAACCTAAAGCCTCAGTGAAGCTGATAAACTGTCTTTCTAAAGACAGATTTTACCAGTGAATTTGAGGAAAGAAGCATGTTTTCTGATATAAAATATATAGTTGCCAGTATTATTGATTTGAGTTGAAATTAGAGTTCCTATTTACACTTTTAGGGAATAATATTTTTATTAAATAAGAGACTGTCGGCAAGAATAAAGTCACCAGGAATTCTTTAGAAGGACTGCATGGTAAACCTATTGCAGTCAACAGCGGACCTTGCTGTTACCAGGAAATACCTAAGAGTAACAAAATAGGCTCTCAGTCTCTCCTGAAACAATCAATTTCATACACAAGTGTTAAAAGAGCCTATGAATAGCATTGTTTTAAGAAAGTTGGTTGATAAAATTAAAATCCAATGGAATAAAGTTATAAATGAGCTGTAACGTTAACTAATTTTTCTTAAAGAGGTTGTCCCATGAAAAATATTCTATATTTCAAGCCAACACCTGAATCTGAATTATTTAATAATTGCATGTAATTAAAAGTTTACTATAGCCACTGAGTTATTCAGAGAAATCTATCTGTGTAGCGCCACCTGCTGTTTGCACTTTTTCTAATTTCTCTGTCATGCTTACGGAAATGGAAGCACATGCTCAGTTCCATCCTTCAACTGCCACCAGCTGCAGTAACAAGGACATGCCTCCTGAGAAGGTGCACATCCCCTGAACTGTCAGCTTGAAATAAATCTAGCAGAGTATTTGGAGCAATGAATGGGAATATTTTGGGATCCATGTGAGGTAAATGACTGGTTCTAAGTTTGTTAGAAAGAGGCTGCTGTGCTATACAATATTGTATTGAACAAGTTTGTGTGTTTCAGTACAGCAGGCCCATCCCATTTTTTTTTGGTATATATAATACACTTATATACAGAAAATGTTGAACCCCAGGGCTAAGGATCGAGGACGAGGGCATGGGCATTCAATTACTGCAGGGGGCAGAGGACGTAGTCCTGGGCAGGGTGAGACAGTACCTGCTGATAAGGGAGCAGGGGAATGCCGCAGAGCTACACTCCCTAGCTTCATGTCTCAACTTACAGGGACACGTGGTAGAGGACTGTTGAAACCACAACAGTGCGAACAGGTGATGTCATGGATTGCGGACAATGCTTCAAGTAATTTGTCCACCAGTCAGTCTTCCACGCAGTCCACTCACGTTACCCAAGGGAGCACTCCTCTGGCTCCTCCACCTCAACCTCCTTCCCCCCAGTCTGCCCCCTCCCAGGAAAATTTGGAATGCGATCCGGCATACTCTGAGGAACTGTTTTCTGGACCCCTCCCAGAGTCACAAACCACTTCTCAGGTTGCTGCTGACCTCTTTCCAGATGCCCAAGTTTTCCAACTGTCGCAGTCTGAGGGTGATGACATTGTTGACTTAGTGGAAGAAGTGTGTAAAGAGGTGTCAGACGATGAGGAGACACGGTTGTCAGACAGTGGTGAAGTTGTTGTCAGGGCAGGAAGTCCGAGGGGGGAGCAGACTGAGGAATCGGAGGATGACGAGGTGACTGACCCGAGCTGGGTTGATAAGCCGAGTGAAGACAGTGCTTCTGAGACGGAGGCGAGTGCTGCACCAGAACAGGTTGGAAGAGGCAGTGGTGTGGCCAGAGGGAGAAGCAGGGCCAGAGCTGAAGCTCCCGTGGCAAGGCCTAGATATTCGCAAGTCTGGAGGTTCTTTAAAGAAATTGAGGATGACTGACGGACTGTGGTGTGCAACCTGTGCCACACCAGGATCAGCAGGGGTGCCACCACTACTAGCCTAACCACCACCAGCATGCGCAGGCATATGAGTGCTAAACACCCCACTCAATGGAACCAAGGCCGTTCACCTCCTGCGGGTCACACCACTGCTCCTTCCCCTGTGTCACTCGCTGCCTCTGCTAGTCAACCCCCTGCCCAGGACCCCGGTACGAGCGCCTCCTGCCGGAAAACCACACCTTCGCCTCCACGATCCTCCACGATCCTCCACAACCTCCACCAATGTGTCTTTACAGCAGACGCTGGAGCCCAAGAGGAAATACAGTTCCACCCACATGCCCAAGCCCTCAACGTCCACATCTCCAAATTGCTGAGCCTGGAGATGCTGCCCTATAGGCTGGTAGAGACCGAGGCCTTTCGCAACCTTATGGCGGTGGCTGCCCCTCGGTATTCGGTCCCCAGCCGCCACTATTTTTCCTGATGTGCCGTCCCAGCCCTACACCAGCACGTGTCACAGAACATCATCCGTGCCCTGACCAACGCTGTTTCTGAGAAGGTACACCAATGAATGGGAATATTTTGGGATCCATGTGAGGTAAATGACTGGTTCTAAGTTTGTTAGAAAGAGGCTGCTGTGCTATACAATATTGGATTCTCATTCTTTACATTAATCATTGGATAATCCATTTAATTGGAAGTACTGGCATGTTTTAGTTTCATTAGGCATAGTGTAGGTTGCCAGATTACTCAATAGTAAATGTCATCAAGCCATTCTAGGCAGAAAGTAACTGATAAATGCATACCACATATGGAGACAGATATGCTTGATCTGGGGGCAATATCACACTGCAGTCCAAAAAACAATGGTAAATGAATATTTAAAAGTGGACCAATAAAAATGTGCCTGTGCTAAATAAAATGCCTATTGCAGTAATATAAACTAAATTTATTTTCATATGATGCCACATCATGTTACACTCTATGTGACCTTCAGTATATAGCATTTGTGATGCATATCTCAGTTATATATGTATGATACATCAACAGGGGCGGACTGGGAAATTAAAGTGGCCCTGGAAAAAATACTAAAAGTGGACCAATTTTGTAGTTGGGTCCAAATTGATGGAAGGCAGGGCCAACAATACCATATTGTAGCACATTATACTGCCCCAACATAGCCTAATTCCACAGTCCATCACAAAATACTGCCAGCAGCACAAAATACACCCTCAAAAACTTCCACTGGCCGGCTGGAAGAGGGCCAAGGAAGCCCCCTGGGCATCGGCCCACCGGAAAATTTCCCTGTAAGGTCTATGGCCAATCCGCCTCTGTACATCAATGACTGAATCTGTTTCTTTACTTTAAATTGTTTCATGTATAGTTCTCTTTAACCAAGCCTTCTATGGCTTAACAAAGTAAAAGATGCATATTAGAAAATTATTGCATTAGACGCTCTATCCTCCCCTACTGTGGTGATTAGCTGACAATTACCTTGTTTAGGCAGAGTGAGATAAGATTAAGAAAATAAAAGGTAAATGGGTTTCCTAATGGAATTGTAGACAACAGGAGGTTTTTCCCATACTATTTCAGACATTAATAGAATTAAAGGATATAATGAATAACAAAAAGTCATATTTAATGTTAATGTGAATATTTACAAAATCATAAAATTATCTACATATTTTTTCTACATTATTTACTATTATATTCAGAATTATAATTAAATCAAGCCATGACATTAACCCTTTCCAGACCTTTGCTGCGGAGGGGTCATTAGGGAGTTACGGAGCCGCGTTGTACATGTAGGGTGGTGATCGCATGGACACAAAAGGTGGCTGTGAGTAACAGCAAAGCCCCTGCTGTGTCTGTTGGCATAAATAAAAACTCAGATGCGAGCTGATTAACCCCTTTGATGCCACAGTCAATGTTGACCATCACATCTAAGGAGTTTACAGAGGGAGGTGGCTCAGCCCCCCATGATATGACCACAGGCTGTCGATGGCTGCAATGGCAGCCAGATGCCTTACAAAGGCCTCAGTATAATAATTAACTTGCTGCACTCAATGGATACTTGCAATTAAAGGGAGCCTTTCACCTAGAAAATGCATATTAAACCACCAGCAGTACCTTATTGCATGATTATAAAGTTGTCTGTGACCTTTCTGTACAATGCGCCAAAGATCTGAAAAAATACTTTAATTCATCTGGCCAAGCAATGCAAACGATAGTCTTGAATTCAAGGAGGCTGTGGCTTTATCACCTGAAGTCAAGCGCGCCCAGACCCCTTTTCTGCCCTTTAGTGTTTGATTGATAGGATGTCCAATTCCATCACTGCTGGGGGCTTGAGCATAGTCTCGCGCATGTGCAGGCTCTCCTGTGCGAGTGCCTGAGAATTGAGCTTTTGAAAACTACCTCACAGCGGAGTGAACAGGTGCTGGCATTTCAGGGATGCAGCAAACGAGCATTGTCAGCAAGGTGGACACATATGAAGATGGGATCAACACAGATGCCTTCAGCTGCCAAGTGCACATGCAACAGGTCAGCCAGTTTCATAGGCACAAATCTGCTGAGAGATGCCCTTTATGATGAAAAATGTCTGGGTCCTGAAGGGGTTAAGAGCAGAATGTTCATTATAAAACAATAAAAAAGGACATCTGTGCATTATAAAACATGTATAATGATTAGAGATGAGCGAGCATGCTCGTCCGAGCTTTGTGCTCGTTCGAGTATTCGGGTACTCGTAAGTGCTCGCTGCTCGGACGAGTATCTCGCCATGCTCGAGGAAATGGCATCTCCCGCATTTTGAATTTTTGGCGCCTATAACTCAGCCAATCACTAGCCAGGAGACTCCGCGGTACCCCCCAGCATCACGTGGGGCTTTACATGTCGATAGCAGGGGTTGGCTGGCCAGATCAGGTGACCCTGGAATATACTAGTGACGTCCGGCGGTGCTCGGCTCAGAGGCTGTCTGGATGTCGTTAGGGACAGATGTGCTGCGTTTCAGGGAGAGTGCTAGGGCCTGGATTTAGTTCTCTGTTAGGCAGGAGTGATCTCAAAAGAACCCAACAGCCATTCTAAGGGCTACAAGACACTTTTTTTTGTCTCCTGGCTGGGCTGGCTGGCACTAGTAGTGCAGCTATCGCCATATATAACAAACTTTGTTTTTTTGTTGTTTTATCTCAGTGATACAAATCCATTTCATACAGCTGTGTGGAACCATTCTGTGTGTCACAGTTCAGCTGCCCAGTCACCACAAACCACAATCCGTATTTTCTGTCCAGGTGACCCATTCTGTATGTCACGTAATTAAAAAAGGTCTTTGCTCTCACAGCAAACCTCTCTCTCTCTCTCACTGATACAGCTACATTAGAAAAATCTGAGTGCGACATTTGCCTGGGTTGCACTTAAGCAGACCAAGTCTGCCTAATCTAGTAGTTTCAGTGTAATTGCTCCATACTGCACGGTACGTAATAAAATACATAATTTTGCTCTAACTTATCCACCTATATACAAACCACAATCCCTATTTTCTGTCCAGGTGACCCATACTGTACGTCACGTAATTAAAAAAGGTCTTTTGCTCTCACTGATACAGTTACATTAGAAAAATCTGAGTGCGACATTTTTCTGGGTTGCACTTAAGCAGACCAAGTCTGCCTAATCTAATAGTTTCAGTGTAATTGCTCCATACTGCACGGTACGTAATAAAATACGTAATTTTGCTCTAACTTATCCACCTATATACAAACCAAAATCCGTATCTTCTGTCCAGATGACCCATAATGTACGTCACATAATTAAAAAAGGTCTTTTGCTCTCACTGATACAGCTACATTAGAAAAATCATAGTGCGACATTTTTCTGGGTTGCATTTAAGCAGACTAAGTCTGCCGAATCTAATAGTTTCAGTGTAATTGCTCCATACTGCACGGTACGTAATAAAATATGTAATTTTGCTGTAACTTATCCACTTATATATTAACTTGTTCAGATTGAACAAGTTTGTGGGTTTCAGTATAGCAGCCCCATTTTTTTTTTTTTGGTATATATAATACACTTATATACAGAAAATGTTGAATCCCAGGGCTAAGGATCAAGGACAAGGGCATGGGCGTGGGCATTCAATTACTGCAGGGGTCAGAGGACATGGTCCTGGGCAGGGTGAGACAGTACCTGCTGATAAGGGAGCAGGGGAACGCCGCAGAGCTACACTCCCTAGCTTCATGTCTCAACTTACAGGGACACGTGGTAGAGGACTGTTGAAACCACAACAGTGCGAACAGGTGATGTCATGGATTGCGGACAATGCTTCAAGTAATTTGTCCACCAATCAGTCTTCCACGCAGTCCACTCACGTTACCCAAGGGAGCACTCCTCTGGCTCCTCCACCTCAACCTCCTTCCCCCCAGTCTGCCCCCTCCCAGGAAAATTTGGAATGCGATCCGGCATACTCTGAGGAACTGTTTTCTGGACCCTTCCCAGAGTCACAAACCACTTCTCAGGTTGCTGCTGACCTCTTTCCCGATGCCCAAGTTTTCCAACTGTCGCAGTCTGAGGGTGATGACATTGTTGACTTAGTGGAAGAAGTGTGTAAAGAGGTGTCGGACGATGAGGAGACACGGTTGTCAGACAGTGGTGACGTTGTTGTCAGGGCAGGAAGTCCAAGGGGGGAGCAGACTGAGGAATCGGAGGATGACGAGGTGACTGATCCAAGCTGGGTTGATAAGCCGAGTGAAGACAGTGCTTCTGAGGCGGAGGCGAGTGCTGCACCAGAACAAGTTGGAAGAGGCAGTGGTGTGGCCAGAAGGAGAAGCAGGGCCAGAGCTGAAGCTCCCGTGGCAAGGCCTAGATGTTCGCAAGTCTGGAGGTTCTTTAAAGAAATTGAGGATGACCGACGGACTGTGGTGTGCAACCTGTGCCACACCAGGATAAGCAGGGGTGCCACCACTACTAGCCTAACCACCACCAGCATGCGCAGGCATATGAGTGCTAAACACCCCACTCAATGGAACCAAGGCCGTTCACCTCCTGCGGGTCACACCACTGCTCCTTCCCCTGTGTCACTCGCTGCCTCTGCTAGTAAACCCCCTGCCCAGGACCCCGGTACGAGCGCCTCCCACCGGAAAACTACACCTTCACCTCCACGATCCTCCACCAATGTGTCCCTGCGCAGCGTTCAGCTGTCTTTACAGCAGACGCTGGAGTGCAAGAGGAAATACAGTTCCACCCACCCACATGCCCAAGCCCTCAACGTCCACATCTCCAAATTGCTGAGCCTGGAGATGCTGCCCTATAGGCTGGTAGAGACCGAGGCCTTTCGCAACCTTATGGCGGTGGCTGCCCCTCGGTATTCGGTCCCCAGCCGCCATTATTTTTCCTGATGTGCCGTCCCAGCCCTACACCAGCACGTGTCACAGAACATCATCCGTGCCCTGACCAACGCTGTTTCTGAGAAGGTCCACCTAACCACGGACACATGGACAAGTGCTGCCGGGCAGGGACACTATATATCACTGACGGCACATTGGGTTAACTTGGTGGAGGATGGGACCGAGTCTGACCCTGGGGCCGCTCATGTACTGCCCACACCGAGGATTGCGGGGCCTACCTCGGTCACGGTCTCTCAGACGTACTATGCCTCCTCCTCCGACTCCTCCTCCGAATTACCATTCGTGGGCACGGCGCCTTCAGTCGGTAGCTCTAGGCGCAGCAGCAGTTCTGTGGCTAAGCGCCAGCAGGCGGTGCTCAAACTGCTGAGCTTAGGTGACAAAAGGCACACCGCCCAAGAACTATTACAGGGCATCACGGCGCAGACCGATCTGTGGCTGGCACCGCTGAACCTCAAGCCAGGCATGGTTGTGTGTGACAACGGGAGTAACCTGGTAGCGGCTCTGCAACTCGGCAGACTCGCACATGTGCCATGCCTGGCCCACGTGTTCAATCTCATAGTTCAGCGGTTCCTCAAGACATACCCCAATCTGTCTGATTTGCTCACCAAGGTGCGCCGCATCTGTGCGCATTTCCGCAAGTCGACCACAGATGCTGCCACTCTCAGGGCAGCGCAGTGCCGCCTACAACTGCCCGCTCACCGACTGTTGTGCAACGTGCCAACGAGATGGAATTCGAACATTAAACATGTTATCCAGAGTTTACCAGCAGTGCAGAGCGATTGTAGACTGCCAGATGTCAACTTCCACCAGAACTGGTAGTCAGGTCTCTCAGATTCCTCAAGTCTACAATGAGGAGTGGACGTGGATGTCTGATATCTGCCAGGTGTTGAGCAACTTTGAGGAGTCAACACAGATGGTCAGCGGTGATGTCGCCATTATCAGCCTCACCATCCCGCTGCTTTGCCTGTTGAAAAACTCACTGCTCAGCATCAAGTCGTAAGCTTTGCGCTTGTCACAAGAGATGGTGGAGGAAGATACGTCGCTTGATAGCCAGAGCACCCTCCGGTCTGTTTCTCAGCGCATATTGGAGGAGGGGGATGAGGATGAGGAGGAGAATGTCGACGAGACAGAAGAGGGTACCAATGCTCAGTCCTTCTTAACTCTTGAGCGTGTATGGGCTGAAGAGGAGGAGGAGGAGGAGGAAATGGAGAGTCAGGCAAGTAAGGAGAGGGAATTCTTGCATGTTGGGACTCTGGCGCACATGGCAGACTTCATGTTAGGCTGCCTATCCCGTGACCCTCGCGTTAGAAGAATTTTTTCAAACACCGATTACTGGGTGTTCACTCTCCTGGACCCACGGTACAAGCAGAACCTTTCCACTCTCATCCCTGTAGAGGAAATCAGTATGAGAGTGAATCAATATCAACAGGCCCTGGTTCACAAGCTGAAACAATCCTTCCCATCTGACGCTGCTAGCGGCAGGGGCGTGGTTCTGTGGGCCAAGTAGCAGGGGAGAGGAGGCGAGCAAGCAGCTTGTCCAGCTCTGGCAGGGGAACCCTCTCCAAGGCCTTTGCCAGTTTTATGTCACCCCAGCAAGACACTGTCACCTGTCCCCAGTCTAGGCAGAGTAGGGGTGAGCTTTACAGAAAGATGGTGAGGGAGTACCTAGCTGACCATACCAACGTCCGGACCGATCACTCTGCTCCATACAACTACTGGGTTTCAAAGCTGGACACGTGGCCTGAACTGGCGCTGTACGCCTTGGAGGTGCTGGCCTGCCTTGCCGCTAGCGTGTTGTCAGAGCGGGTATTCAGTGCAGCTGGTGGCATCATCACCGATAAGCGTACACGCCTGTCAATTGACAGCGCTGACAGGCTGGCGCTTATTAAAATGAACAAAGCCTATATTTCACCGGAATTCAAGTGTCCTCCAGGGGAAAGCAGCTAAAGATTAACATTACTTATGTATCCGATTCCTCTTCTCTACTCCTCCTCCTCCTTGTCGTCTTTGCCTAACGCTGACCTAAAACGCAATTTTTTAGAGGGCCAACTGTCACTCTTTTATGACAATTTTTCCGGAGGGCCCCCTACAGGCCCTCTCTCCAAACAATTTTTCCGGAGGGCCACCTACAGGCCCTCTCCACAATTTTCGGAGGCCACTACAGGCCTCTCTAAACAATTTTTCCGAAGGGCCCCTACAGGCCCTCTCTCCAAACAATTTTTCCGGAGGTCCACCTACAGGCCCTCTCGCTAGACAATTTTTCCGCAGTGTCAACTACACTGTAAAACAAGGTTTCAGGAGCGTCAAACAGACAGTCCAAAACAATTTTTCAGGAGGCGCAAGTACAGACATTTAAAAAAAAAATTTTTTGCTGAGGGTCGACTTTTTGTACTCCGAAAAGAGAAAAATTTTTGGAGGCTCAACAAAAGCCATTTCACTGCATTCTCAGTCGGACAAAGTCATTGGTGGTGTAACCGCCATGCTGTGTCAGGCTAAATTTTTGGGTGCTTCACCAGCTACCTCATCTAACTTGGTCACTTTTTGGTGTCACCGCCATGCTGTGTCAGGCTTATGCCTGCATCGTGTGGCTGGGGATAGGAGAGCAGTGCCAGCATGGGCATGGGTGATGGACCTTCGTTGC
>ONZH01023789.1:0-57328 GCA_900303285.1 Rhinella marina | reverse complement strand
GTTATATTCTTGCACATAGGAGCAGTATTATAGTAATATCTTGTACATAGGAGGTAGTATTATAGTAGTTATATTCGTTTACATAGAAGCAGTATTATAGTAGTTATATTCTTGTACATAGAAGCAGTATTATAGTAGTTATATTCTTGTACATAGGAGGCAGTATTAAAATAGTTGTACTCTTATACACAGGAGCAGTATTATAGTAGTTATTTTCTTGTACATAGGAGCAGTATTATAGCAGTTATATTCTTGTATATAGGAGTCAGTATTATAGTAGTTATATTCTTGTATATAGGAGGCAGTATTAAAATAGTTATACTCTTGTACATAGGAGCTGTATTATAGTTATATTCTTCTACATAGTAAGCAGTATTAAAATAGTTGTACTCTTATACATAGGAGCAGTATTATAGTAGTTATTTTCTTGTTCATAGGAGCATTATTATAGTAGTTATATTCTTGTACATAGGAGGCAGTATTATAGCAGTTATATTTTTGTATATAGGAGGCAGTATTATAGTAGTTATATTATTGTATATAGGAGGCAGTATTATAGTAGTTATATTCTTGTACATAGGAGTCAGTATTATAATAGTTATATTCTTGTACATAGGAGCAGTATTATAGTAGTTATATTCTTGTACATAGGAACAGTATTATAGTAGTTATATTCTTGTACATAGGAGCAGTATTATAGTAGTTATATTCTTGTACATAGGAGCAGTATCTATAGTAGTTATATTTTGTACATAGGAACAGTATTATAGTAGTTATATTTTGTACATAGGAGCAGTATTATAGTAGTTATATTCTTGTACATAGAAGCAGTATTATAGTAGTTATATTCTTGCACATAGGAGCAGTATTATAGTAGTTATATTCTTGTACACAGGAGCAGTATAATAGTAGTTATATTCTTGTACATAGGAGCAGTAGTATAGTAGTTATATTCTTGTACATAGGAGGCAGTATTATAGTAGTTATATTCTTGTACATAGGAGCAGTAGTATAGTAGTTATATTCTTGTACATAGGAGGCAGTATTATAGTAGTTATACTCTTGTACATAGGAGGCAGTATAATAATAGTTATATTCTTGTAAATCGGACGCAATATTATAGCAGTTACATTCTTGTATTTAGGGGACGATATTACTTTACTTATTTTTTTTGAACATTTTGAGCATTATTATAGTGGAAAAACAGGACTAATAGATATTAATATACTATGTTACTGCTTTGGAAGTGAAAAAGGTGAGAAATATGTACAATATGATGTTTTGGATATATACACATCTATATATAGTTTATTACATTACAGTAATTTCAGGAATTTAGCTGAATGCATACTTATTTATATGTCGTTGTAAATCTTCCTGTGATTCATCCTGTATCCCGCTATTAATGTTCCTGCTTCCTGCTTTTCTTTCCTTGTGTTACAAACGGTGAATTACATAGATGCAAGAACATAATAAATCCTTTACTTATCCTTAATGCACAACTTATGTGTTCAGCTGCATAAAACATTTTTGGTAGGTGAGTCACTCTGCTGGAAGGCTGCCATCTGTCCACAGAGATGACAAGGTGATGGGGTGTATGTCTTCGGGTTTACCTCCAGATGGCCATGAGAACAGTGTTTCTCCAGAATATCCAACCTTTTTATTTGGCTTTCTTGAAGGTTTTGCTGGATTTTCAATGTCTAAGGGCTCATTCACACAAACGTATTTTCTTTCCGTGTCCGTTCCAATATTATTTCGCGGACCATATGCGGAACCATTCATTTCAATGAATCCGCAAAAAAAAAAAAAAACGGAAGGTACTCCGTGTGCATTCCGTTTCCGTATGTCCGTATTTCCGCTCCGCAAAAATATAGAACATTTCCTATTATTGACTGCATTACGGACAAGGATAGGTCTATTCTATTAGAGGCCGGCTGTTCCGTTCCGCAAAATACGGAATGCACACGGCCGTCATCCGTATTTTTTGTGGATCCGTTTTTTGCGGACCGCAAAATACATACAGTCGTGTGCATGAGGCCTAAGTCCTCGTTCCCATTTCCGTTTTTCACTGACATGTGCTGTCTGCATTTTCTGCGGACAGCACATGTACTCATCGATTTAAATGTATCTGTTCAAATTTCAGTACTTTTCTACTGACCGTAGGTCAGTAAAAAAAAATCACGGAGACATGCACTACTTTGATCAGTGATGCGGACCAAGCACACTCATAGAAGTCTATGGGTCCGTGAAAACCACTGACACACATCCGTGTTGTGTTCGTGATGCGTCCATTTTTCACTGAAGACTAATAGGAGATTCTTTGGAAATTAATTTTCAGCTGAGCAACGTCAGTGAATTACGGATGACACACGGATGGTAAAAACGGACACACGGACCAACCACGGATCGTTCATGGACAGCAAATGTAATTTGGAGGACAATCCCTCAAAGAGTGTATAATTAATATGTGATTTTTTGGTCAGAGGGGCCAAGCACTGATTGTCTTCAACCTGTCGCAGCAGATGCCGGCAGCCACCGCTAGCAGGCGCTCACTACATACAGGCTTATGGGGCTGCCATTCAATAATAGCTCTATGAATTCATGTGCATTGTGTACTGTGATAATCAATGTAGACAGAAATACTGTATGTGGATCAAGGAAAGCAAAAAGCATGTTGTAAAACCTCTGCTAACCATAAGATGTGCCCTACACAAGGATAAAGCAGTGAACTCAGTGACTGCACCAGCAGAATAGTGAGTGCAGCTCTGGAGTATAATACAGGATGTAACTCAGGATAAGTACAAGATAAGTAATGTATGTACACAGTGACTGCACCAGCAGAATAGTGAGTGCAGCTCTGGAGTATAATACAGGATGTAACTCAGGATAAGTACAGGATAAGTAATGTATGTACACAGTGACTGCACCAGCAGAATAGTGAGTGCAGCTCTGGAGTATAATACAGGATGCAACTCAGGATCAGTACAGGATAAGTAATGTAATGTATATACACAGTGACTGCACCAGCAGAATAGTGAGTGCAGCTCTGGAGTATAATACAGGATGTAACTCAGGATCAGTACAGGATAAGTAATGTATGTACACAGTGACTGCACCAGCAGAATAGTGAGTGCAGCTCTGGAGTATAATACAGGATGTAACTCAGGATCAGTACAGGGTAAGTAATGTATGTACCACAGTGACTGCACCAGCAGAATATTGAGTGTGCTCTGGAGTATAAATACAGGATGTACACTCAGGATCAGTACAGGATAAGTAATGTATGTACACAGTGACTGCACCAGCAGAATAGTGAGTGCAGCTCTGGAGTATAATACAGGATGTAACTCAGGATCAGTACAGGATAAGTAATGTAATGTATGTACACAGTGACTGCACCAACAGAATAGTGAGTGCAGCTCTAGAGTATAATACAGGATGTAACTCAGGATTAGTACAGGATAAATAATGTAAATCATATACACAGTGACTCCACCAGCAGAATAGTGAGTGCAGCTCTGGAGTATAATACAGGATTTAACTCAGGATCAGTACAGGATAAGTAATGTATGTACACAGTGACTGCACCAGCAGAATAGTGAGTGCAGCTCTGGAGTATAATACAGGATGTAACTCAGGATTAGTACAGGATAAGTAATGTATGTATACAGTGACTGCACCAGCAGAATAGTGAGTGCATTTTAGTATGAATGTGTGAGGGAGCTGTAGTATAGACATGTAATACTGCAGATTGAAGCTCTTGATGCTGCAGTGTACATCCTGGTAATGTCTTCTCGCTGCTACAGACTAACTTCATTCTATTGATAGATTTAATGCTTTTCATCAGATACAAATAATTAATCTAAATAAATATTTCATGAATAGATTTTGTTTTCCTATTATTTGTCTTATTAGTTATGGGACTGAATAATCACAACAGTGTCAGACATATTAAGTAAAGCGAGGCTTAATTTGGGTAATTAGCATGCGCTGACTATACCATAGAAACCGCTGGAATGTTCTGCCTATTTTATTGTTTTTATTGTTTGTGAAACGAGCCGTCAGGCATTTTGCCCGGCTGCGGCATCTGAATATCTTGTTTTGCTGCCATGGTATTTACAGGGAAGCGGAGCTTGTTAAAAACGACTTTCCAAAATTCCACTGTCAACCTTCATAATGAGCTGAATGCAGATAATCATCACGTTCCGCCAATCATTATTAAAAATACAGTATAAATAAATCCAAAAAATAACATACAAATACAACCGATACAAGGCGATGGAGAAGTCAACATGGCGGATCACAATAGATATGACTGAAAGAATATGAAATGTGGGACACAGCAGATTATTACAGAGATGAGTCCTGTAAGGAGAGATGGGGATGGAAGTCTCCTGTCTGTGGGGTGCTCCTGTCTGTGGGGTGCTCCTGTTTGTGGGGTGCTCCTGTCTGTGGGGTGCTCCTGTCTGTGGGCTGCTCCTGTCTGTGGGCTGCTCCTGTCTGTGGGCTGCTCCTGTCTGTGGGCTGCTCCTGTCTGTGGGGTGCTCCTGTCTGTAGGCTGCTCCTGTCTGTGCGGTGCTCCTGTCTGTGGGGTGTTCCTTTCTGTTGGGCTGCTCCTGTCTGTGGGGCTGCTCCTGTCTGTGAGGTGCTCCTGTCTGTGGGGTGTTCCTTTCTGTGGGCTGCTCCTGTCTGTGGGGCTGCCTCCTGTCTGTGGCTTCTTCTGTCTGTGGGCTTCTTCTGTCTGTGGGGCTGCTCCTGTCTGTGGGCTGCTCCTGTCTGTGGGCTGCTCCTGTCTGTGGGCTGCTCCTGCCTGTGGGCTGCTCCTGTCTGTGGGCTGCTCCTGTCTGTGGGCTGCTCCTTTCTCTGGGCTGCTACTTTCTGGGGGCTGCTCCTGTCTGTGGGGTGCTCACTGTCTGTGGGCTGCATCCTTTCTCTGGGGTGCTCCTGTCTGTGGGCTGCTCCTTTCTCTGGGGTGCTCCTGTCTGTGGGCTGCTTCTGTCTGTTGGGCTGCTTCTGTCTGTGGGCTGATCCTGTCTGTGGGCTGCTCCTGTCTGTGGCTGCTCCTGTCTGTAGGCTGCCCTCTCTGTGGGCTGCTCTTGTCTGTGGGCTGCTCTTTGTCTGTGGGCTGCTCCTGTCTGTGGGCTGCTCCTGTCTGTGGGCTGCTCCTGTCTGTGGGCTTGATCCTGTCTGTGGGCTGCTCCTTTCTCTGGGGTGCTCCTGTCTGTGGGCTGCTCCTTTCTGTGGGCTGCTTCTGTCTGTGGGCTGCTTCTGTCTGTGGGCTGCTTCTGTCTGTGGGCTTGCTTCTGTCTGTGGTCTGATCCTGTCTGTGGGCTGCTCTGTCTGTGGGCTGCTCTTGTCTGTGGGCTGATCCTGTCTGTGGGCTGATCCTGTCTGTGAGGTGCTTCCTTTCTGTGAGGTGCTCCTGTCTGTGGGCTGATCCTGTCTGCTGGGCTGCTCCTGTCTGTGGGCTGCTCCTGTCTGTGGGCTGCTCCTGTTTGTGGGCTGCTCCTGTCTGGTGGGCTGCTCCTGTCTGTGGGCTGATCCTGTCTGTGGGCTGATCCTGTCTGTGAGGTGCTCCTGGTACTACAGCTTCACTACCAGACTCATCTCATGAGCCATTTGTTTCTTCGAGTCTTAGGGCTCATGTGCACAACCGTATGCATTTTGTGGTCTGCAAAAAATACAGAAGACGTCCGTATGTATTCCGTATTTTCTGAAACGGAACAGCCAGCCGCTAATAGAACAGTCCTATCCTTGTCTGTAATGCGGACAATAATAGGGCATGTTCTATTTTTTTGTGGAACGGAAATACTGAAACGGAATGCACGCAGAGTAACTTCCTTTTTTTTTGCGGACCCATTGAAATGAATGGTTCCGCATACGGTCTGCAAAAAAAAACATGGAGCGGACATGGAAAGGAAATACATTCGTATGCATGAGCACTTATACATACCCTTCAATAGGCATTTAAAGGGCAATACATCCTTACTGTGCAGCACTGGTCCACCAACCTTCATTCTTAAAGTGTAACTGCCGTTTTATTTTTATTTGTGTAATGTATAGGGGCAGTGATAGTGACCATTTTTGTAATATACTTTAATTACTGAAATTGTACATTTCTATTAGAAAATGAGCTCTAAAGTGGCCCATTTTGAGCCTTATCAACACTCCTCTGTCTTCTGTTTACATAACAGTGGAGACTTGCTAACACTGACTGTGTTATGTAAACAGAAGACAGAGGAGCGTGGCTAAGACTCAAAATGGGCCACTTTAGAGCTCATTTTCTAATAGAAATGTACAATTTCAGTAATTAAAGTATATTACAAAAATGGTCAGCATCACTGCCCCTACACATTACAGAAATAAAAATAAAAGGGCAGTTACACTTTAATTCTGATGGCTACTATTGTTTGCTATCTGTCAATGCTGTCCTTAAAGGAGTTGTCTCACTTCAGCCAATGGCATTTATCATGTAGAGGAAGTTAATACAAGGCACTTACTAATGTACTGTGATTCTCCATATTGCTTCCTTTGCTGGCTGGATTCATTTTTCCATCACCTTATATACAGCTCGTTTCCATGGTTATGACCACCCTGCAATCCAGCAGCGGTGGTCGTGCTTGCACATTATAGGAAAAAGGTTTGGCCTCTCTTTTGGCCGGAACTGCAGGAGCGCACATAGGCTGGTGCTTTTTCCTATACTGTGCAAGCACGACCACCACTGGATTGTAGGGTGGTCGTAACCATGGAAAAAAGCAGTGTACAATGTGATGGAAAAATGAATCCAGCCAGCAAAGGAAGCAATATGGAGAATCAAGTGCCTTGTATCAACTTTCTCTTCATAATAAATGGTATTTGCCGAAGTGAGACAACCCCTTTAAAGGGTTTTTATGACTGTTTTTAACTGATGACCTATCCTCAGGATAGGACATCAGTATTTGATCGGTGGAGGTCCAAGACCCCGGACGATCAACTGTTTCAGAAGGCTGCGGCCTCCTTGTAGCTTACCAAGCACAGTGCCATATATTGTTTAGTGGCTGTGCTTGGTATCGCAGATCAGACTCATTCCCACTCTTGGGGCGGAGCTCGGACTAGGTCATGTGACCATTGACCATGATGCGCTGTGGCCTCCTCAAGCAGCTGATTTCGGGGATCCAGCTTCTCTTACCTCCACCGTTCGGATAGTCATGACTTATCCTAGGTCATTAATTAAAAGAAGTTGGAAAACCCCTTTAAGAATCTTAGCTGAGTCCCCATAATGCACTACACTCATGTGCACTGCTTTTTGGCAGATGTAGGGCGGAGAAGTCTGATATCTGTTCAACATCAGGCTATACATCTGTGCAGATACCGAACATGCACAAGAGAGAAGAAGCTGTAAAAATGCAGCTCCGGAGGTGAGTGGAGCACAAGACATGATGGGACTCAAAATCTGTGCAAAATATTTATAGGGCATCTGTCAGCAGTTTTGTACCTATGACACTGGCTGACCTGTTACATGTGCGCTTGGCAGCTGAAGACATCTGTGTCGGTCCCATGTTCATGTGTGTCCTCATTGCTGAGAAAAATGATGTTTTAATATATGCAAATGAGTCTCTAGGAGCAACGGGGGCGTTACCGTTACACCTAGAGGCTCAGCTATGATGTGCTCTCTGCACTTTGATTGACATGGCCATGTGAGATCACATTGTCTCTGCCTGGTCATGTCAACTAGAGTTGAGAGAGCAGATCCTCTAGGTGTAACGGCAACGCCCCCATTGCTCTTAGAGATTCATTTGCATATATTAAAACATCATGAGGGCACATAGGAACATGGGACCAACACAGATGCCTTCAGCTGCTAAGTGCACATGTAACAGGTCAGCCAGTGTCATAGGTACAAAACTGCTGACAGATGCCCTTTAAATGAAAACAACCTATATTGTACTCTAGTCACATCCAATGCTGCAGTTTAGCTTCCATTATGTACTACTGCATTGACTTCTAGTATTTGACGACTTCTCTATGGCAGACCACAGCAGAACATGCCCTATGTAGATACAAGATTAGTAGGGAAAGGTTGCATGCTTTGTCTCGATGCAGCTCTGGTTGTGACTGGAGTCTATGACGTATACAATAAGCAAGTTATTATTTTGCAGTGTTGTGTGACATTTTGTGAAGATAAAGGGTAAAGGTAAAGTTGAAGTGGGGAGCTGCCTTAAGACGATGCCTGTGGACGCAGGTTCCTTCATCTCAGGAGAGGGAGGGGTGACATTAATGAGGCCTCTTATTTTCGCTGCTCCGAGGAGCCATCGCTCACTATTAACCGTTTAGTTTTCCACCTCCTGCAGATTTGGTGTACACTCTTCAGGTCAGCGGCTCATCTAGCCAGTAAATGCCTGCAGAGAAGCGTCATCATGGCCACAGGTGACTTCCGACTCACCAACTCTTCCATCATCTGCGGGGCTCATCATACGGAGATTTCATGACACCTTCAGCTTACAACTGTTCTGTCTAGAAAGTAACATAGTAACATAGTAACATAGTTTATAAGGCCGAATAAAGCCCTCTGTCCATCCAGTTCTCCTGTTTTCCTACAAGTTGATCCAGAGGAAGGCAAAAAAACCCTGTGAGGTAGAAGCCAATTTTCCCCACTTTAGGGGAACAAAATTCCTTCCCGACTCCAATCAGGCATCAGAATAACTCCCTGGATCAACGACCCCTCTCTAGTAACTATAACCTGTAATATTATTACCTCCAGAAATACATCCAGGCCCCTCCTGATCTCTTATAGTGAACTTACCATCACCACCTCCTCAGGCAGAGAGTTCCATAGAGAGATAGCATCTCTTAGAAAACCCTCAAACAGTTTACACACGACAGATGTTAAACTTACCGGCCTATAGTTTCCGGGCTCTGTTTTTGGACCCTTTTTGAATATTGGCACCACATTTGCTATGCGCCAATCCTGTGGAACACTCCCCGTCAGTATAGAGTCCTTAAATATCAGAAATAAGGGTCTGGCTTTGACATTACTTAATTCTCTTAGGATACGGGGGTGTATGCCATCTGGTCCTGGCGATTTGTCTATTTTAATCTTTTTAAGACGCCCCAGTACTTCTTCCTGGGTCAGACAGGGCACGTTTAATGGGGAATTTACTTTTATCTTCTGCATTTCATCTGCATTTTCCTCAGTGAATACAGTGGAGAAAAAGATATTTAGTAGCTTTGCTTTCTTCTCATCGCTCTATTGAATGACAATTGGAAGGTTATTATATTATGGTCACTGTTTCCCAGGTGTCCCCCGACCTGCACATCTGTTGTTCTGTCAGGTCTATTGGTTAATACTAAGTCCAGTATGGCCGTCCCTCTAGTCGGGTCCTGAACCAGTTGGGAAAGGTAATTGTCTTTGGTTATTTCCAAGAACCTGTCTCCTTTATGAGATGTACAGGTTTCAGTTTCCCAGTCTATATCTGGGTAGTTGAAGTCCCCCATAATAACGACCTCATTATGATTTGCCGCCTCGTCTATTTCATTTAGAAGTAGATTTTCTGTGGTCTCTGATATATTGGGTGGTTTATAATAAACTCCTATTAGTATTTTATTATTGTTTTTGGCTTCATTTATTTCTACCCACAGTGACTCCACATCTTCATGTCCCTCACTTATATCTTCTTTATTTTTTCAAGTGAGAAAAAAAAATGAAAAGTATGACAATTTTGCAAGAATTATGGAACGCTGTGGCAGCCTGACTACCGGAGAAGCGTATGGCGAACGTCCATAATATATAACGTGCACTTCTCAGTTATTTCCATTCTTAAAGGGGTCCTCTGACTTCAGTGACATTTATCACGTAGAGGAAGTTAATACAAGGCACTTACTAATGTATTGTGATTGTCCATATTGCTTCCTTTGCTGGCGTCATTCATTTTTTCCATCATATTGTACTCTGCTCATTTCAGGGTTATGACCACCCTGCAATCCAGCAGTGGTGGTCGTGCTTGCACACTATAGGAAAAGAGGTGCAGGCATTTCTGGTGGCCAACACCGGGGAGCTCAGCCAGGGAGCTGGTGCTTTTTCGTATAATGTGCAAGCACGACTACACTGCTGCTGGATTACAGGGTGGTCGTAACCATGGAAACAAGCAGTGTATAATGGGATGGAAAAATGAATCCAGCCAGCAAAGAAAGCAATATGGATAATAACAATACATTAGTAAATGGCTTGTATTAACTTTCTCTACATAATAAATGCTATTTGCCGAAGTGACACAATTCCTTTAAGTTCTTCTTACTTGGTCCTAATCTCCCTTCTACTTGTAGGTTTATGTTGTATTCTAGTCACATCCAAAGCTGCATCTGAACATTTCTCTATTCTACTCTTAGTGTCAAGTTTTCTTCTCTAGTCACACCCAAAGCTGTGCCTGAAAAGTTGCTGGTTTTCTCGCATCCCTTTGCTGCCCCCTACTGGTTTCATATCTGTATGATGCATTCTCTGCTGCGATATATTGTGTAAGACGTAGTGTTTGCAGCACTCACAACTTTCAATTATTTTCATTTTACGGCTGGGTGGCCCCCTCCGGGGTGGGAGGAAGGCAGCCGAGCCATGGTATTCGGGTAGCTCTTTTGGCCTATGACTCTCGCTATTCTTAATGGCCTATGACTCTCATGCTCCAGTCACAACCAAAGCTGCATTTGCAGATTTTATATGATCTCACTTCTCTTTGCCGCCCCCTAGTGGCTCAGTATCTATAAAGAGCATGCTCTGCTGAGGCATATTGTGTGTGATGTGGTGTTTGAATCACTCGCTGTACAGAAGCCTGAGTTATTTCCATTTTTTATTCCTCCACTCTAGTCACAACCAAAGCTGCATCCAAAACATAGCCAGTTTCCAGTCATGCTCTATTACCTCACCTCTTACTGTTGCATCTAGGTAAAGCTTACTCTGCTGTACAGCATCATGAGAGGTAGTATTTGCACCAGCGAAAATCACCGTTCTCCATGTTCATGAGCTCCATGTCACACTTATTATTGTGCCTCATACTCCAATCACATCCAAAGCTGCATTTAAAAGTTTGCTGCATTACCTAAATTGCATATAATGCCCCCTGCCTCTCTGCACTTTACTGCGACTTTAACTTTCTCCCCATAATAGGTCTGGTATTACAATCACTCGTGTCCGCGGCGTTCCTGCAGTACTGAATACGCCGGGCATTATCTTGTCTGTATTCCAGTGCGTTGTTGATGTTCCATTTTCCACGCTAATATTAAGGTTACTTTTGGCACTTCTTCTCAGAGACAGAGAATCCATAATTGGCGTGTTTCGAGGAGTAATGACTCCGAGAAGGCTGAGGAGGATCCCGGCCAGAGCTGTAACGGGATTTTACAAAATGCAGCGTGAAGATCATGGAAACCACAAGGACAGGAAAATACAAACCTCCCAGAATGTTCTGTGTTGGACGCCTTCCTATCATGGACTGTGAGGATACTCCGCTCTGGCAGCGCCACCTTCTTATCTCTATGGTAGTGGCAGGAGGAACCTGGCGCAGTCCACCTGCAGGTCTTGGCCCCTATGGCACAGTACACACAGTGATACGTGACAGCCACAACGCCACACAAAAAATACAACCACAGGAGCTGAAATGGAACAGTGGTGCAACTTTCCATTGATATATCTTAGTAATTGACACCCCATAACAGTAACTATGACAGTGCCCCCATAGTGCAAGAAATAGTTGTCTATATCAGTAACTGCCACAGTGCTCCCATAATAGTACAAGAAATAGTGCCCCACACTAGTTACTCACTAGAGCTCACTACATACTGATTATAAAGCCATCACTAGAGGGAGCTCACTGCATACAGATTATACAGTCACCACTAGAGGGAGCTCACTACATACAGATTATACAAACACCACTAGAGGGAGCTCACTACATACAGATTATACAGTCACCACTAGAGGGAGCTCACTACATACAGATTATACAAACACCACTAGAGGGAGCTCACTACATACAGATTATACAAACACCACTAGAGGGAGCTCACTACATACAGATTATACAGCCACCACTAGAGGGAGCTCACTACATACAGATTATACAGCCATCACTAGAGGGAGCTCACAACATACAGATTATACAGCCACCACTAGAGGGAGATCACTACATACAGATTATACAGTCACCACTGGAGGGAGATCACTACATACAGATTATACAGTTACCACTAGAGGGAGCTCACTACATACAGGTTATACAGTCACCACTAGAGGGAGCTCACTACATACAGATTATACAAACACCACTAGAGGGAGCTCACTACATACAGATTATACAAACACCACTAGAGGGAGCTCACTACATACAGATTATACAAACACCACTAGAGGGAGCTCACTACATACAGATTATACAGCCACCACTAGAGGGAGCTCACTATATACGGATTATACAGCCACCACTAGAAGGAGATCACTATATACAGATTATACAGCCACCACTAGAGGGAGCTCACTACATACAGATTATACAGCCACCACCAGAGGGAGCTCACTACATACAGATTATACAGCCACCACTAGAGGGAGCTCACTACATACAGATTATACAGCCACCACTAGGGGCAGATCACTACATACAGAATATACAGCCACCACTAGGGGAGCTCACTACATACAGATTATACAAACACCACTAGAGGGAGCTCACTACATAGAGATTATACAGCCACCACTAGAGGGAGCTCACTACATAGAGATTATACAGCCACCACCAGAGGGAGCTCACTACATACAGATTATACAGCCACCACTAGGGGCAGCTCACTACATACAGAATATACAGCCACCACTAGGGGGAGCTCACTACATACAGATTATACAAACACCACTAGAGGGAGCTCACTACATACAGATTATACAGCCACCGCTAGAGGGAGCTCACTACATAGAGATTATACAGCCACCACTAGAGGGAGCTCACTACATAGAGATTATACAGCCACCACCAGAGGGAGCTCACTACATACAGATTATACAAACACCACTAGAGGCAGCTCACTACATACAGAATATACAGCCACCACTAGGGGGAGCTCACTACATACAGATTATACAGCCACCACTAGAGGGAGCTCACTACATACAGATTATACAGTCACCACTAGAGGGAGCTCACTACATACAGATTATACAGCCACCACTAGAGGGAGCTTAATACATGCAGATTACACAGCCAGCACTAGAGGGAGCTCACTACATACAGATTATACAGCCACCACTAGAGGGAGCTCACTACATACAGATTATACAGCCACCACCAGAGGGAGCTCACTACACACAGATTATACAGCCACCACTAGAGGGAGCTCACTACATACAGATTATACAGCCACCACTAGAGGGAGATCACTACATACAGGTTATACAGCCACCACTAGAGGGAGCTCACTACACAGATTATACAGCCACCACTAGAGGGAGCTCACTATATACAGATTATACAGCCACCACTAGAGGGCGCTCACTACATACAGGTTATACAGCCACCACTAGAGGGCGCTCACTACATACAGATTATACAGCCACCACTAGAGGGAGCTCATTACATACAGATATAGACAGCCACCACTAGAGGGAGCTCACTACATACACATTATACAGCCACCACTAGAGGGAGATCACTACATACAGATTATACAGCCACCACTATAGGAAGCTCATTGCATACAGATTATACAGTCACCAATAGATTCTATTAATCCATGTGCAGTGAGCTCCCCCCAGTGGTGGCGAGAATTTTACCAATTAACTATGTTAATTTGTATTATATTTGTATTATATGGGATCTGGAAGCCTCTATGTTTTGTTTGTACTCCCCCAGCACTCTGCATTCTGTACAACTGGATTTGCCTCTGCATTTACAAGCAGGTGTACATTTTGACTCCTACGTTTGAAAAATCATAAAAAAGACAATAAAGCAGAGTAAATATTCACCTTCTCCTCCTTTACTCAATGATCCGAAGTCAATTATTTGACATGCTAATTAGGTAATGTGTTTCCCTGATAGCACACGTGAAATGAGCTGATAACGGAAGTAATTGCTGTTTGTGGAATATATTTGGTAAATGGAGTGAACTTCCAGTTGTCTCCTCGCACCCAGGAAAAAACCTTCAATTTCCTTCAATGGGTACTTCTAGTCTGGTAGAAAAAAAGTCATACAAAGTCAAAAATACAATGTAGAAACCTTTTTGTAGCACTGAACACAGTGAGTACAACGTCTCACTGTATTAAGTACAGTAACTTCTTGTCCATGAAAGAAAAAAAAAGTCAATGTATCCACTCCTTTCCTACTCGGAGAGGTCGGAGAGGTTTGGTAGATCTGGGGTGGATTTTGATCCCATAACGGTGCCAATCATAAATAAAATTTGCTACTATGTAAAAAAAATTACACTGCTTGGAATGCGATATCCAACATACTGGGCAGAAATTTGGTGATGGCTTCTCTCCAATAGCATGTCTCTGGAAAGAGATGGAGAGAGCTGAATGGAGGAGGCCTCAAGATGGTGAAGGACCACATTGTGCCCCCTGTAGTATGCCCACATTGTGCCCCCAGTAATATGCCCACACTGTGCCCCCCAGTGATATGCTGTGCCCCCAGTAACATGCCCACATTGTGTCCTTCAGTAATATGTTGTGCCCCCAGTAATATGCCCACATTGTGCCCCCCTGTACCATGCCCATGTAAGATGGGAGGGAGGATGGAAGAAGCAGCCAGTTGATGTCGGCTCTCTGCCTCTTCATATAACAGGCAAGAGACAGCTGCCAGAAATCGGGACATAGCTCCCTCACAGTGGGACAGCCACTGCAATCCGGGACTGTCCCGCTGGATCCGGCACGGTTGGGAGGTATGCATCTCTGATCGGTCCACATATATAGCGAGTTGGTTAAGTTTGAAGGCCACGACTAGAACTAATGATAATGATCTCCAATGGCTCTCCAAAATGTTAATTGTCCTCTTCAGATTTCTTAAAGGGGTTTTCTCACCTCAAACATTGGTGGTATATCACTAAGATATGCCATCAATGTGTGATAGGTGTGGGTCTCACCTGTGGGACATGCAACTATCTCTAGAACAAAGCTCCCAAAGATAATAAGAGTGCACTGCGCATGAGCGGCCCCCCTCCATTCATTTCTATAGGAGTGATGGCTCGGCTATTACCGGAAGTTCCATAGAAGTGAATGGAGCAGTGGCCACGCTTGCGCAGTGTGCTCTGCGTTCTTTTCTATGGGACTTTCAATGGCTGAGTGTGCTGCTTGCCTATTTTCAGATCTCCCACAGAAATGAAAAGAGGGAGGCAGCGCATGCGCGGTGGATCCTAGTATATGCCACCAATGTTTGAAGTGAGACAATCCCTTTAAGGAGGAGAGAACGTCTGTTACTTCCCATGTACTGGGAGACTCTGGATATATCACCACGGTCGGGACTGCACACATGGGGCAAGTGATCTGGGTCTTCCACCTCTTCTGGGACCTAGGAGGATTCCATCTCTAATGCTGATTGGGTGTTCCTATCCCAATGGTCACCAACTGCCAGCACTCCAGCTGTAGTGAAACTACAACTCCCAGCATGCGACCTTGCTCGACTGTTCTCCGAACTCCCACAGAAGTGAAAAGAGGATTCAGGAAGTTGTAGTTTTGGAACAACTGGAGTGCTGAAAGTGGCTGACCCTTGCCCTATTCAGTGTACATTCATGGCCAAAAGTTTTGAGAATGATACAAATATTAATTTTTACAAAGTCTACTGCTTCAGTTTTTATAATGGCAATTTGCATATACTCCAGAATGTTATAAAGAGTGATCAGCTTAACAGCAATTACTTGCAAAGTCAATATTTGCCTAGAAAATGAACTTCATCCCCCAAAACACATTTCAACATCATTGCAGCCCGGCCTTAAAAGGACCAGCTAACATCGTTTCAGTGATTGCTCCATTAACACAGGTGTGGGTGTTGATGAGGACAGGGCTGGAGATCAATCTGTCACGATTAAGTAAGAATGACACCACTGGACACTTTAAAAGGAGGCTGGTGCTTGGCATCATTGTTTCTCTTCTGTTAACCATGGTTATCTCTAAAGAAACACGTGCAGTCATTATTGCACTGCACAAAAATGGCCTAACAGGGAAGAGTATCGCAGCTAGAAAGATTGCACCTCAGTCAACAATCTATCGCATCATCAAGAACTTCAAGGAGAGAGGTTCCATTGTTGCCAAAAAGGCTCCAGGGCGCCCAAGAAAGACCAGCAAGCGCCAGGACCGTCTCTTAAAAGTGTTTCAGCTGCGGGATCGGGCTACCAGCAGTGCAGAGCTTGCTCAGGAATGGCAGCAGGCAGGTGTGAGTGCATCTGCACGCACTGTGAGGCGGAGACTCTTGGAGCAAGGCCTGGTCTCAAGGAGGGCAGCAAAGAAGCCACTTCTCTCCAGAAAAAACATCAGGGACAGACTATTCTGCAAAAGGTACAGGGAGTGGACTGCTGAGGACTGGGGGAAAGTCATTTTCTCTGATGAATCCCCTTTTCGATTGTTTGGGACATCTGGAAAACAGCTTATTCGGAGAAGACGAGGTGAGCGCTACCACCAGTCTTGTCTCATGCCAACTGTAAAGCATCCTGAAACCATTCATGTGTGGGGTTGCTTCTCAGCCAAGGGAATCGGCTCTCACAGTCTTGCCTAAAAACACAGCTATGAATAAAGAATGGTACCAGAATGTCCTCCGAGAGCAACTTCTCCCAACCGCCCAAGAGCAGTTTGACGATCAACAATGCCTTTTCCAGCATGATGGAGCACCTTGCCATAAAGCAAAGGTGATAACTAAATGGCTCAGGGAACAAAACATAGAGATTTTGGGTCCATGGCCTGGAAACTCCCCAGATCTTAATCCCATTGAGAACTTGTGGTCAATCATCAAGAGACGGGTGGACAAACAAAAACCTACAAATTCTGACAAAATGCAAGCATTGATTGTGCAAGAATGGACGGCTATCAGTCAGGATTTGGTCCAGAAGTTGATTGAGAGCATGCCAGGGAGAATTGCAAAGGTCCTGAAGAAGAAGGGTCAACTCTGCAAATATTGACTTGCTGCATTAACTCATTCTAACTGTCAATATAAGCTTTTGTTACTCATAATATGATTGCAATTATATTTCTGTATGTGATAAAAACATCTGACAAACACACATAAAACCAGAGGGCAGCAGATCATGTGAGAATAGAAGATTTGTGTCATTCTCAAAACTTTTGGCCATGACTGTAGATTTGGCGACACATACATGAATTCCTACTGATGTTAGTGGAGGAGGCACATAGGCGACCACCTCTCCTGTATGTGTCTCCAACAGAGGGATTGGGTTCCAAGGATGGGCACCCAACTTGGTCCATTAAAGAAGAACTCCTGCAAAAAAATGTTATTCCATGTCCTGCTAGAAATGTACATGATGTAATACCAGTGTCTGTATTTGTGAGTTATATCTCCCTGATGTTTCTCATCTGTGTCATGTGACCAGCAATCAGACTCACCAGATAACACAGCATGTGTGGACAGGAAGTCTATTTCTCTATGTATTCCTATGGGAGCCTCACTCTCAGTCTCATAGGAATGAATAGAGAAGTAACTGGCTTCCTGTCCTGGGTCAGTTGGAGGTCAGGGAGTTGGTCACATGACACAGCTACAATGAGAAGAGAGTGGATAACTCACAAATACAGTCTCTGATAAGAAGATGACATTCACTACAGATTACATCATGCAAGTTTCTAACAGGTCAGAGAATAAAAAATTTTGCGGGAGTTCTACTTTAAGTATGTTGCCCACTACCATGTATCACCCCCCAGTCCTAAATCCCAAGAGCTGCTGTCTTCAGTCAGGACACCTCTACATATAGCGGTTATGTGCCACATATGCAGTTTTATCGCAGTTGCCGCAGTTTTTGGTGTACGTGAATGTGGTTTCAATGTGTTTTATAAACCCTGCAGGGCCGAAAGCTGCATTGCAAATCGTGGCAGTCTGCTGAAAAACGCACACGTGGCACACAACCACTATATGCATGGCAGCCTCAACCTGCAACAATGTATCCATTATCCAGCACCAGAGATAAACGATCACCCCTTATCTGCCAGAGAGAAAGATACAATGTTATTTTTCATTTCCATTTTTCACGTCGTTTATCCTGCAGTGGGAAATTCTGCCGTCCTCCGAGACGTGGGAGGTTAAATGCCAAAATACAGAACCCAGATTATTCCAAGATGCCCCCTCCCCCTCCTGGCTCTCAGATGTGACCCGTCTGATAGGGGAGCCTGTGGATACTTTGTGAGAAATAACATCACACTCCAACTCTTATCTCACGGCTGAGGCATCTGTCTGGAAATGTCGCTGGCATGCAGCGCGCTCTGCTGTGCCAGGCTCCACTACAACCAGCACTGAAAACATCAAATCCACTTTATTGATTTATAATTAACCAGATTAGCCATCATCTGACAACCCCTGAAAGAGCAGTAACGGTAGCCCTGTTGGTTGTCATCCAGCTTTTCTAGTTTCCTGATGGGTTGATACGCTGCATTGCTTCTGCATTAGGGCCCTTTCACACGACCATGGAGCACGGTCCGGGATGGTCCATGAAAACCCGGACCGTGCTCCTTCTGAGGGCAGGAGCGCACGACGTCATTGGTTGCTATGACGCCGTGCGCTTCCTAAGGCCGCCGCTGTACAGTGATACGCTCTATACGAGCGTGTACTGTGTATCACTGTACAGCGGCGGCCTCAGGAAGCGCACGGCGTCATAGCAACCAATAACGCCGTGTCCTCCTGACCTGAGAAGGAGCACGGTCCGGGTTTTCACCGTGCTCCACGGTCGTGTGAAAGGGCCCTTAGACTTGCTGTGCTGGAGTCTGGGAGCTGCCATGCTGGCCCTATTAGCCATCATCCAGCTTTCCCAGAAACAGACTAAAGGTCAATTTACGGGGGAACGCATTTTGGTGGAAATTGTCTTCCTGAGGGGGTGTAGCGATATCACTTTAAGACATACACAAAGCCCCGAGTAGTAACCAAAATCTTCTCCGTCTGATCAGTACCCGGCGGTGTCCAGGCCATGCAGGCTCCACATGACGGATCACTGATGACCTCCACGTTTTCGCTGTGTCAGAGAATCCGTCACATCGCGCCGTGATCACACATCAAGCACAGACGAGGATACCCCGAGTCCAGCAAAGAAAGCTCATCACAGAGGAACCTCAGAAATCGCCCTGACAGGCGAGACGTGACCGGGCGGAAGATAAACCTGGTATCATTTCCACCCCTATTGTCAGGAGGAGGAGGAAGGGGGGGGACGTTCTGTTTCCACTTCTCAGCATTTATTCTGTCCAGTAACATTCTGTTTATACTCCAGTCACATCCAAAGCTGCATTCAAAATTCTGCTGCTTTTCACAAATTCTCAGGCTGCATTCGCGTCATATCTTGTTGCCGCCTAAAGTGTTGGTCCAGAACATTATGCATCGTGGAAGACGTAGTGTGCGCAGCCAATTATGATGTCAGAAAACAGCGGTCATGGGACTGACGATATTCTATTCTCTGGACTGATTGAAAGCTAAAGGTGACATTTTGCTGGTCAACTGGAGAGCAGTGCATTGTGGGAGTTTAGATGCTGGATGCTGGAGATATACAGCGCAGCTGGCAGGTCACATGACTGTCATAGAGGTCACTTTGGGTGTGACTAGAGCAGAAACCTCAGCACCCCCTGTACCATGCATGGCTAGTGGTTCCTTGTCTCCAGAAATGCCAAATTCAATACAGTCTCCAGGACTCCTGTCATCCTCACCGCCGTCTGGCACAGTGCACCACAATTATATCACATTTGGCACCAGGTATTTCCTGAGAAGCTCACAGCGTGTATCAGTGTGAGGTCCCGTTCTGGCCCCCGCTCCTCTGACCCCGAGAGTCCCGGAATTTACTGAATACATACAATCATGTGCCAGCTGGGCCCAGGGGTGCACCTAGCCTTTCTGCTGCCAGAGGCGAAAACTGAAACTGCGCACCCCCCCCAATGCCAATTTCATTGCCAAAATGAAAGCGCTCATTGGCCATAGCCCTTCTTCTGCCCCCCTTTTGCCCCTACCTGTTGCTGCCTCACCTGGCCTCATCGGTGGCGCACCCCTGGCTGGGCCCGTATTGCAGCCCGCAAACATCGGATCCGCAATATTCAGGCCCCGGCCGTTTTTGCACTGCATCACGGATGCGGACCCGTTCACAGTCGCACGGATGTTCCAAGTGCATTGGGGACCGCAAATTGCCGGGCAACGACTTGGTGCATGAGCCCTTATTCTAGGGTTACATGACAACACACAGGTGATCCCATTCATTTCTCTGGGATCACCGCCACTCTGTGATCCTTTCTGCGACAACTGTTGCACAACCTGTGTCGCCATGTAGCCCTAGCCTTAAACTGACATAATGCTGTCAATGTAATACAATAGACACATGCTGTGAGTTTCTTGCATTGAACACGCTAGTGTGTGTCTTGCTGAAGGGTATGTCTATACGAGAAGAAGAAAGCAGCATAAAAATCTGTTGGAGATTGTAACCAAATCTAATTCAATTTAAAGTTAGCAGCAAATAAGAGATACATTATATATATATAATGTATTATATATGGCACCACGATATTATAACTATTATAACTGGCACCAATATATTATAATTGTGATATAACTGACATCAAGATATTAGACCCATTACAAATGGTACAAAGATATTACAACTATTATAACTGGCACCAAGATATTATAACTGTTATAGATGGCACCAAGATATTATAACTGTTATAGATGGCACCAAGATATTATAACTGTTATAGATGGCACCAAGATATTATAACTGCTATAGATGGCACCAAGATACTATAACAGGTGCCAAGATACTATAACTGTTATAGATGGCACCAAGATATTATAACTGTTATAGATGGCACCAAGATATTATAACTGTTATAGATGGCACCAAGATACTATAACTGTTATAGATGGCACCAAGATATTATAACTGTTATAGATGGCACCAAGATATTATAACTGTTATAGATGGCACCAAGATATTATAACTGTTATAGATGGCACCAAGATATTATAACTGTTATAGATGGCACCAAAATAGTATAACTGTTATAGATGGCACCAAGATATTATAACTGTTATAGATGGCACCAAGATATTATAACTGTTATAGATGGCACCAAGATATTATAACTGTTATAGATGGCACCAAGATACTATAACAGGTGCCAAGATACTATAACTGTTATAGATGGCACCAAGATACTATAACTGTTATAGATGGCACCAAGATATTATAACTGTTATAGATGGCACCAAGATATTATAACTGTTATAGGTGTCACCAAGATATTATAACTGTTATAGGTGGCACCAAGATATTATAACTGTTATAGATGGCACCAAGATACTATAACTGGTACCAATATATTATAACTGTTATAGATGGCACCAAGATATTATAACTGTTATAGATGGCACCAAGATATTATAACTGTTATAGATGGCACCAAGATACTATAACTGTTATAGATGGTACCAAGATATTATAACTATTATAGATGGCACCAAGATACTATAACTGTTATAGATGGTACCAAGATATTATAACTGTTATAGATGGCACCAAGATACTATAACTGTTACCAAGATATTATAACTGTTATAGATGGCACCAAGATATTATAACTGTTATAGATGGCACCAAGATATTATAACTGTTATAGATGGCACCAAGATACTATAACTGGTACCAATATATTATAACTGTTATAGTTGGCACCAATATACTATAACAGGTACCAAGATATTATAACTGGTACCAATATATTATAACTGTTATAGTTGGCACCAAGATATTATAGAATTATGATATCACTAGCACCAAGATATTAGACCCATTACAAATGGTAAAAAGATATTATAACCATTAGAACTGGTACCAATATATTATAATTGTAATATAACTGCCACTAAGATATTAGACCAATTATAAATGGTACAAAGATATTTTAACTGTTATAACTCGAACCAAAATATTATAATTAGCATCAAGATATTATAACTGGCAACAATAAATTATATAATACCTTATTACCTTTTATAACTCACACCAATATATTATAACTGTTATAACTAGAACTAACATATTATAACTACTATAACTGGCACCAAGATAATATAACCAATTTAGATTAGAACTAAGATTTTATAACTGTCACCAAGATTATCACACTTAGTAGAGGATAGGGCCCATCTAGTACCCCCGCCAGCAGATGAGCTCTGTGTATTACACTTGGTTGATGTACTGTAGATCGTGGCATGGGTTATTGTTCTTGTCACCATATACTGTATGACACAAGACTAATGCACAGGGGGGGACTGAGAACTTAGAGTGGCCCTGGAAAAAAACTAAAAGTGGCCCTGGAAAAAAAACTAAAACTGGCCCTGGAAAAAAAACTAAAAGTGGCCCCAAGTGGGTTCAAATTGGCAGAAGGTGGGACAACAGAAGTAGGCAGGGCCAGCAACACCATAGTGCAGGACAAAATACTGCCCCAGCAGAACCAAGTACCACAGTGAAGCACAAAATACTGCCACCTCCGCCACAGTTTGAAACTGTATCATCGGCCGGAAGACCACAATGCATTCATTAATGCTGAGAGCATCAGGTCTTTATGAACCTGGCTGGTTTGGGCGGCCCTCTAGACATTGACCCACCTGGAAATTTCCCTGTAGGGTCTATGGCCAGTCCTTTCATGCTAAGACATCAAAGTTACCTCCAAGCCATGCAACTGATGAGACCAATTGCATACCTCCCAACTTTTGAAAATTGCAAAGAGGGACAATGTGTGCCACACACATCACGGCAGTTTTTTTATACTAGGCCACGCCTCTAGCTCCGCCCAAATCATAATTACTGGAGCCCCTGTGGCCTTTTTTTTTCTTGCGCTTCAATGTCCATATAAATATTAACACATAAATCATCAGATTATAGATATTTTAAGGTCCAAATTGTACCAAATAATGGAGTTATTGTCTAATATACAGGTAAAAACCAAACAGATAGTTTAGTAAGGAGCAATTTAGTAAATTTATTAATGCACATTTATGCATTAATTCTCCAGGTCAAAAAGAGGGACATTTAAGGATAAAAGAGGGACAGAGGGACTTGGGTCAAAAAGAGGGACTGTCCCTCCCAAAGAGGGACACTTGGGAGGTATGCAATTGTGAAGGGTGATGAAGGACAAGCTGTGTATTCGATGTGTCTACAGAAAGCGATGGAGCGTCTTTTGTCAGCGACCCCCCCTCCCCAATGTGTTCACCACCCTTATCATTTATAATACATTCTGTGCTGCTCAGGATGAAGCAGAACAAATGGAGCTGTCGGACTGATAGCGGCAGGCTGAGAAATGCTGCAGCTTACATCTTTTTATATATGAGGGGATTGCATGTTGAGCGATTTCCCTATTACACTGTCATTGTGCATGTCACTCCCTGAAATGGCAGGATCGGCTCCCTGTGACATCTGAGTGCATTTTACATTTTAGTACTTTTCACAGTAAGTCTTGTGTATGGGAAAGTTCTTCTATTTTACCATTGTTACTACTGTTTTGGGGTATATACAGGGGTGTACCATCAATGAGGCCAGGTGAGGCAATCGCCTAAGGCAGCAGCACTGGGACAGCAGAAGGGCCATGGGCAATGAGTGCTTTCATTGTGGCAAAGGGGTTAGGTTAAGAAATTGGCATGGGGCGGGGGTGCTGTTACAGTTTTCGTCTCAGGCAGCAGAAAGGCTAGGTGCACCCCTGGGTACATATCATTATCATTTGGGGACAGGTATAAAAACCGAGCCATTTTGCTGTTGGTTTTTATGTTTTTTTGTTCACCATGTAGTGCAAACTCTTAGGTCACAGCTCTGACACAGTTTAAAGGGGTTCTCCGGGCTTTTTCTATTGGTGACCTATCCTCAGGATAGGTCATCAATATCAGATTGTGCAAATAGCGGCCAGCTCCTTATCCACATGCAGCGCTGCTCCGGGAAGGAGAATCACTCCACACCAATGTAACGAAAAATCCCGGCAGACGCTAGTATTCAATCAGTACTTCATTTATTGTTCTGCGTATACGAGTTGATGAAGGCTTGCTAGCCGAAACGCGTTCTTTTATACGCTGAACAATAAATGAAGTACTGATTGAATACTGGCGTCTGCCGGGATTTTTCGTTACATCAATATCAGATTGGCGGGGGTCCAACACCTGGCACCCCCGCCGATCAGCTGTTTGAGGAGACGGCGTGCGCATGTGCTGTCTCCCTTCTCTCTTCCTGTCCGTTGCTGTCCTGTAGACATACAGCCGAGAGAAGGGATACGGCTCGTGCACACTGTGTGCGCTCTCTCCTCATACAGCTGATCTGCAGGGGTGCCGGATGTCGGACCCCCGCCGATCTGATACTTAGGATAGGTAATCAATAGAAAAAAGCCTGGACAAACTGTTTAATAGGTAGATGCTTAGGGCAGACCTGGTGTCCATAGTAAAGCATTGGCCCCCTGTGATCATGTCATGAGGGGCCGAAGAGGGAACTCCCTGCAACTGTCAAACACCTTAGGCCTCGTCCACATTTCCGTTTTTTTACCAATGCGTGCTGTTTTCTGCAGACCGCATTTGAGGAATGTGGAAGTATAATCAATGCTAGCCATGATCTAATCCCAGCCATTTGATGTCAGATAGCAGATGGAGTAAACACCGCAGGGGTCCTGCCTTCAAAGCAGGCCACATGTGTACTTCTCACACTTCGATCAGACAGCATGGAGGCCCAGTCCTCCTTCAGGTAGACCCCCTAAGCAGGGGGGCTTCAGCTTGATGGCCAGATGACTGAAATCCCAGACAGCACTGAACCGGGAGTTCATAAGGAATTATGAATTGCCCATCCATCACAGGCATAAACCGGTTATATATTTGTGACACAGGGTCCAAGAGGGATATGCCTACGGTCAGAGGTTAGCGATAACATGTCAGGAAGCGGCGATATGGAGATCTCCAAGCAGGAACCTGATAAATGTGTCATGTTTGGTCTCCACCAGTAGCCAGAACCCAGGTGGATCTGTTGGTACCAGAACCATTTCCCTGTGACCTTCCGGTGTAGAGCTATGGGCCATAATGGGTTTTGTGGGTTTTTTGGCTACCAGAACTGGGAAGGGAGGGTGAACTCCTCCCGGAGGTAGGGGAGTGGCCGGCTACAGGTAAAAAGGTCCACACAGGACAGAGGCAAGTGTCTTCTTCTGAAAGGGGGTCACATCAAGTAATATGTTTGGAGGGACCGTGGACCAACTGCTGACATCACTGCCCCCATGTGATTACAGCCAGGCCTTACAGCAACCCCAGGACTCATCATAATCCATTGGACTTGTTGGTGCCTGCTGAGGCGTTCTGTACCCCTGCCGCTACATGTTCCGTTGAGAATAAAGAGAACCTTGGATATTATTCGGTGAGTGCCGTCCTTTTCTATATTTCGTTTTTTGTGGTACCTCGTGGACTGAGCACCACCGAATTCCGCAGCGGTCTGCCGTCTGAGTTGTCCTTCCTTTCCCCTTTGTATGGGAGAAGCAGTGCCATCCTACTTATCTTTCTTATTGGGATAATCCATTGGACTACTCATTCACCTGCTAACTGACTATTGCTCTGTTTAACTCTGTTTGTACCATACCACCTGTATTTGCACATCAGGCCAATGTATCCATTCTCTGTGTACAGTATATAGAGTTTATCTATTGTGCCCTTAAGGCAATTAAATATCTAATTTAATCTTGTGCTGTTCTTGTATCTCGATCGCGAATCCCCACGTCCATGTTTCAGCATAATCATAGCTACCTGGGGGTGGTTCCTGCCCCGATATTATCCCGCTAGCGGATGGGGCTTATATTAAATGAGGAACTGGTGGCAGTCTACCGGGCTGAGAAAGCGCTGTTTTCACTGGGGCAGTGAAAAGGCTCTCTCAGCTTGTCAGGGTTGTGAGCGAGAGTGGGGTTACGCCGGAGGTGCGTGGACCACGGCCGCTCACCCCCCGGCCTCCCTGTGCCTGCGTGGACAGGAGGCATCCATGTAAACTGTGCCAAGCTGACTTGACCTTACATGCTCCTCGGGAGGTGTAACATCACGTCTTGGTAACCAGTGATATAACCGCACCGCATAGGCTCGACATAGTTGACGTCAGGTGGACTGCGAGGTGCGGGTTTCATCGGGTCTGTGGGTCAGTAAAATAAATCCTGGACACAAGCACTACCTTGGTCCATGATGTGGGCCAAACACACCCATTGGTCTATGGTTCCGTGAAAATCACATCACTATTGCATTGCCTAAAGTACTGCCAATTAACTGATGAACGAGCGCGTTCATCGAGAAATCAAGGTTTTTAAGCCTACTTAAGAATCATTGCTTGCCGGCGGCACATTGTACTGTCTAATCATGATCTGCTGCCGGCAAACAATGATTCAATATGGGCACAAGCAATGGCATTAGTGATTGCGCCCCCCCGCCCCAATACTGTGGAGGAGATCGCTGCATGTAACAGCTTCCACTAAAGCTTCCTTACCAACAATTGCTTGCAAAATGTTTTAATGTCATACAGCCCTAAGTCTACACTGCGGTACAGTAATACTGCCATCTATTATATCAGAGCGTTATTTTGCACAATTTCTCTAACATTATTTTAAAAAAAGTTGCAGCTTTCAAAATCCAGAGATGAAAAATCGCCGTGTCAACCATAGATTGCGTTCTAAAAGGGTTAATGTCCCGGAGTGCCCCTATAAGACTCCAAGGATTGTTGTTTCTTGGTATTTCCGAACCCCGCGGTGGTCCCCGCTCATGGGCATTGCACCAGATTTTCGTAATGAGATTCCTTTGTGTCCTGTGCGGTGAATGACCCCTCTGATGCAGTCCGCCCCGAACCTAGCGCCTCTTGCTGAGTTATTATCTTATCCTTAGGGTTCTGTGCACCAAGATGGCGTTCCCAGCACCTTCACACTGTTCACATTCAGCCTCGTTCACACCGCGCTGACCTCATCTAGCATGAGTTATATAAGTGAGGTCCAGCTCGTCCTCTGCAACAAACATCAGATCAGGGTCTATGAGACGCTCCGTTAAGAATCCAAAAATCCCCCGCCCTTCATATTTCATTCTTTTGTTGCATCTGTTCCATGTCACCCAGGTTTCCCAGGCTCCTGAACAGCAGATCTGCCTCCACAGACCACGTAGATGGTTGGACAAGTGAATTTGACAAATGGTGGCAGCGATTTAACCTCCACCTAATTTACAAGGACATATATATAGTGAGACGTGTCTGCGGGTGATTACGCGTTCATTACGCCTTTATTACTGGTGAAGTGCGCTCTCGTAAATCAGGTGACTTCTCATTACTTCAGTTTCATGCAAGTAACTAATATTGAACGCTTGAAGGAAACAGACGTATGGGGGTCATGTAATGTCAGGTGCAAAATGAGAATTCTCTTAACATTCTTTAGAACATTCCAGAAAAACCTTGTATCATGCCTGGTGCAGGCACCGAGGGGGCGGGGCATAACACAGGGACTTCCAGGGACTGCACCAAATTAACCAGTTGGTTGTAACTGAGCTTATACCCACTGAGCCTTTTGAAAGCATGCTGTAACCAGACCAAAGACCGCATTGTTTGTTACAACTGTGTCCACCTCACCCACTTACAAAGACCACTAATAATATCACCATACGATGTTAAGATACCACCTTACAGTTCTCAAATAATCCCACCATACGGTTCTAAAATAATACCACAATGCAGCGCTAAAATAATACCACTATACAATGTTCAAATAATACTGCCATACCGAGCTCGAATAATACCGCCATATGGTGCCCAAATTAGACCACAATACAGTACTCATATAATACAGCCATAGGGAATTTAAATATCACCACCATACGGTACTCGAATAATATAACCATAGAGTACTCAACGAAACCATACAGTACTAAAATAATATCACTGTATGGTGCTCAAATAATAGCATTATACAGTGCTCAAATAATGCCGCCAGATGGCATTCAAATACTACCATAAAATATTACAAGGGTTATCCAACCTCCTATAATGTCCGGGCCCCTCACACAGGTTGTACTTACCTTGCTCCCCAGCACCCGGGTCGCTTCTGACTCCCGCACGGCCGCCGCTGCATCTCCTCGTCGTGTGGATCAAAACATCCGGTCAGGACAGGGGGGGCTTCAGCCAATAGCAGGCCGCGACTGGGACAAGCCTTTCTAGCATCTCCAGCAATGCTAGGAAGGCTCGTCCCTGTCGTGGACCACCATCGCCGGACGGGGAGATGCAGCGGCGGCGGTGCAGGCATCAGAAGCGATGCGGGTGCCGGAAAGCAAGATAAGTACAACCTGTGTGAGAGGCCCGGTCATTATAGAAGTTGGATAACCCCTTTAAAATAACACAACCATACAGCATTCAAATAATACCGTTATATGGCATTCAAATGATACCACTATACAGTACTCAAATAAAACTGCCAAACAGTGATCAAATAATACCACCATGCAGTACTCAAATTACACCGCAATACAGTTAAAATAATCCCACTATGCAGCACTCAAATAATACTACCATACAGTGTTAAAATACCACCATACAGTACTTAAATAATACCGCCATACGTAGGCAGCTCTGTACATAAATTTACCTATTAACATTGCTATACAATGTCTAAATAATACTACTATACAATTAATCTTATGATTCCTGATGGTCAGTGGTTCTAGGTGCCAGGCCATATGTGATGCACAAGCTGCATAGCCCCAGGACTGACACTGCCCACCTGTGCCTGCAGGGACTGTGCCATGACCAGGATCAGCGTCTGGGACACGCTGCACATCTTGCAAAGTTTGCGCAAAGAATTAAAGGGGATGATCTGTACTCGACTATCTTCGGGGGTCCCACAGAAAATGAATGGAGCTGAAAGGGTGCGTGCTCAGATCGGAGGAAAGGGACCCTCATTCTCAGGATCGTGGGGGTCCCAGCAGTCAGTTAGTCCTGTGTATAGGGGGATCATTTCCGTACCTGGCACCACCCCTTTAAATACATTTGAACTCTTTGCCCCTTGTCGCCTCCCTGAGACTTGTCCTTTCTATAGAAACAATTCTACCGCACAATGCCTTCGCCGATCAATAGGGCGGCTCGGGAGCTGGCGGTTATTACTGTTTGGCTGGGTTAATTACAGCATCGTATGGCGCTTGTCAGATAATCGGGGGGAGGAAACGATAATTTGTGTAAATATATTCATGGATTCTCAGGATCTGGGTTTTTATTTTTGTCCTCGCCAATACCAATCTCTGCGCCTCTTTATCTCTGTGTGCTCTTACTCCAGATCACTGCTGAATAATTCATCTCTGCTCCATGCCAGTCAGGCGCTAACATCCATATTAACCCGTCTGCTGCAGGGGGAATAAGCAATCAGTACCGCTATAGGCATGTCCAGAGGCTCCCGGGCACCGCGGGCGGCACACAGCAGAGACGTTTCAGCAGAACTGTTGATTTTAATGGTGAAAAAAGGAAAAAATAAAGATATAATAAATCTGAACACAATCAGTTGCTTGTGTGTGATTTCACAACCTTAAAGGGGTTCTGCAGTTTTTCCTCAGGATAGGAAATCAGTATTGGATCGGTGGGATGAGACACCCGGGACTCCCGCTGATCAGCTGTTTGATAAGGCAGCGGTGCTCCTGTAGCGCTGCGCCCTTCTCTCTGTTTAACGCAGTCCGAGTGACATCACTAGCCTGGGCGTGGCTAAGTCCGATTCACTGGAATGGAGCTTAGCCCCGCCCAGGCCAGTGATACAAGTCGTGACGTCACTGGGCCTGCAGTAAACAGAAAGAAGGTCGCGGCACTACTGGAGTACCTTTGCCTTCTCAAACAGCGGCAGCCCCCGGGTGTTGGACCCCCGCCGATCATCAAAAAGAAAAGCTGCGGGACCCCTTTAAAATAAAAAAAAAGTATGCATGGTTTTCAGTTACTTTTAAAGAGAACCTGTCACGTTGAACATGGTGTTTGTGCTGCAGGTGGCAGGTTAGTTTTTTGTAAAACTTGTAATTTATACATTTAAATCTCTGCCCATTCTGGGCTTTGAAGTCCAAGAGGCGGTCCTAACAGTGATTGACAGGAGGCGGTCCTAACAGTGATTGACAGGAGGCGGTCCTATCAGTGATTGACAGGAGGCGGTCCTATTAGTGATTGAGAGGAGGCGGTCCTATCATTCATTGACAGGAGGCAGTCCTATCAGTCATTGACAGGAGGCGGTCCTATCAGTCATTGACAGGAGGCAGTCCTATCAGTGATTGACAAAAGGGGGTCTAATCAGTGATTGACAGGAGGGGGTCCTATCAGTGATTGACAGGAGACGGTCCTATCAGTGACTGAATAAGGCGGTCCTATCAATGATTGAAGGCGGCGGTCCTATCAGTGATTGAAGGCGGCGGTCCTATCAGTGATTGACAGGAGTGGGTCCTATCAGTGATTGAATGCGGCGGTCCTATCAGTGACTGAAGGCGGCGGTTCTATCAGTGATTGAAGGCGGCGGTCCTATCAATGATTGACAGGAGACGGTCCTATCAGTGATTGACAGGAGGCGGTCCTATCAGTGATTGAATAAGGCGGTCCTATCAATGAATGAAGGCAGCAGTCCTATCAGTGATTGAAGGCGACGGTCCTTGCAGTGATTGACAGGAGGGGGTCCTATCAGTGATTGACAGGAGGGGGTCCTATCAGTGATTGACAGGAGGGGGTCCTATCAGTGATTGACAGAAGACGGTCCTATCAGAGATTGAAGGTGGCGGTTCTATCAGTGATTGAAGGCGGCGGTCCTATCAGTGATTGAAGGCGGCGGTCCTATCAGTGATTGACAGGAGGTGGTCCAATCAGTGATTGACAGGAGATGGTCCTATCAGTGATTGAATAAGACAGTCCTATCAATGATTGAAGGCGGCAGTCCTATGAGTGATTGAAGGCGGCGGTCCTTGCAGTGATTGACAGGAGGGGTTCCTATCAGTGATTGACAGGAGGGGGTCCTATCAGTGATTGACAGAAGACGGTCCTATCAGTGATTGACAGGAGGCAGTCCTATCAGTGATTGACAGGAGGCAGTCCTATCAGAGATTGAAGGCGGCGGTTCTATCAGTGATTGACAGGAGGCGGTCCTATCAGTGATTGAAGGCGGCGGTCCTTGCAGTGATTGACAGGAGGGGGTCCTATCAGTGATTGACAGGAGGGGGTCCTATGAGTGATTGAAAGGAGGCGGTCCTATCAGTGATTGAAAGGAGGCGGTCCTATCAGTGATTGACAGGAGGCGGTCCTATCAGTGATTGACAGGAGGCGGTCCTATCAGTGATTGACAGGAGGCGGTCCTATCAGTGATTGACAGGAGGCAGTCGTATCAGTGATTGAAGGCGGCGGTCCTATCAGTGATTGACAGGAGGCGGTCCTATCAGAGATTGAAGGCGGCGGTCCTATCAGTGATTGACAGGAGGCGGTTCTGTTTTACGGATCTGCAATTTGTGGACCGCAAAAACACTTAGACATCTGAATGGACCATTATGCTGATTCTTTTCCCATAAAACTATATATCAATCTGCTCAGCTCCCCCTGCTCTATCACATGCTGCCTGCAGCTATTTTTGGATTTTCCAGTTATTAAGGGACAGATTCCCTTTAAATAATTTATATATTCACTTAGAAAGAACATAAAAAAAAAAACCTTAAAGAAGAACTCCCGACAAAAATTTTATTCCATGTCCTGCTAGAAATGTACATGATATAATCTGTAGTGCATGTCATTTTCTTAACAGTGTCTGAATTTTTGACTTATATAATCCTGAAGTTTCTTATCTGTGTCATGTGACCAGCAATTAGACCCACCAACTCACACATAGACTTATGTGTGGACAGGAAGTCTAATTTTCTATGCATTCCTATGGGAGCCTCACTTTCAGTTTCATAGGAATGAATAGAGCAGTGACTGGCTTCCTGTCGTGGGTCAGTTGGAGGTCAGGGAGTTGGTCACATGACCCAGCTACAATAAGAAGAGAGGTTATTACTCACAATTACATTCTCTGATAAGAAGATTACATTCACTACAGATTATATCATACACCCTTCTAACAGGTCAGAGAATAAAAATGTTTGCGGGAGTTCTTCTTTAAGGAGGTCCTGTCACCTCTCCTGATAGGTCAGGTTTAGTAACTACTTGGATTCCACATGTAATAGCAATTCTGGAGCATCTATTCTTATGACTTTCATGTCATTCCTTAATTATTCCTGATAGAAGTTATGAATGAATTATTAACAGTTTGCAATAAAGGCCCAGCTGGGGAGGGGGGGGTGCCCCCTACAGTCTGACACCATCCAATCATGGTTGCCAACCGTAATTTTTCTTTTTTCTGGACAATTTATCCAAAAATTACGGGCAGCCAACATTTTCTTGGACAAATTGAAAAACCATAATAAAGGATAAAGATTAAAAAGTGATACGTCTATAGCTCAATATACAAAAATTAATTACCAGCATTTACCGTAAGCTGTAAAATGATAATTACCACTAAAATAATCTAGTCAGGTACCACCGGCCTCAAAAAAATCAGGGACACATCTATTTTTTTTTTCGTGGACACAGGGAAAAAAGTCACCTATTTTTATGGACTGTCGGGAAATTTCAAGACAGTTGGCAACCCTGCATGCAATCAGTGTTGAATCAGAGTGTGAAGGGAATCACCCCGTGACTGGTAACACCCAGATGAACCTTCTTTGCAAACTGCTAGCAATTCATTTGGGACTTCTAGAAGGAATAATAAAGGAATGGTACAGCATACAGTCATAACAATAGAACCTTGACAATTGTTATTATAAGGCCAAGGCAAGTATTTACTATAAAAGACATGTCAGGAGAGGCGACAGCTCCTCTTCAAGAAAACCACTGGCATTGATCCTATGACAGATCTAAATACCGGAAAATATTAACGCTAGTGAAAGTAGCCTTATTAAAGAAGAACTCCCACAAAAATTTCTATTCTCTGACCTGTTAGAAAGCTGCATGATGTAATCTATAGTGAATGCAATCTTCTCATCAGAGACTGTATTTATGAGTTATCCCCTCTCTTCTAATTGTAGCTGGGTCATGTGACCAACTCCCCGACCTCCAACTGACCCAGGACAGGAATCCAGTTACTGGTCTATTCATTTCTATGAGACTGAGAGTGAGGCTCCCATAGGAATACATAGAGAAATAGACTTCCTGTCCACACATAAGATGCTGTGTTATCTGGTGAGTCTGATTGCTGGTCACATGACACAGATGAGAAACATCAGGGAGATATAACTGACAAAAACAGACACTGGTAAGAAAATGACATTCACTACAGATTACATCATGTACATTTCTAGCAGGACTTGGAATAAAAATTTATGCAGTTCTTCTTCTTTAGGTTTCATTAATATTTCTATATTTTCTCTTTGTCTTATGCCTAAAAAATGTAGTATGAATTACAATTGTATCCAGTCTGGACAAATCTCTCTGGTAGTTTGCTACAATGTATCAGTCAGTCCAAGCTGTTTAGCTTGCAGAACATTGTCTAGACTGGATACAAGTGTGATAGTTTGTTACAATGTATCAGTCCGGAGTCCAGGCTGTTTAGCTCGCAGAGCATTGTCTACACTGGATTCACGTCTCAGCTGAAAGCAGGACAATATATCTACAGGGTTACCGCCTCTGAATGTAAGGCTGAGTTCACACCTGTGTTCAGCCATTCTGTCATCATTCATATAGCCGGAGAACGGAAAGGACGGATTCGGCACATAACTGAGTCGAACGGCGCTACTGACCTCATAGACTATAATGGGGTCCATTAGGTTTCCGCTCAGAGGAAGATTTTTGAAGCGGAGACGAAAGTGATTTGAGCGGAAAACTAACGGACCCCATTATAGTCTATAGAGGTCCGTAGGCTCTGTTCGGCTCAGTTATGTGCCGAATCCATCATTTCCATTCTTCTTTAACAGAGCAGAGGAACGGAAAGTCTGAATGCGGATGTGAACTGAGCCTAAGGGCTGGTCCGCAAAAACAGATCCGCAAAAAATACTGATGACTTCCGTGTGCATTCCATATTTTGCGGAACAGAACATCTAGCCCATAACAGAACAGTACTATCCTTGTCCGTAATGCGGGCAATAATAGGACACGTTCTATTTTTTTGCGGAACGGAAAAACGGACATACGGAAACGGAATGCACACGGAGTACCTTCCGTTTTTTTTTTGCAGATCCATTGAAATTAATAATTCCGCATACGGTCCGCAAAAAAAACGGAACGGAAAAAATATACGGTCGTGTGAACAAGCCCTTAACTACAGACTCCTTATTCACTGACAGCAAACAGAGACCTTGAAAATGGTGACGAATTGAAACACAAATGTTAGAAAATGTGTAGAGCTGTTCTTTATACATTGATTTGATAAATTCCTATAACTCAACGCTTACCCCAAAGTTTTGATGCTCTACACCCAAAAAAAGACCCCCACCAAAGCTTCACATGCCCCCTCCTCTTCCTCCTCCCCCATCATGGTCTTATCTCCATCTGAGGATTGTGCTGCAATGTAGCTTGTAAATCACATAATATAAGTGGAGCTTCAGATGAAGAGTTTTCACGAGTTGACATTTCTTATATTTTCCAATCTTACAATCTAGATGTGGCGCGGCTTTTCGCAGATTATTTTCGGCAGGAAGAACAGGTGTCATTTACAATTGAATTACAGCTGACAACATAAAATAAAACTTTATATCAATAATGGCTTGAAATGAGAGATGACAGCAATGAGTGCTGGCACCGTCTGCACCGCACCCACAGCTGGCACCGTGATCTGTCTCAGCAACATACTGAGCGGACCTCCAGCTGCTGAGATGTCACACAGGCTTCTTAAATAGTTGTGATTTCCACCAACAGGTACAGGGGAAATTATAATTTTGCACTCTCATCCCTACAGGGTTTTCCCAAGCGTCCTGTCAACTATCGAGCCGCCTTCTGCCAACTGCACATTATTACTGCCGCCCATCGTGTTTTATTGCTTCAAACCTGACACTTTGTTTATTACTGTATGAAATAAAGGATGCAGCAGAGATCTTCATAAAAGTCACCTGTCTGAGAGGAAAAGCATCACAATCACTGTAGCTACATGTATACACATAAAACCATAATGAACAACGTGTTTTTTGAAGTCAAAGAGAAAAGCTTTATATCAATCATTCATATTATCAAAGGGAAGAATATAACTACTATAATACTGCTCCTATGTACAAGAATACTAACTACCTACAAATACTGCTCCTATGTACAAGAATATAACTACTATAATACCTGCTCCTATGTACAAGGAAAATAAACTACTATAAATACTGCTCCTTATGTACAAGATATAACTACTATAATGACTGGCTCCCTATGTACAAGAATATAACTACCTATACATACTGCTTCCTATGGTAGCGAGTACATATAACTACTTATAATGACTGCCTCCTATGTACAAGAAATAACTAGCTATTAATACTACCCCATATGTACGAGAATATATTAAACCCCTACTAAAATAATACCTTAACCTCCTATGTACAGAATATTAACTACTCATAATACTGGCCTTCCCTATGTACAAGAATACTAACTACTATAATACTGCCTCCTATGTACCAGAAATATAACTACTATAATACTGCTTCCTATGTACGAGAATATAACTACTATAATACTGCTCCTATGTACAAGAATATAACTATAAATACTGCTCTATGTACAAGAATATAAACTACTATAATACTGCTCCTATGTACAAGAATATAACTACTATAATACTGCTCCTATGTACAAGAATATAACTACTATAATACTGCTCCTATGTACAAGAATATAACTACTATAATATACTGCTCCTATGTACAAGAATATAACTACTATAATACTGCCTCCTATGTACAAGAATATAACTACTATAATACTGCTCCTATGTACAAGAATATAACTACTATATACTGCTCTCCTATGTACAAGAATTAACTACTATAATACTGCTCCTATGTACAAAATATACTACTATAATACTGCCTCCTATGTACAAGAATATAAACTACTATAATACTGCTCCTATGTACAAGAATATAACTACTATAATACTGCTCCTATGTACAAGAATATAACTACTATAATTACTGCTCCTATGTACAAGAATATAACTACTATAATACTGCTCCTATGTACAAGAATATAACTACTATAATACTGCTCCTATGTACAAGAATATAACTACTATAATACTGCTCCTATGTACAAGAATATAACTACTATAATACTGCTCCTATGTATAAGAAATATAACTTCTATATATAATACTGCTCCTATGTACAAGAATATAAAACTACTATAATACTGCTCCTATGTACAAGAATATAACTACTATAATACTGCTCCTATGTACAAGAATATAACTACTATAATACTGCTCCTATTTACAAGAATATAACTACTATAATACTGCTCCTATGTACAAGAATATAACTACTATAATACTGCTCCTATGTACAAAGAATATAACTACCTATAATACTGCTCCTATGTACAAGAATATAACTACTATAATACTGCTCCTATGTACAAGAATATAACTACTATAATACTGCTCCTATGTACAAGAATATAACTACTATAATACTGCTCCTATGTACAAGAATATAATTACTATAATACTGCCTCCAATGTACAAGAATATAACTACTATAATACTGCCTCCTATGTACAAGAATTATAACTACTATAATACTGCCTATGTACAAGAATATAACTACTATAATACTGCCTCCTATGTACAAGAATTTAACTACTATAATACTGTTCTATGTACAAGAATATAACTACTATAATACTGCCTCCTATGTACAAGAATATAACTACTATAATAACTGCTCCTATGTACAATAATATTAACTAACTATAATACAGCTCCAATGTACAAGAATATAACTACTATAATTACTACTCCTATGTACAGAATATAACTACTATAATACTGCCTCCTATGTACAAGAATATAACTACTCTAATACTGCTCCTATGTACAAGAATATAACTACTATATTACTGCTCCTATGTACAAGAATATAACTACTATAATACTGCTCCTATGTACAAGAATATAAATACTATAATACTGCTTCCTATGTACAAGAATATAACTACTATAGTACTGCTCCTATGTACAAGAATATAACTACTATAATACTGCCTCCTATGTATAAGAATATAACTTCTATAATACTGCCTCCTATGTACAAGAATATAACTACTATAATACTGCTCCTATGTACAAGAATATAACTACTATAATACTGCTCCTATGTACAAGAATATAACTACTATAATACTGCTCCTATGTACAAAGAATATAACTACTATAATACTGCTCCTATGTACAATATAACTACTATAATACTGCTCCTATGTACAAGAATATAACTACTATAATACTGCTCCTATGTACAAGAATATAACTACTATAATACTGCTCCTATGTACAAGAATATAACTACTATAATACTGCTCCTATGTACAAGAATATAACTACTATAATACTGCTCCTATGTACAAGAATATAACTTCTATAATACTGCCTCCTATGTACAAGAATATAACTACTATAATACTGCTCCTATGTACAAGAATATAACTACTATAATACTGCCTTCTGTGTACAAGAATATAACTACTATAATACTGCTCCTATGTACAAGAATATAACTACTATAATTCTGCTCCTATGTACAAGAATATAACTACTATAATACTGCTCCTATGTACAAGAATATAACTACTATAATACTGCTCCTATGTACAAGAATATAACTACTATAATACTATATTGTTTTTATGAAGTGGCCAGCCCAATCCCAGACCTTAATCCGATGGAAAATTTGTGGAGTGACATCAAAAATGCTGTTTTTGATGCCAAACCCAAGAATGCAGAAGAACTGTGGAATGTAGTCCAGTGAGCTTGGGCTGGAATATCTGTTCGCAGGTGTCAGATGTTAGTTGACTCCATTCTACACAGATAGAAAACAGTTATCAGAAATAAGAATTACGCAACTAAATATTAGTTCATATTAGAACAGAAAGGCTAAATTTGTAAGCAAATTTCAGCTGCCTACATCCCTTCTCCTCCAGTCAGGGCTACTCAACCTCAGCAGAAGGAAACTGTTGTTCCTTCCCTTTGTTTATTGCTTCTGATGCTCCTCCTCCTCTTCACGTGTTTCACTAGCAATCGATCACTGAGGCAACAGTATGCGTGCATTCATCCAGTGGTGTTGAAGCTGAACGTGCCCTTGGCCAAGTTGCTGGTACTACAGTCCCTCCCTTCCTATATCGTGGACATTTCAGAGAACTGATGGCTTGTGCCCACCGAAGGTGGAGAGTCCCAAGCCGTCATTACTTCTCTAAAAAACCTGCACCAGTCCTGCACACATATGTTGAGCAGAAGGTGGGCCAGTCCTCGAGCCTGTCGGTGTCTGGTTAAGTTCATGCCAGCGGTGACGTGTGGAGCTATAACTATCATCAAGGACAATATCTGTCCTTTACAGCCCACTGGGTAAATATGTTTCTGGCCCACACATACCAGCAACTTGGCCAGGTACAGTACTTTGTCCTCAGCCTCCACTATAGGCACAGTGGTCCTCCTGCATACCACCTATGCAGAGCATGTGTTCTGCACCTGGTCGGAGTCACACCAGGGAGGACCTGATCCACGTCATCAACCAAGAAATCGAATCCTGTGGCTGTCTCTTCTCCAACTGGAGATAGGAGCCATGGTCACCGATAATGGAAAAACATTGTCTCTGCGCTGCATCAAGGAGGGCTGACCCATGCGTCCTGCATGGCGCATGTCTTCAATCTGGTTGTCGCCCGGTTCCTGAAGTCTTCCACCCAACTGCAAAATATCTTGAAAATGTCAAGGAAACTGTGCATGCACGTCAGCCCCTCTTACCATGCAAAACACACCCTCCTTAAGCTGCAAAGGCAGAATAGTGTTCCTCAACATTGCCTCATAAGCAACGTTTCTACACATTGGAACGCCATACTCCCCATGTTGGACAGACTGTATGAGCAGAAGAAACCCGTGACCGATTTCTTGATGATGCAGACGGACGGGAATACTCCCCGGTGTAACTTTGACATTGGACAGATGCAGCTCATGTGTGACACCTGCCATTTGCTCAGGCCCATTGAGGAGTCCACTTTATTTGTCAGTCGCCAGGACTACGGGATGAACAACGTCATTCCACTCCGTCATGTCCTAGAGCGGATGCTGATAAATCTGACTTGCAAGGGGACAGGAGATGTGGCGCCTACATTTCAAGGCAACCTGAGCCCTGTAGAGGCTGAACTGGCTGAGGAGGAAGAGGACGAGGAGAAGGACATAAATGACCAGGAATTCTATATATAACTAGCTGGTTTATCTGCCCAAGCGACAGGAGACGAACAGGAGGAGCATGAGGAGCTGGAGGGCAATGAGGAAGACCAGGCAGATGACCCCAACACACCGTGGCAGTATGCAGTGAAGATGGAGGAAGGGAGTCCCTCCAAGTCCCTTGAGCAAATGGCCCAGATGCATGTTCACTTGCCTGCGTAGCGACAGCCGCATTATCACCATTTGGCAGAGGAATGACTACTGGCTCTCCACCATGTCAGACCCTAGCAACCAGTCCAAAAGGGGGGCCTTTTTTCCACCTGCTGAGAGGGATGAAATACTCCTACTACTGAGACATCCTTTATTGCCAGTTTGTTGGTGTCTACGTCCACCATCGCCCATCCTCACGAAGGTCTAACCGGGGGAACCCTCTGAGCTTATGTTCCTCTGCCATGACTGCTGGAGGGCGGGGGGGAGGGGGGCAGAAGCAGCAAAAGCTCCATCAGCAGCAACTTATGTCTTGAGTCTCTAATGAGCACTTTTCTTCACCCGCCTACTGAAGAAACCATCCAGCAGCAGCAGGACATGGAGCAGAACCTGAACCAGCAGGCGTTGTTATACTTGGATTGCAACCTGTCAACCCAAATCCAAGATCTCCTAGATTACTGGGCAGCCAAACTTGAATTGTGGCCACAACTGGCTGTTTGTCCTGGGCAAGCTTTCCTGACCGGTCAGTAGTGTGGCATCAGAATGGGTGTTTAGTGTGGTGGGGGGCATAGTTACCCCAAAGAGAACACACCTTTTAACACAAAATGTTGAGAGACTGACTTTTATAAAGATAAATCAGGTTGGGATCAGCCAGGATTTTCAGACATCAGTGCCTGATGCATCAGACTAGATCATTCTGGCAACAATGTTCTGACTGTGGTGTGCTGCCACACCAGAACATTGTGACAAATGGCCCGTTACTTCTGACCACGTGCTGTTGCCACTATTCTAATGCAGTCACCCACCTAATGCCAAACGCCTGCTGCGTCTACTGCCATCTGGTCTTTATGTGATCTGCCACCATCTTGTACTGTAACTGCCACTGCTGTTGCCGCCCCCCCTTACTTTGTTCGGGGGCCACTATTGTGACTCTTCATGCTGTTGCCACCCTAAACAGTCTGTTACAGGGCCACTAGTGTTGTTTGGCCATGTTGACATTACCATTTATTTTTCCTTTTTTCTGATCCTTTAGAAGAATAGAAAAATAACTAAAAAAAGGGTCCTGTCATTTGAGCGTCCTTCAGGCCTCTATCACATGGTCAGTATTTTGTATCAAGATTTGATCATAATTTGGAAGGCAAAAACAGGTGTGGGTCCAAACACAGAAGACATGCAAATATTTCACGTTATCTCTGTTTTGGACCCACTCTTGTTTTTGTCTTATCAATACTGATCAAATGTTGACCAAATAAAGCTGGTTTGAAGATGGATGACCACTACTATCTATGGGCCACTACTTGAATCTTGAGCCACACAGATAAATTAGAGCTGAAGCTAAAACTGACCGGTAAGGCTGAGTTCACACTTCTGTTATTTGGTCAGTTATTTCCATCACTTATTGTAAGGCAAATTCAGGAGCCAAGCCTATTCTTGAATATCTATGAATGAATAGATCTCCACCTGTTCTGTGGTTTTGACTGCACCTCCTTTGAGCTGACAATTAATTACCAAATTCTGTAAGTGAAGTGTGAACTAAGCCTAATAGTGAGGCTCAGTGATTCTACAGCTAACAGAAGGGATTCAAACGCATGTGTTTGCACTGCCACAACATGGATTAAAAGAACCTTTTTTTCCTCCACTACTTTATTGACGCTGCCTCCATATCTATTTTGTTCCACTAAAAAGTCAATGGGAACACCCGCTAGGGCACGGAGCATTTTTGTTTGTGTTTGTTTTTTGCTTTACTGAAGGATGCTGCATGCTTTCTTTTTGGTTTAGCTAGGGATTAGCTAGGACTGTTGGTGACCTGTACGATCATGCGCACATCTATATGTATGACCTGCCTGTCATACTGACGCACAGTAACTGTTTCGCTACCAGAAAAGACTAGCTATGCATGTTGCTGCGCTGCACAGTGATGTACACTAGGATACATTCTCCCTAAAGTTTAACTGCAGGCCAGGATAGACCTAATTTAATGCACTTCATGACAAATTAATTTGTACGTTTTTTGGAAAAATGTGGCGAGGCGACCAAATCAAATTTCTGAAAATTTCACTCCTCTCTATTCACATATATAAACCTGTTTACTCTGACACACTGTAACAAGATCTGCAGCTATGTCATTTAGACTCAGTGGCGTAACTAGAAATTACCCTCCCCCCTCCTTCTACTTAATGCAGACCTCAGACTGGACCATAATAAATAAATAAAAAATACTCACCTCTTTTCTCCTGCGGGTGCCTCCGCTCTTCGTTCATCAACGTGTCTAGGTATGCACTACATTGTGACCTGATGTTACACAGCATCAGGTCATAGTGCGCTCCTACGCACACTAAGTACCATCCTGAAGCTATGTGCTGAGTCGTGAGGAGAAGAACAGGGAGCGGTGAGTAACACCAGTGCTAGGACTAGGAGAACTATACTCACCGCTCCCTAAATCCTTTTGTTCTAAATATCCCGGTTCTAAATATAAATCCATTTGTCCTCCTCCCAGGCCACTTCCTGAGTTCGGGCTTCCCCTGCTTCCAGGATGGCTATGCCCCTGTTTAGACATCTTTACCTGTATCCAAATGCAGTGGAAGAACAGTTTGCTATCCCAGCGATTGTTTTTATTTGAGAATTTTACAAGATCAGAAACTGGAGTTTGCATTGAGAGACAATGAAGAAATTCTTCCATTGTTAAGGTTCAGTTCAGTGACAATCTGATATAGTAACTCTATGAAAATAAGAGGTGGACTGCTGCAGTTCCTTAGTTGGCCATTGGGTGTTGCGGAAATCACTGTTAAGGAGACGGGGTACTGTGGATGTCACTAATAAAGGGGCGGCTGCTATGGAGGTCACTGTTAAGGGGGCGGGATGCTGTGGAGGTCACTGTTAAAGGGGCAGGCACTGTGAAGGTCTCAGTTAAGGGGCAGGGAACGGGGGAGGTCACATTTTAAGGGAACAGAGCTCTGTGGAGGTCACTGTTAAGGAGGCAGGTTATTGTGGAAATCACTGTTAAGGAGACTGTGGAGGTCACAAATAAAGGGGCGGCCGCTGTGGTGGTCACTGTTAAAGGGGAGGACACTGTGGAGGTCACTGTTAAAGGGGAGGACACAGTGGAGGTCACTGTTAAAGGGGAGGACGCTGTGGAGGTCACTGGTAGAGGGGCGAGAACTGTGGAGGTCACTATTAAAGGGGCAGCGGGGTACTTTGAGGTCAGCATTCAAAACCCTGCTGAAACAAGAATCTCACTTTCCAACCTGCTGAAAAGAAAAGCGCTGATCTGTATTGTCAATCAATCTATCTGTTTTATGGTTCCCAATGTGAAATCTGTAACAGGGATAGAGTGGCTGGCCTACATTGACTAAACGGAGTCCTAGGACTCTAGTTCTGATGATAGGTGACTGTCCCAAAGGTGATATCCACACTAAGTATTCATTTATCAATATTTAGTGTTGAAATACCCCTTTAAGGGGCACTCTTTGGCTGGCGCTATGCAAAAAAATGTTCTGCTAAACCTGTATAGTCACATCTGCTTTGCCTGTCCTTTTGCCCACCTTTGTGTCAGTATCCGCTGCCACTCTGGCATGGTATTCATGAACCAAGAAGCTCAGGATGAGCAGAGTTATAGGCTCCTGTCAGGGTGCTGCTGAGCCTGACATTGTAATGGTAAAACATGAAGAAGATTAACCCCGTGTTTACTACCAGCGACCACAGAAGTAGCATCATTGTGCAGGCGAGTAGGATTTCTAGTTGGCGGCTAAATGGCAATACAGTAAATTACACAAACTGTTGTAATGAAATGACGGTGGGGACAACATGGAGGATGTTTGCGGTGATTTACCATTCCACATAATAGAGGTAAAACAAATTAGCCCAGTGCCCGCCAGCTGCATGTAAAGCCGGGTAATCTGCCGCATATTCCGAGCTTTAATCAGCCGCCTCTAGTGCAGGATGATTTTCTTCTGATTTTCTGAATAATCCATAGGAGTATACAGCTCTATCTCTCTCTAGACAGTGGAGAAAGAAATTGTGGGGGCATGATATATCATATGTATATCTAGGGCTATAAGTGAGGGACTATTTTGTATGAAGGGGTTAAAACTGCATCGTGGGAGATGTAGATGCTTTGTGAGCTGCTGTCCACCCACAAAAAGTGAACTAAGGCCTCCAGACAGGTGAGTAAAACACTTAAATGTGTAGGATAACCCCTTTAAATAAACAGCAACAATAAATATGACATGACATGACAAGAGCAAAATTTCTCCCAAAAAATAAAACCTTTGGGTGTGTCTACAAAAAATTGAAAAAAAAAAATCCTGAACTGTAGAATACTTAGGAGTGAAACCAAACCAAATGTCTACAAACTGTTTTGATATATTCATTTTCCTTTTTTTTTGCTTGCAGTACCACTGTTCACCACCATGAAGACTGCTTGTCTTTGGCATTAATTCCAATACAACAGCGCCACTGTGTGTTATCAATTCAAAACAAAGCTCTTCGCTAAGTTGCAACGAATTTGTAAAATCTTAAAAAGCTGATCCAACTGGACAAAAGAAGACGACTCGGGGACTTGTATTTACTGAAGATGCTTTTCATTTTAAGGGGAAATGTCCTTTAAGAATTACCATTTACACTCAATATAAGGCCCCATTTAAACATCTCTACTCAGGCCTCCTATTTATTAATACCGTTTCTAGTACTGCTGTCCTCTTGTGTACTATTTAACAATTTAATTGTTCTCCATTTGCAAGAATTCTGCTTGCTTTCAGTGAATGGGAGCATTTACTCGGCACAAGTGATCTTGATCAGATTCGCTCACAGCTGAAGGTCTGATACAATGCATCCAAAAATTGATAAACCTACATGCAGGTCTGTTATGCATTTCGTGGCTGCATGTACGGTATGGGCACTCTTAAAGGGGTTAACAAGGAGAAGTATTATTGTGCAGTGAATAGAGCACCTTACATGAAGTATTATTACTATATCCATGGGGTACTATTTCTCCTTCGGGAGAGAGCACCTTAACCAGCATGTTGAGACTTATAGACCTTAGATGCTACTCTGGAATTCTGGGAAGAAAGGGATGCAAATGAGCTCCTAACAAGCTCCGCCTCTAATACCACCAGATGTAAGGCAGCTATCCTAGAAGTCAATGTTCAAGCCAGCACTCTCTGCTCAGCACTGATGAGGGGCAATCACCCAGAAACAGCTGTCTGCAGATGAGGTGCTGGCTTACTTATTAGCCAAGTCATGTCTCAAGGCCTAGTTAAAGGGTCTCCTCACACCAACTAAGGCGCTCTCTCCCCAACAAGTGATAATACCCCCCAAATCCTGACTTATGTCTCTCACCCAGATAAGCTAGTTCTATTTGCTCTGCACTGATGAGGGGCAATCACCCTGAAACGAAACAGCTGTCTGTAGATGAGGTGCTGGCTTATTTAATATCTGAGTAATGTCTCAAGGCCTAGTTAAAGGGTCGAACACTGGCTTCTAGGATACCTGCCTTACATCTGGTGGTATTAGAGACATAGCTTGTTAGGAGCTCATTTGCATTCCTTTCTTCCCAGAATTCCAGAGAAGTGTGTATGGCCTATAAGTCTCTTCACACCGACAAAGGTGCTCTCTCTCCCCAAGGAGACATAGTACCCCTCAAATCCTGACTTAGGCAGCTCACACAGTTAAGCCAGTACTTTCTGCTCTGCATGATGAGGGGAAACAAAAAAAATCACCCTGAAACAGCTGTCTGCAGATGAGGTGCTGGCTTATTTAATACCTTAGTCACGTCTCAAGGCCTAGTTAATGGATTGAACACTGACTTATAGGATAGCTGCCTTACATCTGGTGGCATTAGAGGCTGAGCTTATTGCATCCCTTTCTTCTCAAACTTCTTTACATAAAAAGAGCAAAATTTGTTCCAAAAACAATAAAAACTTCTGGTGTGTCAACAGAAAATTCCAGAACTGTAGAATAACTAGGGGTGAAAGAAAACCAAATATTCAGAAATGATCCTGGTCTTTAAAGGGTTAACCCCTTTAAATAAACAGCAACAAAACTATCTAAGTAATAAACTTTTTTTTTTTTTACATAACAAGAGCAACATTTCTCCTAAAAAATAAAAACTTTGGGTGTGTCTACCAAAAATTAAAAAAATACTGAACTCCAATAATTAGGGGGTGAAACAAAACTAAATATTTAGAAATTGCCCTGGTCTTTAAAAGGTTAAATTAGAATTATTTTTTTCTATTCTTGCAGTACCGCTGTTGACCACTGTGAAGACAGCTTGTCCTTGCCATTAAATCCAATGCAACAGCGCCACCATGTGTTTCCTAAAACAAAGTGAGCTTGGAAAAAGGTAAAAATCCGATCCAACTAAACAATCAGTAGACGACTAGAGGATTTCTTTTCACTGGAGATGCTTTTAAGAGTAAATGTTCTTTAAGAATTACAGATTTCACTCTAAAGCCACATGCAAGGTCTCCTATACAGCGTATGCCGTATACAGCTGTACTCTTGTGTAGTCTCAGGGTCCCTGAGGATTAGGGTGCTGCCATGAGGCAACATCGAATGAATAAACATATAGCATGTGACGGGTACACGAGACCATATAGCAAGACGTGCTCCCTGATGTTATTATTAAAATGTACACAATGTAGCGCAGCATATGGCGAGGACATGTTTTCGAAGGTTTTAATCCCACCGTGTCGCACTGGGAGCGCCGCCGGTTCTACACGTAACATCATATTACATATACGATGAACGCGACCAGGTATTGTAATGAAGTTATCTCAGATCCATCTGTTGTACAACGATCCACAGGGGAAGAGGAGGAGGGGGGCACAAACTTACAATGGCGGAACTTAAAGGGGTATTCCCATCTCACAAATGTAGTTTGTATAGTTAGATATAGCCATACCAGTATTATTACTAATAGAATGTATTTATATAAAATGTACAGTTTAGAAGATTTCCCTATTTGTATATCCATTGTCCCACACACATCAGTCAGGCCGTTGCCCCTGGTTACGACCACCGCGGCCATGTAGTAGTGGTGACCGGCCTGCTCTGAGGTAACTGCTGTATTGTGAACACACATTACATGAACATGCGGAGACACATCTTAAGGTTGTAGCATTTTTGTCTGCGCTTCCAAAATACAGAGAAACGGATCCTGTTCCAAGATCAATTCCTCTCTATGGAGCAGGATCTGTTTATAAAGTCTGCGTTTCGGACAGATCCTGACCATTGCGTTTTGTACTGGTAGCATCAAAAACACAGATGTGAAAGTACCCTAAGATGTGTCTCAGCATGGTCATGTAATGTGGGTTCACAATACAGCAGTTACCTCAGAGCGAGTTTGAACAAGAGCAAGCCGTCCACCACTACTACATGGCCACGGTGGTCGTAACCAGGGGCAACGGTCTGACTGATGTGTGTGGGACAATGGAAATACAAATAGGAAAATCTTCTAAACGGTACATTTTATATAAATACATTCTATTAGTAATAATACTGGTATGGCTATATCTAACTATACAAACTACATCTGTGAGATGGGAATACCCCTTTAATTCTCCAGTCAATTTGTTACAAATTACCCTGATGTGAGATCCGTGTTTCTTTATTCTTTGGGCTTGATGCAAATCAGCAGAAGGCCGGAGATTTCATTCAGAAAAGCCGAATGCTCATTACCGGGGGAGATTGAGGGTAATTTATTGGAAGGAGCGACGAGATGTGATCGTGTTAGTTCCATCAAGTGATTTGCAACAATTTTGTAGCGGCAGATGATGTCTCTGGGCACCCATTCCTGGTCACGTGGCACCATTTGTACACTTCCACCTTGAGTCATATTCCAAGGTAAAGGGATGGGAAAAATTTTGCAGTCGATCTACTCCTCATGATTGTACTGCTTTTTTGTGGTTCTCCAGTTCAGTGTTATCATAGGGACACCGTGTAGAACCTAATGGTGGATTGGAATATCATACCTCCCAACAGTCCCGGATCCAGCAGGACAGTTCCGGATTGCAGTGGCTGTCCTGCTGTCCCGGTACCGGGGAGGTATGTCCCACTCTCTGGCAGAAGAGACAGTTGCCTGTTACATGAAGAAGCAGAGAGCCGGAATCGGCTGCCTACTTCTAACATCCTCCTCCTTTCTGTGAGGGGTACAACATATTACTGGGGGGCACAATGTGGGCATATCACAGGGGGGCACAATGTGGGCATATTACTGGGGGCACATAACAGGGCATATTCCTGGGGGGCACAGCTGGTTCATATTACTGGGGGCACATAACTGGGCATATTCCTGTGGGCACAGCTGGGCATATTACTGGGGGCACATAACTGGGCATATTCCTGTGGGCACAGCTGGTCATATTACTGGGGGCACATAACTGGGCATATTCCTGTGGGCACAGCTGGTCATATTACTGGGGGCACATAACTGGGCATATTACTGGGGGCTCAGCTGGGCATATGACTGGGGGCACATAACAGGACATATTACTGGGGGCACAGCTAGGCATATTAATGGGGGCACATAACTGGGGAATATTTACTATGTGGAGCAGTAAGGGCACTGGGTGGGATTAGGTGTATAGTGGGTGGAGTTAGGGCGTGGCTTAGTGCTAAAAAAATTTGCTGTGTCCCTCTTTATCTCTTTGCAAAATTGTGAGGTATGGAATATAGATGGTTTGGGTCTGAAGCTCCCTGGTGGCCCATATGGTAGCGGACTCTACGACTTCTATGGATGGAGTGGAAATAAGGCAGAGGAAGGCACATCGACCTCTGCAGAAAGTTTAACATTTTCTGGACAATATGTATACACACTGGTTCACTCCAAAACTCCAAAGGAGGGCGCTATACACCAAACACTGCACCAGAAAATATTCACATGGTTGAAATGTACTCAGTATGATGACATGTGACTTGTGATCTCCCCACATATTTAGAGTGTCTCACAGGGGGCACATGTGATTAAGTAATTACACCACATAGAGGCTCACATCCTTGGTGGTTGTAGTCACGTCAAGGCACAGTATGCATTATGGTTCTATACAGAGGGACATTCCTTGAAATATCTACAGTCCCCATCTCACTCGGCCCTTCCCCCCTCCCCAACAGACCTATCTATCAGTCATTAGCTGCATACTCTCCCTGGACAACCAATTCCGCTACCTTGGGGTAACCTTTGATTCTCCTCTGTCCTTCAAATCACACATCCAAGTCATTTCCACCTCCTGCCAAATCCAATCCAGTTATCACATCTAGTTAATGTGTTATAACCCTGCTACATCTGTATATAGCGCTGACATATTTATAGTGCTTGAAAAGCACTATATTGTTATTCCTCCGTTTCTTTATTCTTATTCTTCTCCCTAAATTCTGCAATTAATACAGCCCGAACCGCTTGGCGTACAGACTCCGTTCAAAGTGCGTTTCGAAGCCCTCGATGGTGACAGGTGTGCTATGTATTTTTGGAGTCGATCGGATTTGTTGTTTTTAAGATATCACAGGTTAAAAACCAAAAATTCTCCATAGGAATGAATGGAGAGGCTAGAGTGGAGACCAATCAGCCAATCACAGTGAATATGCAAATAGCAACACCATATATGGCACAGCATCCACACAGTGCAGAAGGCTTAGAGATATATAGAGGAGCTCACCCAGACCTGAGGATAAGGGTTGCATAGGAATGAATGGAGAAGTTGAATAGAGACCAATCAGCCAATCACAGCTCAATATGCAAATAGGCAGCACCATATATGGCACAGCATCCACACAGTGCAGAAGGCTTAGAGGTATATAGAGGAGCTCACCCAGACCTGAGGATAAGGGTTGCATAGGAATGAATGCAGAAGCAAGAATAGAGACCAATCAGCCAATCACAGCTCAATATGCAAATAGGCAGCACCATATATGGCACAGCATCCACACAGTGGAGAAGGCTCAGAGATATATAGGCATAATATACAGGGGAGATTCCTCAGACCTGAGGATAAGCGGGCATTCACATGTCTGTTGTAAAGAGCCGTGATCACAGGCCTCGGGGACGCACTGGCAGAAGAGGGGTTAATCCGCCATTTTGGATTCTGTTAAACTGTGTCTATTTATGCCGAAAGAGACTTGCACCTGTGAGAATCACAAAATGGCCGCCGAGTCCCCATGTGTTAACAGACAGCATGGCCGTTTCGCCCCATCAGCTGAGCGCAGAGTCAAACTTCAAGGGGCTTACCAGAGTGACTCTTAAAGGGGCAGTCCTTTCTTAAAGAGACAACCACTTTTAAAGGGGCAGCCACTCTTAAAAAGTCAGTCACTCTTAAAGGGGCAGCCGCTCTTAAAGGGATAGTCACTCTTAAAGGGGCAACCACTTTTAAATGGGCAGTCACTCTTAAAGGGGCAGCACTCTTAAAGGGATAGTACTCTTAAAGGAGCAGACACTCGTAAAGGAGCACTCTTTAAAGCACAGCCACTTTGAAAGGGGATAGTTACTCTTAAAGGGGCAGTCACTCTTAAAGAGATGGACACTCAAAGGGACAGTCACTCTTAAAGGGACAGTCACTCTTAAAGGGATAGTCACTCTTAAAGAGACAGTTACTCATAAAGGAGCAGACACTCTTAAAGGAGTAGACACTCTTAAAGGGGCAGTTACCCTTAAAGGGACAGTTACTCTTAAAGGGACAATTACTCTTAAAGGGGCAGCCACTCTTAAAGGGGTAGCCACTCTTAAAGGGGCAGTCACTCTTAAAGGAGCAGACACTCTTAAAGGGGCAGTCACATAGGTGCACTCTGGAAGTCACTGTTAAAGGTGCGTTCTTTTCAAGCACTATCTATTTTCTCCTGGAAATGCAAATCTAGTTACACTTTTTGTACTTTTACAGACATTAGCATCACATTGTCCCCGATGGGGCTCACAATCTAAGTATCTCTCAGATCGGCACATTCCTCAACCCAGAGTCTGCAAAATGCTTGTACATGCCCTCATCATCTCCCGCCTGGACTACTGTAACATCCTCTTATCTAGCACTCTCTCATCCCACCTTCTCTAGTATCCCCTCTTCACGCAATTACCTCCAAGATTTCTCCTGTGGATCCCTCATACTTTGGTATTAACTATCCCAACATATCAGACTCTCACCTACAGGGGAATCCTTCAAAAGAAACCTGAAAATCCAATCCAGACAAGCCTACAACCAGTGACCCTGCTGCTGCTATACCAACATATGGGCAGCTTCCACCCTCATCTACTGTATCCTTCCTCCATACCTTGTAGATTATAAGCCCTCGGGGGCAGGGTCCTCTCTTCTTCTGTACCAGTTTGTACCTGGTCTTGTTCATGCTTATTGTACTTGTTTATATTCATATGTACAGCTCTTTTCACCTGCCACTTTGGTGGGGATGGAGACTTTCTCTTCCCATGTTCGCCCTGTGGTCCGTCACTTATACATGCAGCTATATTCAGGTCACTGCAGCCACAATTAACTCTGCTTCACATCCTCAGCCTGGGACGATATACGGTTCAGGCCTGTTCTGTGAACTAATCTTCCATCATGCATTTACAGAAGGGAGGTTCCCTCTCCAGTGGGGCTTGGGCTTTTTGGCATAACCTAGCTTAAGTTGAATTTCCAGAGCATCTTCTGGTTCAAAGGCCCTTATCGTGCTTTTCTTTTGGTGCACCTCCGGCAGTGTTATGTGCTCTGTGTTTGGCGGTGCTGTGCCATTTCTGCATGATACATGTAGGAGGCAGATTCCCTCTTTTTTGGCAGGCTCAACTTTTGGTCCTCCTGCTGCAGCAGGCCTTGCTAAGCATTCACCCCCAGCAGGACTGAACTCCAAGATGGTATTGACTGTGTGATTTTACTGGCCCAGCCTAGGGTCTCTTTCTGATCTGATCCAACAGGATCCAGACCTCTTCCTTCTCTGTTCAGTCTAATAGTGGGTGACTTGTTAGCCATGTCACCTAGGGGACCTGCTCTTCTCTTTACTATATTCTCAGAACTGGAGTGGCTGCACAATTAAAGGGGCTGACAATTGGAATCAGGGCAGCAGTGCTGCTCATCTCCTCAAAGGGCCACCATTTATAATGTGTGCTCTGGCCCCCACTTTACAGGCCAACGGCTGCCCAAAGCTGCCATCATCAAATCTGCCAGCTATAAGTATTTCATGTTTTTCATCTATCAAAACCTTTGGTAAGTCAGTATGGCATATCAAAAGTTTTTTTGAGAACTTAGTGATGCTTTGATGGGCAGTCTCTGTAGGACACTGGGTCACTTATTTGCAAGCAGTGAAATGCTCGCTGTTTGGCCGAGCATGCCTACGCTTGGGTCCGCTCGGTGTTCGGCCGAACAGCGAGTGTACTCGAGCGCAATGCTCGAGTCTCTTCCCCTCACTGTAATGTTGATTTGTACGCTAATGTGTACAAATTCAGTTAATTAGCATACTTTTATGAGTGAAAGGAGTAAAAGAGGAGAAGTCACGATTCTGACCTTTTTCTCTACCGAGCGGGGGGTGCCTGGTTTAGTCCCATTGACTAACATTATGCTCGGGTTCTCGGCCGAGCACTCGAGCAACCACTAGTGCTAGGCCAGAGCACCCGAGCATACGAGCACAGAGGTGCTCGCTCAACACTAATTGTTATATCTGGCTGCATTTTTTTTTTCTTTTGTGGCAAAAAGAATGCAAGTGTGCCCTGACACTAACACTACGTGCACAGCGTATGTATTAGAACCTTTCAAAAGTCTATGTACCTGACATCCGTTGCTATTTTTTCTACCGTTAATTTAGGCCGCAGTTCCTCATTTGCGTCTGCAGTTTAACTTGCGCAAGGAGGGACTTATACTGTAGGGATAGGATTTGTCTAGGCAGGGCTAGTACTTCTGTTCAAAAGACACAAAAGTCCATTGTTATATCTGGCTGGCTCAACACTAATTGTTATATCTGGCTGCATTTTTTTTTTCTTTTGGGGCAAAAAGAATGCAAGTGTGTCTGACACTACCACTACGTGCACAGCGTGTGTATTAGAACCTTTCAAAAGTCTATATACCTGACATCCGTTGGTATTTTTTCTACCGTTAATTTAGGCCGCAGTACCTCAGCTGCGCCTGCTCTATAACGTTTGCGCATTCTAAATATTTGACATTTGGTGAAATTTTTCTGATCTTACACTTAATAAAAATCTGCAGTACTGTAGTTGTGACAAAGTTGCATATATACTATACAATATGTGCAAGGCGAGCACTAAGGGACAGGGAAGTGGGCGTGCTGCTGATGGTGAACGCAGAGGCCATGGCTCTAGGCCCGGTGAAACTGTGCCTGCTGGCAGAGCTCAAGAAACAAAGTCATCCAAAACTCCTAGCTTCATGTCACAGTTTGCAGGGCGGTGCAAGACACAACTCTTGTCGCCACACCAGTGCGAGCAGGTAGTCGGTTGGATTTCAGCTGAGAATGCTTCCAGTCGGTTCAGCACCACCCCCTCTTCCACAAAATCCAGTCTCAGTAGCCAAGAGTCTAGGCAACCGCATCCTCACCCTGATCCTCCTTCCTCCTACCATGCAGAGTCTGGGCAAAGAACGAATCCCACATTGGGATATTCCGAGGAGCTTTTTTCATCACCGTCGCTTGGCTTGGGCCTCTCGCCAAGGCCGCTTGAAGTGGGACATGAGGAGATATTGTGCCCTGATTCTCAACCTATTGAGCAAACACAGTCTGAAGAAGATGACGGTGGGGAATGGCAAGTAGCGTCTCACGAGGTGCATGATAATGATGAGACACAGTTGCCAATAAGTCAAGGGCAATTAGTGTCTCAAGAGGTTGTTGATGAGGATGAGATGCAGTTAAGTCAGGTTCTTGTTAGTTCACCATGTCAGGAGGAGGAACAGAGTGAGGAAGTGGAAGAGGAGGTGGTGGACAATGAAATAGCTGACCCAACCTGGGAAGGTGGCAAGCCAAGCTAGGACAGCAGTACAGAGGGGGAGGGATCCGCAGCACCGCAACAGGCTGGAGGAGGCAGTGGGGTGGCAAAAGAGAGAAGGCAGGCCACGCCAACCAGGCCAGTAACTGTTCTCTGGAGCAGCCCCTTGCGGCCAGCTCCCTTGCCAAGGTTTAGGTGTTCTGCAGTTTGGAGTTTTTTTGAGGAAAGTGCTGACGATAAACGTATTGTAATTTGCAACCTGTGCCGTACCAAGATGAGCAGGGGGTAAACAACAGCAATCTGACCACCACCAGCATGATCCGACACATGTCAGCAAAGCACCCTAAAAGGTGGGCCGAACGCCTGAGTGCACAATCTGTGTTTGCAGGTCACACCACCTCCTCTTCCCCTCTGTTACCTGCTGTCCAAGACGCAGGCCCAGATGCCTCCCGCCCTGCACCTGGACCTTCGCAAGAACCATCAGCCAGCACATGTACTTCAGTGTCCCAGCGCAGCGTTCAAAAGTCCTTACCCCAGACATTTGAACGCAAGCGCAAATACCCTGCCACCCACCCACAGGCCATAGCTCTAAACGCGCAACTTTCTAAATTGCTGGCCCTGGAAATGTTACCGTTGGTGGACACCGAGGCCTTTCACAGCCTGATGGTGGCAGCTGTTCCTTGTTACGCAGTCCCCAGCCGCCACTATTTTTCCCGGTGTGCCGTCCCTGCCTTACACCAGCATGTGTCCAGAAACATAACCCGTGCCCTGACCAACACAGTTACTGTCAAGGTCCACTTAACTGACACATGGACAAGCGCTTGTGGCCAGGGACGCTACATTTCCCTGACAGCACACTGGGTGAATGTTGTGGAGGCTGTGAGCGAGTCGTACCCTGGGATGGCACAGGTGCTACCCACACCAAGGATTGCGGGCCCTACTTCCATCCGGATTTCCACAAACAACCACCTACAGTAGCGGCTGCAACCCCTCCTTCTCTTCCTCCTCCACCTCCTCCTCCACTTCTTCCCATGCAGAATTGCCATCTTGCAGCACCACTCAGACTTCTGTCAGTAGCTGGAAGCAGTGTAGCACAGCAGTCGGTAAGCGGCAACAGGCTGTGCTGAAGCTTATTTGCCTGGGTGACAAACAGCATACCGCCGCAGAGCTGTGGCATGGCATAAGGGACCAGGCTGAGCTGTGGCTCTCGCCAGTCAACCTACAGCCAGTCATGGTTATGTCTGATAACGGCCTCAACTTGGTGGCGACATTGGAGCTGGCGAACCTCACATACATACCATGCCTGGCCCATGTCTTCAACTTAGTGGTTCAGCGGTTTCTGAAAACCTACCCCAATTTGCCTCAGCTACTGGTGAAGGTGCTTCGCCTGTGTGCCCAATTCCGCAAGTCACCTACAGCTTCTGTCGGCCTGGCAACGCTGCACCAGTGCTTGTGGTTGCCAGCTCACCGACTGCTGACCACCTGACCACGCGATGGAATTCCACCTTCCACATGTTGGGCAGGCTTTGTGAGCAGCAGAGGGCAGTAGTAGAATACCGGCTGCAACACGGTCGGCGCCTTTCTAGTCAGCTTCCGCTCTTCACAAGCGAAGAGTGGGCATTAATGTCTGACCTCTGTGAGGTTTTGCGCAACTTTGATGAATCTACACAGATGGTGAGCGGCGATAATGCCATTATCAGCGTAACCATCCCACTTCTGTGTGCTAAAAAGCTCACTGCTCAAAATAAAGGCCGATACTCTGCGTGTGGAAGAGGCGGAAATGGGGGAAGACCCTACACAGGGTGATAACCAGACCACCTTCGATTCGTCTTCTCAGAGCCAATTGGAGGAGGAGCAGGAGACGGTTGCCACCGCTACACAGGGTAGCCATACCACGTTTACACCATCTCTGCGGCGTGGATGAGCCGAAGAGGAAAAAGAAGACGAGGAGGATATTGAGAGTCATGCTCCTAGTGGGGAGAGCGAAGCCTTGTCTGTTGGGACTCTGGTACACAGGGCTGACTTCATGCTATGCTGCCTTTCCCGTGACCCTCGCATTATACGCATATTAGGCAACACCGATTACTGGTTGTTCACCCTTCTCGACCCCCGCTACAAGAGGTGGAGAGGACAAGTAAAATGGTTCAATACCAGAAGGCCCTTGTCGAAAAATTGCTCCACAAATGTCCATCTGACAACGCTGGCGGCAGAGTAAGTAGTTCCTTGGCCACCCGAGGAGGGGAGATGAGGGGAACACACAGCAGCTCCAACAGAGGCAGGGCGACACTCTCCAAGGCCTGGGACAGTTTTATGACACCCCGCCAGCAGCCTCACCCTGATGAGCGGCCTAGTGTGACAAGGAGGGAAAAGTTTTGGAAGATGGTAAAGGAAACCTAGCTGACCGTGTCAACGTCCTCAGCGATTCCTCTGTGCCATATAATTATTGGGTGTCTAAGCTGGCGCTCTACGCCTTGGAGGTGCTGGCCTGCCCTGCCGCCAGCGTTTTGTCTGAGCAGGTATTTAGTGCCGCTGGGAGCATAATAACTGATAAGCGCATCCGCTTGTCAACTGACAATGCTGAAAGGTTGAAAATTATCAAAATGAACAAGGCCTGGATTGTCCCTGACTTCTCTACTCCACTAGAGGAAAGCGGCTTAACATGAAGGAACCTTAAATCTGTCTTTTAGGGTGTATTGAATAAACTGTATTCCCATGTACCCCTTCCTCTTCTCGTCCTCTTCCTCCTCATCCTCCATCATATGAAACTGCTTAGGCTTCCCTTGAAGTTCGCCAGCTGGGCCTGCACCATAATTTTTAACACGTTCAGCTCTGCTGCATGTCACCCATAATTTTTTACACGGTCAGCTCTGCTGCATGTCACCCATAATTTTTTACATGGTAAGCTCAGTAGCAGCACGTCACCCCTATTGTTTTCGAGTATCAGCAGCAGGCCATCAATCCGAATTTTTCAAGGGTGTGTCTGATGCTCTCCTTTATGTGTAATAAAGGGGGTATTGAAGTGCCTTTTCCTTGTAATTTTTGGCAGCCCTTTCACTTTGTGCATAGGCTTTATGAGTGTAGGAGTCCCACAATTATACCACAATGTGAATGAGGCCCTCCTTTATGTGATATACCAGTTGTATCGGAGTGCCTCATCCGTGTAATTTTTGGCAGCACTTGCGCTTAACGTACAAGTAAATACAGTGCCTTGCAAAAGTATTCAGCTCCCTGGAACTTTTCAACCTTTTGCCACATTTTAGGCTTCAAACAAAAAGATATAACATTTTAACTTTTTGGTGAAGAATCAACAACAAGTGGTCACAATGTGAAGTGGAACGAAATTTTTGGATCATTTAAACTTATTTGTAATAATAAAACTGAAAGTTGGGCGTCAAAATTATTCGGCCATTTTAGTTTCAGTTCAGAAAACTGACTCCAGAAGTTGATTGAGGTCTCTGAATGATCCAATGTTGTCCTAAAGACTGATGAAGAGAAATTAGAATCCACCTGTGTAATCAGTCTCCGTATAAATGCACCTGCTTCTGTGATAGTCTCAGGGTTCTGCATCATGAAGACCAAGGAACACACCAGGCAGGTCCTGATACTGTTGTGGAGAAGATTAAAGATTT
>ONZH01023788.1:0-38001 GCA_900303285.1 Rhinella marina | reverse complement strand
GTCACCCAGGCAAATAAGCTTTAGCACGGCCTGTTGCTGCTTCCCCACTGCTGTGCTACACTGCTTCCAGCTGCAGCTGGTGCTGCAAGATTGTAATTCTGCAGTGGAAGTGGAGGAGGAAGCGGAGGAGGAGAAGGAGGGGTTGCAGCCGCTAGTGTAGGTGGTGGCAGAAATACGGACGGAACTAGGGCCTGCAATCCTTGGCGACAGTAGCACCTGTGCCATCCCAGGGGACGACTCGCTCCCAGCCTCCACAATGTTCACCCAGTGTGCCGTCAGGGAAATAAAGCATCCCTGGCCACAAGCACTTGTCCATGTGTCAGTTGTTAAGTGGACCTTCCCCGTAACTGCGTTGGTCAGGGCACGGGTTATGTTTCGGGACACATGCTGGTGTAAGGCGGAGACGTGAAAAATAGTGGCGGCTGGGGACTGCATATCGAGGGACAGTCGTCGCCATCAGGCTGCGAAAAGCCTCGCTGTCCACCAGCCTAAATGGCAACATTTCCAGGGCCAGCAATTTTGAAAGTTGCGCGTTTAGTGCTATGGCCTGTGGGTGGGTGGCAGGGTATTTGCGCTTGCGTTCAAATGCCTGTGGTAAGGACATTTGAACGCTGCGCTGGGACACTGAAGTGGACGTGGTTGCTGAGGGTGTTTGCGACGGTCCAGGTGCAGGGCATGAGGCACCTGGGTCTGCGGCTTGGGCAGCACGTAACTGAGTGGAAGAAGAGGCAGTGGTGTGACCTACAGACACAGGTGGTGGACCCTGGCGTTCGGCCCACCTATTAGGGCGTATCATGCTGGTGGTGGTCAGGTTGCTGGTGTTTACGCCCCTGCTCACCTTGGTACGGCACAGGTTGCAAACAACAATTCTTTTTTCATCAGCACTCTCCTCAAAAAAACGCCAGACTGCGGAACACCTACCCCTTGGCAAGGGAGTGCTGCAAGGAACAGTCGCGGGCCTGGTTAGCGTGGCCTGCCTTCTCCTTCTTGCCACTCCACGGCCTCTTGCAGCCTGTTGCGGTGCTGCGGATCCCTCCCCCTTTGTACGGCTGTCCTCGCTCGGCTTGCCACCTTGCCAGGTTGGGTCAGCTATTTCATCGTTCACCTCCTCTTCTACTTCCTCACTCTGCTCCTCCTCCTGACATGGTGAACGAACGAGAACCTGACTTAACTGCATCTCATCATCAACCTCTTTAGACACTAATTGCCTTTGACTTATTGGCATCTGTGTCTCATCATCATCATCCCCTCGGGAGAAAATGCTTGTCCTTCCCCACCCTCATCTTCTTCAGACTGTGGATGATCAAGAGGTTGAGAATCAGGGCACAATATCTCCTCATGTGCCACTTCAGGCGGGCTTGGCGACAGGCCCAAATCAATGAACGGTGATGAAAAAAGCTTGTCGGAATAACTGAATGTGGGATCATTTCTTTGCCCAGATTCGGCATGGTGGGAGGAAGGAGGATCAGGGTGAGGATGTGGTTGCCCAGACTCTTGGCTACTGAGACTGGACTTTGTGGAAGAGAGGGTGGTGCTTAACCGACTGGAAGCACTATCACCTGCAATCCAACCGACTACCTGCTCGTGCTGGTGTGGCTACAGGAGTTGTGTCTTGTGACGCCTGGCAAACTGGGCCAAGAAGTTAGAAGTTTTGGATGACTTAGTTTCTTGTGCTCTGCCAGCAGGCACAGTATCACCGCGCCCAGAGCCATGGTCTCTGCCTGCAGCATCAGCAGGATGCCCACTTCCCTGTCCCTTACTGCTCGCCTTGCGCATATTTATATATGTGCAGTTTTGTCCCAATTACAGTAGTGAAGATTTTTATTACGTGTCTGATCAGAAAAATTTCACAGAATGTCAATTGTGTACAATGCGCTAACGTTAACCAGTAGACAGAGCGCAGGTACTGTCGCCTAAATTAACGGTAGAAACAGTGACAACTGAAGTGAACTATATAGACAACTGAAAGGCTATAATGCATAGGCTGTGCACGTACTGCTAGTGTCAGGCACACTTGCGTTCTTTTTTTCCCCAAATTTGACCCAAAATTAACACAAAAAAAAAATATTAGAACTATGGACTTTGGTGTCTTTTGAACACAAAAAATAGCCCTGCCTAGCTAAATTCTATGCCTACAGTATACGTGCCTCCTTGGGCAATTTATCTGCAGACGCAAATTAGGAACTGCGGCCTAAAATAATGGTAGAAACAGTGACAACTGATGTGAACTATATAGACAACTGAAAGGCTATAATGCACAGGCTGTGAACGTACTGCTAGTGTTAAGCACACTTGCATTCGTTTTTCCCCCAAATTTGCCCCCAAATTAACAAAAAAAAATAAAAATTTGAACTATGGATTTTGGTGTCTTTTCAACAGAACTATCCCTGCCTATCCAAATCCTTTCCCTACAGAAGTACCTCCTTGTGCAAAAGTTACACAGTAAGACGCAAAAGAGGTATTGCAGACTTAGGAGCAGATATAATAGCAAAGTAAGTCAGTATATAGTATACAGAGATGCAGCATTTGCGCTGGTGGCATTAATGCCAGGCCACCTAGTGCTATTTATATTAACACCCCCAAACAAGAAAATAAAAAAATAATGCAGGCAGATATAGAAGTAGCCCTTAAAAGGGCTTTTGGGTCTTTAAAATAATAATACTATCCCTAGCCTAGCGTGGCAATCTCTCCCTACACTATCTCTCCCTGTTTGCGGCAGCTCTCCCTGTCTAACAGTGGCAGGGAGCGCATGACCGCGTGCTTTATAGCACCCGATCACAGGCTCCCGGCCAACCAATCAGTGTAATGTCCCTCCCCGCATGCTAATTGGCTAATTAGCGTGCGGGGAGGGGACTCGAGCAATGCGTAGCATTAGCATACAAATTATAAGATGCGTACGTAGCTTTAGCGTACAAAGATTTAATAACATTTAAGATTCGTACAAAGCGAATCTGAAAAGATCCAGATTCGCTTCGGCGTAGGAAATAACGAAGATTCGTAATGAATATACGAAGTGGTGAATAGATTCGCTCAGCTCTACGTACAATGCCTATAATTAGCATACAAATTTGTACGCATTAGCGTACAATGCGAATAATTAGCATACAAAATCGTACGCATTAGCGTACAAATCAACATGGCACGGCATTACAGTGAATGCCAGTACCCTCCCGCAGGGGAGGAGACTTGAGCATCGCACTCGAGCACACGCGGTGCTCGCTCGCTCAACACTAGCAATAATGTTTTTACAGGTTCAGCAATGTTCAAGCACTTTAGCCCATTGTATGTATTATTTTTCAGGTACTGCAATGTGTCCTATTAATGCACTTATTGTACGGTGTTTTTTTGTGAATTATGCACTTAGCCAGATAGCTAGCACCTTACTTTTCTACCTCATATGGACTGCCTCTAAAGACTGTACGCCGTGGCCTAGCCTCGTGCGTATGACGTAATCACGAGTCAATACTACGCCAAGGATTTGTACAAGCTGACTGTATGTTCGTAATTTGTGTAGGAATGTTCGTAAAACAACTATTATTTTTGAAACGTAAATTCGACCAAATAAATTCATATTAAGAAAGAATCTTGTCATAAACTCGTCGAACATATGCCGATGCGAATTTTTAAATGATTTGCTCATCTTTACCTAGTAACATAGTAACATACACATGCAGCTGAGTTAAACTTGATGGTTAATGTGTTAAGTTCGGATTTGTTGCAAATCAAAGTTTTCCTAAACTTTGGACCGAATTCTGCTTTGAATGCTTCGCTTCACTTAACCTCAATTATTGCATACATAGTAACATACAAATGCAACCAGGCCAAACTTAATGGTTAAATGTGTTAAGTAAAGCAAGGCACATAAAGGCTCTTTCAATGTATTTCAATGGCTTTTGTCACAAGATGGCACAAGATAATACTGTGACATGTATTATCAGAGTTATCAGAGTCAATTTTAGCTTGGATACATCTGCAGTTTGTAAGGCTAAATAGAGACATCCGTCCATCCACTTCAGCCTGTAAGCAAGTTGATCCAGAGGAAGACAAAATAACTCAGTGAATCAACAATCGTTTTAGTTACCATAACCTGTAGTATTATTACACTCCAGAAATACATCCAGACCCCTCTTGAACTCTTTTAATTAATTCACCATCACCAGCAACTTTGTCAGATAGTTCCATAGTCTCACTGCTCTTACAGTAAAGTTGTGTACAAACCTTCTTTCCTCCAGACGCATAGGATGTCCCCTCGTCAAGTTACAGTCACTTCCCTCCACTCTAAAACACCACCAGTCCACGACCACTAGTGGTGTGTTAGAGTGGAGGGAAGTGTCACTTGGTCAGTATACGTTTTTGTATTTATACGTATTGGTTTTGTACCTTGGTAACTTCATTGTTATTATCTTATTTATATTGTTTAACTAATGACCCTGTTATAGCACATGCACTTGCACTTTTATAGTCCATCTGCCCTATCCCGCCTATCCGATGTATTTTAATTGTTTTTCAATATTTGTGGATTGCCAATCATGTGTGTAAATTGACTTTTCATTAACCCCTTCAACCCCGGGCCTGTTTTCACCTTCCTGCCTAGGCCATTTTTTGCTAATCTGACATGTGTCACTTCATGTAGTAATAACTTTGGAACGCTTTTACTTATCCAGGACATTCTGAGATTGTTTTCTTGTCACATATTGTGCTTCACGACAGTTGTAAATTTGTGGCAAAATATTTCATTTTTATTTCTAAAAAAAATACCAAATTTAGTAAAATTTTTGAAAAATTTGCAAATTTCAATTTTTCTACTTTCAAAATACATAGTAATACCTCCAAAAATAGTTATTATTTTACATTCCCCATATGTCTACTTTATGTTGGCATCATTTTATAAATGTCATTTTACTTTTTTTGGACGTTAGAAGGCATAGAAGTTTAGAAGCAATTTTTCAAATTTTCAACAAAATTTCCAAAACCATTATTTTAATCACCAATTCAGATATAAAGTGATTTTAAGGGGCTCACGTAATGGAAACCACCCATAAATGTCCCCATTTTAGAAACTACACCCCTCAAATTATAAAAAAAAAACTGATGATACAAACTTTGTTAACCCTTGAGGTGTTTCACAAAAATTAAAGGAAAATGGAGGTGAAATTTCAAAATGTCACTTTTATTGGTAGATTATTCATGTTAATAATTTTTTTCTTGCAACACAGCAAGGGTTAACAGCAAACTAAACCTCAATATACATTACTCTGATACTGCAGTTTACAGAAATACCCCATATGTGGTGGTAAACGTCTCTATGGGTTTATGGCAGTGGTCAGAAGGAAAGGAGCACCATACGGATTTTGGAGGCAGATTTTGCTAGAATGGTTTTTAGGCACCAATTTGTAATTGAGGGACCCTGACGTACCCCTATAGTGGAAACCCTCAAAAAGTGACCCCATTTTGGAAACTACACCCTTCAAAGAATATATTAAGGGGGGTACTGACCACTTTGACCCCCTAAGCGTTTTACGGAATTTGGAAACACTTGGCTGTGAAAATGAAAAGTTTCATTTCTTCCAATAAAATGTTGCTTTAGCCCCAAATTTTTCATTTTCACAAGGGGTAAGAGGAGAAAAGCAACCCATAAGTTGTTCCCCATTTTCTCCTGAATACGGCAACATCCCATATGTGGTGGTAAACTGCTGTGGGGGCGCATGGCAGGACTCAGAACAGAAGGAGTGCCATATGGATTTTGCAGAACAGATTTTGATGGATTGGTTTGCAGGAGCCATTGATTTTTATTTTTTTGACTTATTGTCTTATGTGGGGGCTCATTTTTTGCATTTTTTGCGGGATGAGGTGAAGTTTTCATTGGTACGATTTTGGGGTACATAAGACTTTTTGATCACGTGGTATTACACTTTTTGTGAGTCAAGGTGAAAAAAATAGCTGTTTTGGCATAGTTTTTTTTTTAAATGTTTTACAGCATTCACCTGAGATGGCAAATCATGTAATATTTCTATAGAGCAGGTTGTTACGGACGCGGCGATACCCAATATGTCTACCATCTTTATTTTTATTAAATTTTACACATTAGATTTATTTTTGAACAGAATAAAAAAATTTTTTGCGTTGCTATTTTCTGAGAGCCATATTTTTTTATTTTTTGGGCGATTGTCTCAGGTAGGGTCTCATTTTTTGCGGGACAAGATGATGGTTTAATTGGTACCATTTTGGGTTAAATACGATTTTTTGATCGCCTGCTATTACACTTTTTGTGAGGCAAGAGGGAAAAAAATGGCTGTTTTGGCATAGTTTTTTAAAAAAAAGTATTTACAGAATTCACCTGGGGGGCCATCTCATGTAATATTTTTATAGATCAGGTTGTTATGGATGTGGCAATACCCAATATGTCTATCATTTTTATTTTTGGAAAGTTTTACACATTAGATTTATTTTTGAACAGAATAAAATCTTTTTTTGTGTTGCCATTTTCTAAGAGCCATATATTTTTTTAATTTTTAGGGCGATTGTCTCAGGTAGGGTATCATTTTTGCGGGACAAGATGATGGTTTGATTGGTACCATTTTGGGTTAAATACGCTTTTTTGATCGCCTGCCATTACACTTTTTGTGAGGCAAGAGCGAAAAAAAATGGCTGTTTTGGCATCGTTTTTTAAAAATATTTTTTACAGCATTCACCTGGGGGGCCATCTCATGTAATATTTTTATAGAGCAGGTTGTTACGGACGCAGCGATAAACAATATGTCTAACATTTTTTTTTTTTGGAAAGTTTTAAGAGCCATATTTTTTTAATTTTTTGGGCGATTGTCTCAGGTAGGGTATCATTTTTTCGGGACAAGATGACGGTTTGATTGGTCCCATTTTTGATTAAATACACCTTTTTGATCACCTGCTATTACACTTTTTGTGAGGGAAGGTGACCAAAAATGGCTGCTTTAGCAATGTTTTTTTGTTTTATTTTACTGCGTTCACCTGGTGGGGTGGATGATATGATATTTTTATAGAGCCGGTCGATACGGACGCGGCGATACCTAATATGTACACTTTTCTTTTTTCACCTTTTTTTTACTTTTTTTTTAACTTTATTTTGGGAAAAGTGTGCTTTTTTTTACTTGAAACTTTTATTTTTTGTAAAACTTTATTTTTTTTTACTTTTTTCACTTTTTTTCACTTTATTTAACTTTTGGGGATCTGATCCCCTTTACAATGCATTACAATACTGTTGTATTGTAATGCATAGGCTGTAAGTGTATTACTCAATGTATTACACTTACAGCCTGCTTCCTGTGCGATCCAGGGGCATGCAGGCACAGCAGCCACGATGCCTAAGGAAGGCATCGGGCTGCTATCCAAGTCATCGGGTCCCAATCACAGCAGCGCGGGGACCCGATGGACTCCCCTTCCTCCCGCCCGCATCGCATGTGCCGCGGTCAGCATTGACCGCTGCACATCGAGGTTTAATACGTGCTGGTCAGGAAGGGGTTAATAAACTTTATGAATTATGTTATAGTGATTATTTTTGGTTACTTTGTACAATCCATATATTCTATTGGTAATAAACATTGTATGGAACTGTGTACCAATCCTACCTCTGCACAACGCAACTGATGGTCTCAAACACAGTATGAAAGCACAAAATTTCACAAATTAAAGTTTTGACAAGGAATACCTGTCATTCAAAACCATTCAAAGTGAAGCTGATTGAGAAAATGGAAACAGTGTGCAAAGCTCTTCAAAGCAAGAGTGGATTTTTTTGAATAATGTAAAATATATAACATATTCTGATCAACACTTTTTTTGTTTACTACTTAATTCCATATGTGTTCTTTCATCCTTTTCACATCTTATAAAAAATATAAATTGTAGAAAATATAAAAAAAAACACATGAAATGGAAAGGTGTGTCCAGACTTTTGACTGGTACTGTAGTTTTATTAGAAAAGCTTCAGAAACATGTGTAACTAAATCATTTGTGCATGGGCATTGTCAGTCACTGATAAGACCATCCACTTGGCTACCGAGCTCAGAAAGGCAGAGATTTAACCCCTTCACCCCCGGAGCTTTTTTCGGTTCTGCATTTTCGTTTTGCGCTCCCTGCCTTCAAACAGCCATAACTCTTTTATTTTTCTGTTCACATAGCTGTATGAGGGCTTGTTTTTTGCGGGACAAGTTGTACTTTCCAACGCCACCATTTATTATTGCATACGGTGTAGTGGGAAGCGGGAAAAAAATTCCAAACCGGGTGAAATTGCAAAGAAAACGCTATTCCGCTACAGTTCTACGGGTTTCTTATTTACAGCGTTCGATGTGCATTAAAACTGATCCATTACTTTCATTCTACTGGTCAGTACGAATCCGGCAATACCTAATATGTATAGTTTTTCCTGCGTTTTCATAGTGATAAAATAATTAGAAAGTTGCCCTTTTTTTTTTTTTTTTTTCCTTGTCAAATATTGACCCCTATAACTTTTTGGTATTTATGTGTACAGAGCTGTATGGGGGCTCATTTTTTGCGGGACGATCTGAAGTTTTTATTGATACCATTCTGGGGTGTGTATGACTTTTTGATCACTTTTTATTTAATTTTTTTTAGAAAAAAAAAGCGACAAAAAACGGCAAATCGCCATTTGGACGCTTTTTTCCGCCACACAATTCGCTGTATTGGAATTTTTTTTTTTTATATTTTAAAAGTACGGGCGTTTTCGGTCACGATGATACCCATGATGTCTATATTTATTGTTATTTAGGTATTTATTTTTTACTTATACGGAAAGGGGGGTGATTTGAACTTTTACATCTTTTTTATTTTTTATATATTTTTTAACTTTTTTTTTAAATTTTTTTTTTACTATTAGAAAGCTCAAATATGGGCTTATATATTGTGGCTTTTTTTTTTTTTCTTTATGAGCAATTCTGGGTTTTATAGACTCAGAAAGACATGAATTGCTCATTTCTTATCCTGGCCTGCCATCTAGTGGCCAGAATAAGAATTGCACTTTGAAAACTGTAATCCTCACCAGCGAGGATTACAGTTTTCATATGGTGTACAGACACCCCGATTGGCCACACGGGGTGTCTGTACACCACCCGGAAGCGAACGCTTCCGGGTTTTAGCCGCAACTAGATGCCGTGATCACGTGTGATCACGGCATCTAGTCAACCCGGAAGACGCCGCCGATATAGTAGGTAGCGGCAAGTCTCTGCTGTTAGAAACAGCAGAGACTTGCCGGCCATGACGCCCGCCGCACCCGCGAGCGGGCGCCATGTGCCCGCATCGCCCCAGCGCCGTACATGTACGGCGCTGGGGGTGAAGGGGTTAAATGAATAAATTACTAGTTTTATCACCACATTTTCATGGTGACAGGGTCCCTTTAAAAGAGTTGCATTAGATGTATGTTTTCTTCGAGGAACAGCACCCCTCTTGCTCATAGACCGGGTCTGGTATTACAGCTCAGCTTCATTAATGGAAAGCATCAACAAGCTACTATTTACATAGTAACATAGTTTATAAGGCTGAAAAAAGACATCTGTCCATCCAGTTCGGCCTGTTTTTCTACAAGTTGATCCAGAGGAAGGCAAAAAACCCCTGTGAGGTAGAAGCCAATTTTTCCCACTTTAGGGGGAAAAATTCCTTCCCGACTCCAATCAGGCAATCAGAATTACTCCCTGGATCAACGAACCATCTCTAGTAACTAAACCTGTAATATTGTTACCCTACAAAAATACATCCAGGCCCCTCTTGAACTCTTTTAGTGAACTTACCATCACCACCTCCTCAGGCAGAGAGTTCCACAGTCTCACTGCTCTTACCGTAAAGAATCCTCTTCTATGTTTGTGTACAAACCTTCTTTCCTCCAGGCGCAGAGGATGTCCCCTCATTACAGTCACGGTCCTAGGGATAAAAAGATCATGGGAGAGATCTCTGTACTGACCACTGATATATTTATACATGGTTATTAGATCTCCCCTCAGTCGTCTTTTTCCTAAAGTGAATATCCCTAATTTTGATAATCTTTCTGGGTACTGTAGTCCACTCATTCCAGTTATTACTTTAGTTGCCCTCCTCTGAACCCTCTCCAGCTCTGCTATGTCTGCCTTGTTCACAGGATAAAGTTGGGCCTGGGTGCCCGGAGGTCACCAGTAAAAGGGGGGGGGCTAATGTCACGAACATGCCTGCATCAGGTTTCAGGCGTTCGGCTAGACTTTCAAAAGTGACATAATTTGACATGTTTTGTTCTCTTGGTTTGGTTGCTGTTTACCACACCCCTTCCCTTCAGCTGTTGCGGGTGTGGTGATTGTCTTTCCCCTATTTATCCCTTCCTCTCCCATTATCCCTTGTGGTTTATACTTTCTGCAGACATTGTTGTGTGTGGTGTGGATCTCAGCTGAGATCCGGTTGCTGCAATATCTGCATTAAGATAAGTGTCATTTTCCCTTTTGTGTTTATCCTACTTTTCCCTGTTGTGGTTTTGCCTTCTGGAGTCTCCTGTTCGTCCGTCCTCTTGGAGGAACGGGTTGACTCCTTCCCCTGTCACTAGTGGCAGGGTTCTCTAGGGTCAGATGTTATTAGGTTTCTGTGTATGAACTCTCCTACCACTAAGGCCTGTTCATACTGGTAGTCAGTCAGGGCCTAGTTTCAGGGTTTCCTGCAGGAGGTGACCGTTTCCCTTGTTTGTTCCTTTTCCCTTCCCTCTTACGCTTGGTGTGGCTATACCCTCAACACTAGAGCGTGACATTTGCATTATTTCTTCCCATGTGCATAACCTTACATTTGTCAGTGTTAAATCTCAACTGCCACTTCTCTGTCCAAGCCCCCAGTATATCCAGATCCCTCTGTAGTAATGTACGGTCCTCTTCTGTGTTAATTACTTTACACAGTTTAGTGTCATCTGCAAAAATTGATATTTTACTGTACAAGCCTTCTACAAGATCACTAATAAATATATTGAAGAGAATAGGGACAATACTGACCGGTGGTACCCCACTATTGACAGTGACCCAATCTGAGTATGCACCGTTAATAACCACCCTCTGTTTTCTATAAGTGAACCAGTTACTTACCCACATACAGACATTTCCCCCCAGTCCAAGCATTCTCATTTTATATACTAATCTTTTATGCGGCACAGTGTCAAATGCTTTGGAGAAGTCCAGATATACGACATCCATTGATTCGCACCGGTCAAGTCTAGAACGTACCTCCTCATAGAAACTGATTAAACTGGTTTGACATGACTGATCCCTCATGAGGCCATGCTGATATGGAGTTACTTGCTTATTTTCATTGAGGTACTCCAAGATAGCATCTCTTAGAAAACCCTCAAACTGTTTACTCACGGCAGATGTTAAACTTACCGGCCTATAGTTCCCGGGCTCTGTGTTTGGACCCTTTTTGAATATTGGCACCACATTTGCTATGCGCCAGTAGCACCGCATACACTGCTGCCAATATTTACACAAAATTTCAATATACTCCAATATGGTATCTGCGCACCAAAAGACACTCTCCCGTCTCAATTCCTTATTCCCCCTCCCAAAGCTTAGGACAAATCACAGTTATGCCAGTATATAAAACCGCATACCTTATTACTGAACCTTTTCCTGTGATTACTGATTTCTTCCTCTCAGTGCGCTTGATATCAGGGTATAAAGGTTCTTTGAAAAGTTCGCCTCTGTTGGAGCATGCCCCGGCTGGTGGCGCCGCTCGTACTGAAAGCGAAAGCTCACGCTCGCTACCTACTGACATCACTGCAAGAGCTACGGATCGTAACATGTTATTATTTTATGGTCACTATTTCCCAGGTGTTCCCCAACCTGCACATCTGTTGTTCTGTCAGGTCTATTGGTTAATACTGTCCAGTATGGACGTCCCTCTAGTCGGGTCCTGAACCAGTTGGGAAAGGTAATTGTTTTTGGTTATTGACAAGAACCTGCTTCCTTTATTAGATGTACAGGTTTCAGTTTCCCAGTCTATATCTGGGTAGTTGAAGTCCCCCATAATAGCAACCTCATTAAGATTTGCCGCCTTGTCTATTTCATTTAGAAGTAGATTTTTTGTGGACTCTGGTATATTGGGTGGTTTATAATAACCTCCTATTAGTATTTATGGATCAATCATCCTTAGGCCTGTTTCACATTTGCATTTAAGCAGATCCGGCATGCTGTTCCAGCTGGGAACAGCCTGTGGGATCCGTCACCGCCGTGCGCTGCCATGCCTGACTGGAAGTCTGTATGATCCTATTCAAAATAATGGGGACCAGTGGAAATATGCCCGGCCACTTCTCGACATATTTGCTGGTTTGAGGCCAGATCTCCACATTATACTCAATGGGATTTGATGGAATTCCGGCAGTGTGTGGTGGTGATGGATCCACCAGGCTGTAATGCAGATGTGAAACAGGCCTTATTGTGCTTTTTCTATATACTTCTAATGAAGTAGTTGTGAATCATTGATGGGTCTATGAATGCTTTCCATAAAACCAGGTATTACACATCTAAGGCTTCTCATTCAGCCAGCCCATACCCTGCTCTGTACTGACAAGGGGGAAGAACTCCCAAAACAGTTCTGCTTACAAATAGGTCTCTGGCTTGGCTCATATCCGCTAATTTCACAATGCGGCTATCAGTTTTGTCATGAGCTGCCCTGATTTTACAAAAGCACTGTCATAGCTAAGCCAGTAGGGCAACACTGATTGTGTATTGCCATCCTCAATGTCTCCCTGCCCCTCCATTACCTTTGGTAGGCTCCAGGCCCAGTCAAAGGCTGGCACAGGGGGTGAGATGATGTAATCAGGAAACAGGCTGGAAGAGGCCTGCACCGCATTGCAGAGCAGCAGAGGTAAGCATCTGAGTTTATTGTTTTATATTTTACACCATGATGTGGGTGCATCTACTAGAGCACTATGGGTATCATGGGGGGCACTATAGGGACATTGTGGGGGGAGAGCACAATGGGGATATTGTGGGGGCACTATGGGGACATTGGGGGTGAGGAGAGCACCATGGGGCATCTATTGGGGACATTGTGGGGGGATAGCACTATGGAGGTTATCTACTGGGAGCACATAAGGTGGGGTTGGGTAGGTTTTTGGACTGGCATGCATTATGGGGTGCACTATGGGGATATTGACTTTACATGCTTGCAGAATGTAGACCATAGAAGAAAGTATCTGTCTGGCCCTCTACCTGTAACTAACTGTTTCACTGAGAGGTAAAACTCCTCTGTGAGTAACATATATGCCTTAAAGAGTAACTAAGCTTTTTTACAATTTTCTTTTAAACTGTTCTAAATAGCCCCAAAATAATTTTTGTAATATATTTTGTTTATTAATTGTGCTATTTCCCATCTCAAAAAGGACCCAAAGTCCTGCATTGAACTTATTGTTAAAATCACCATTTTTGTACAGCACGGGCTTGTCAGCACTGTACTGGTGTACGGATTACTGACTACAAGGGAGAATGCTGCACAGGGCAGAGCACAGATTGCTGCTCCTGCCTCAGCTCCCCTCAAGCTAATTCTGGCACAGTACATTGGTGCCCTGTGCTCTGTATTGTTATGCTCTGCCAGGATTTAGCTGAGTGGAGTGGGCTTCTGTCTGTTCCTGCTCCTCTCAGCTGAAGACTCTCTATAGCACATCGGTACAGGTGCTTTTTGAGAGGAGCGGGCACAGGCAGAAGCCCTCTCCACTCAGCTAACTCTTGGCAGAGCATATCGATACAGGGCACAGGGTACCAATGTACTGTGCCAGAATTAGCTTGGAGGGTGCACAGGAAGAAGCAGTGATCTGTGCTCTGCCTTGTGTAGCATTCTCCAGTAATCCATACACCAGTTTAAGATTATTTTAAGAAGCGGTACAATCCAGGGCTTTGAGTCCTTGTTTTAAGATGGAAAACAACTCAATCTCTTAATAATATAAAAATGAATTTCTGTCTGTCTGTCTGTTCTCTATGCGCGACCAAACTACTGGACCGATTTTCACCAAATTCGGCACACAGGTACATCAGGTGTCCGGGAAGGTTTTAGACCAGGTCTCATCTCTCTAGGACGTACCGTTCCCGAGATATTCCCAAAATATGATCTCCATTAGCCAACATTACAACTGGGAGCTTTGGTTTTAAACTCCAACTGCCATTCTCTGCAAAGCCACACAGGGAGGGCAGGTTTCCATAACAACCAGGTAATTATCAGCAGCTGAGGATCTCATCCATTTCTATTTACTGACACTGTTAAAGGTATTCCGGTTACCATAAATATAACTTATGTTTTTTTCTATTACTACAGTTCAGTAGTAATAAAAGATGTTTTCCTCCACTGCTGCCTATTGCATGGGCTCATAAATAAGCATGGTATTGACCTGTAATTCAGGCCACCCTAAAAGAAGTACTTAAAACCCCCGCCCCAGGTCTCACTAAGCCACACCCCCAACTCTGTCAGGCCATACCCCCTTTCACTCCGCAGCCAACAGAGATTGAAAAAATAAAGGTAAAAATCAACTTCTGTCAGCTGCAGGGATGAATTTCTCTCTGCAACGACACACAAAAATTTTAGATGAAATAGACTAATTATAGACTACAACCGTTCGAAGCCTTTTGCTAAGCCACGCCCGTCTCTGTCAGGCCATGCCCCCTCTCACTCCGCAGCCATTCTGCAACGACACACAGAAACATTAAATGAAATAGATTAAATGCACCTATGCGAAGCGCTTTGCTAAGCCACGCCCCGACTCTGTAAGGCCACGCCCCCCCCCACTCCGCAGCCAACAGGGATTGAAAAAATAAAGGTAAAAATCAACTTCTGTCAGCTGCAGGGATGGGTGTGAGGTTGACTTTCTTTCTGCAACGACACACAGAAACATTAAATGAAATAGATTAAATACACCCATGTGAAGCGTCTTGCTAATCCACGCCCCCGACTCTGTCAGGTTACGCCCCCTCCCACTCCGCAGCCAATGGGGATTGAAAAAATAAAGGTAAAAATAAACTTCTGTTTGCTGCAGGGGTGGGAGGGTGAATTTCTCTCTGCAACGACACACAAAAATTTTAGATAAAATAGACTAATTATAGACTACAACTGTTCGAATCGTCTTGCTAAGTCACGCCCCCAACTCTGTCAGACCACGCCCCCTCTCACTCTGCAGCCATTCTGCAACGACACACAGAAACATTAAATGAAATAGATTAAATCACCTATGCAAAGCGCTTTGCTAAGCAACGCCCCCAACTGTGTCAGGTCACGCCCCCTCCTACTCCGCAGCCAACAGGGATTGAAAAAATGAAGGGAAAAATAAACTTCTGTCAGCTGCAGGGGTGGGAGGGTGAATTTCTCTCTGCAATGACACACAAAATTTTAGATGAAATAGACTAATTTCAGACTACAACCGTTCGAAGCATCTTGATAATCCACACCCCCAACTCTGCCAGGCCATGCCCCCTCCCACTCCGTAGGCAACGGGGATTGAAAAAAATCAGCTGCAGGGGTGGGAGGGTGAATTTCTCTCTGCAATGACACACAAAAATCGTAGATGAAATTGACTAATTTTAGACTACGACCATTCAGTACTAATAAAAGATGTTTTTTTCCACTGCTAACCATTGCAGGTCCCCATAAATTACTATGTCATCGACCTGTAATTCATGCCACTCTGACCCCCGCCCCAGATCTCGGGAAACCACGCTCCGACTCTGTCAGGCCACACCCACTCCCACTCCGCAGCCAACGGGGATTGAAAAAATGAAGGTAAAAATCAACTTCTGTCAGCTGCAGGGGCGGGAGGGAGGTTGGATTTCTTTCTGCAACAACATACAGAAACATTAAATGAAATAGATTAAATATACCCGTGCAAAGCAATGTTTTCTTCCACTGTTACCCATGGCGTGTCCTCAAAAATTACCATGGCATCGACCTGTAATTCTGGCCACCATCAAAAGAAGGACTTAAAACCCTGCCCTAGGTCTTTCAATGTCACGCCCCCGACTCAGTCAGGCCATGACCCCTCCCACTCCGCAGCCAATGGAGATTGAACAATTGAAGGTAAAAATCAACATCTGTCAGCTGCAGGGATGGGAGGGAGGATGACTTTCTCTCTGCAACGACACACAGAAACATTAAATGAAATAGATTAAATATACCCGCGCAAAGCAATGTTTTCTTCCACTGCTACCCATTGTGTTTCTTCAAATTACCATGGCATTAACCTATAATTCAGGCCACCCTGAAATGAAGGACTTAACCCCCCCCCATGTCCCATTAAACCACACCCCCTCCCACTCCGCAGCCAATAGGGATTGAAAAAATGAAGGTAAAAATCACCTCCTGTCAGCTGCATTGACTTTCTCTCTACAACGACACACAGAAACATTAAATGAAATATACCCAGGCGAAGCCGGGTCTTTCTGCTAGTAATAATATAAAAATGAGTTTCTGTCTGTCTGTCTGTTCTCTATGCGCGACCAAACTACTGGACCGATTTTCACCAAATTCGGCACACAGGTACATCAGGTGTCCGGGAAGGTTTTAGAACAGGTCTCATCTCTCTAGGACATACCGTTCCCGAGATATTCCCAAAATATGATCTCCATTAGCCAACATTACAACTGGGAACTTTGGTTTTAAACTCCAACTGCCATTCTCTGCAAAGGCGAACACAGGGAGGGCAGGTTTCCATAACAACCAGGTAATTATCAGCAGCTGAGGATCTCATCCATTTCTATTCACTGACACTGTTAAAGGTATTCCGGTTACCATAAATATAACTTATGTTTTTTTCTATTACTACAGTTCAGTAGTAATAAAAGATGTTTTCCTCCACTGCTGCCTATTGCATGGGCTCATAAATAAGCATGGTATTGACCTTTAATTAAGGCCACCCTAAAAGAAGTACTTAAAACCCCCGCCCCAGGTCTCACTAAGCCACACCCCCAACTCTGTCAGGCCACACCCCCTTTCACTCCGCAACCAACAGAGATTGAAAAAATAAAGGTAAAAATCAACTTCTGTCAGCTGCAGGGATGGGTGGGAGGTTGACTTTCTTTCTGCAACAACACACACAAACATTAAATAAAATAGATTAAATACACCCGTGCTAATCCACGCCCCCGACTCTGTCAGGTCACGCCCCCTCCCACTCCGCAGCCAATGGGAATTTAAAAAATGAAGGTAAAAATAAACTTCTGTTTGCTGCAGGGGTGGGAGGGTGAATTTCTCTCTGCAACGACACACAAACATTTTAGATGAAATAGACTGATTATAGACTACAACCGTTCGAAGCCTTTTGCTAAACCACGCCCCGTCTCTGTCAGGCCACGCCCCCTCTCACTCCGCAGCCATTCTGCAACGACACACAGAAACATTAAATGAAATAGATTAAATGCACCTATGCGAAGCGCTTTGCTAAGCCACGCCCCGACTCTGTAAGGCCACACCCCCTCCCACTCCGCAGCCAACAGGGATTGAAAAAATAAAGGTAAAAATCAACTTCTGTCAGCTGCAGGGATGGGTGGGAGGTTGACTTTCTTTCTGCAATGACACACAGAAACATTAAATGAAATAGATTAAATACACCCATGTGAAGCATCTTGCTAATCCACGCCCCCGACTCTGTCAGGTCATGCCCCCTCCCACTCTGCAGCCATTCTGCAACGACACACAGAAACATTAAATGAAATAGATTAATCACCTATACGAAGCGCTTTGCTAAGCCACACCCCCAACTCTGTCAGGTCATGCCCCCTCCCACTCCGCAGCCAACAGGGATTGAAAGAATGAAGGGAAAAATAAACTTCTGTCAGCTGCAGGGGTGGGAGGGTGAATTTCTCTCTGCAATGACACACAAAATTTTAGATGAAATAGACTAATTTCAGACTACAACCGTTCGAAGCATCTTGATAATCCACACCCCCAACTCTGCCAGGCCACGCCCCCTCCCATTCCGCAGGCAACAGGGATTGAAAAAAATCAGCTGCAGGGGTGGGAGGGTGAATTTCTCTCTGCAACGACACACAAAAATCGTAGATGAAATTGACTAATTTTAGACTACGTCCATTCAGTACTAATAAAAGATGTTTTTTTTCCACTGCTACCCATTGCGGGTCCCCATAAATTACCATGTCATCGACCTGTAATTCATGACACTCTGACCCCCGCCCCAGGTCTCGGGAAACCACGCTCCGACTCTGTCAGGCCACGCCCACTCCCACTCCGCAGCCAACGGGGATTGAAAAAATGAAGGTAAAAATCAACTTCTGTCAGCTGCAGGGGTGGGAGGGAAGTTGGATTTCTTTCTGCAACAACATACAGAAACATTAAATGAAATAGATTAAATATACCCGTGCAAAGCAATGTTTTCTTCCACTGTTATCCATGGCGTGTCCTCATAAATTACCATGGCATCGACCTGTAATTCTGGCCACCATCAAAAGAAGGACTTAAAACCCCGCCCCAGGTCTTGCAACGTCACGCCCCCGACTCAGTCAGGCCATGACCCCTCCCGCTCCGCAGCCAATGGAGATTGAACAATTGAAGGTAAAAATCAACATCTGTCAGCTGCAGGGATGGGAGGGAGGATGACTTTCTCTCTGCAACGACACACAGAAACATTAAATGAAATAGATTAAATATACCCGCGCAAAGCAATGTTTTCTTCCACTGCTACCCATTGTGTTTCCTCAAATTACCATGGCATTAACCTATAATTCAGGCCACCATGAAATGAAGGACCTAACCCCCCCCCGTGTCCCATTAAACCACACCCCCTCCCACTCCGCAGCCAATAGGGATTGAAAAAATGAAGGTAAAAATCAATTTCTGTCAGCTGCATTGACTTTCTCTCTGCAACGACACACAGAAACATTAAATGAAATAGATGAAATATACCCAGGCGAAGCCGGGTCTTTTTGCTAGTTATTTTATAAATTATACTACAAAAACAGGCAACAAGCAGAAGAGACTTGTTTGGGCTAAAGAACACAAGGAATGGGCATTAGACCAGTGGAAATCTGTGCTTTGGCCTGATGAGTCCAAATTTGAGATCTTTGGTTCCAACCACCATGTCTTTGTGCGATGCAGAAAAAGGTGAACGGATGGACTCTACATGCCTGGTTCCCACCGTGAAGCATGGAGGAGGAGGTGTGATGGTGTGGGGGTGCTTTGCTGGTGACACTGTTGGGGATTTATTCAAAATTGAAGGCATACTGAACCAGCATGGCTACCACAGCATCTTGCAGCGGTATGCTATTCCATCCGGTTTATCCGGTTTATTTATCAACAGGACAATGACCCCAAACACACCTCCAGGCTGTGTAAGGGCTATTTGACCAAGAAGGAGAGAGATGGGGTGCTACGCCAGATGATCTGGCCTCCACAGTCACCAGACCTGAACCCAATCGAGATGGTTTGGGGTGAGCTGGACCGCAGAGTGAAGGCAAACGGGCCAACAAGTGCTAAGCATCTCTGGGAACTCCTTCAAGACTGTTGGAATACCGTTTCAGGTGACCACCTCTTGAAGCTCATCAAGAGAATTCCAAGAGTGTGCAAAGCAGTAATCAAAGCAAAAGGTGGCTACTTTGAAGAACCTAGAATATAAGACATATTTTCAGTTGTTCAGTTCACATTTTTTTGTTAAGTATATAATTCCAGTAAGTATAATAATTTTGTTAATTCATAGTTTTGATGCCTTCAGTGTGAATCTACAATTTTCAGTCATGAAAATACAGAAAACTCTTTGAATGAGAAGGTGTGTCCAAACTTTTGGTCTGTACTGTACATAGACTGCTGCTATGCAATAATCATGACAGATTCAAACCACACTGACTTTAGACATCATGATTTAAGATAAGAAAACATTTTTCATTGGTGTTTCCATTTAAAAGCTGTGATGTCCTCTCATTTATATATCCACTGTTGCCCCAGTCCCCAACTCTCTCCACTTCCTTTTCCTGGGTTTGACACAGAGGAAATGGCTTGGACTGCCTGCTCAGCCTCAGTGGTGACCCACATGATCACATCATTGATTGTCTGAGTGGCAGCCCAAGAAATCTCCGGTGTGTTGAGATTAGAACAAGAAGTGGAGAGCAGCGGGGACTGTAGCAGCATCAGAATGGCTACAGTGGGGAATCATAGTAACATAGTTTATAAGGTTGAAAAAAGACATCTGTCCATCCAGTTCGGCCTGTTATCCTGCAACTTGATCCAGAGGAAGGCAAAAATCCTATGAGGTAGAAGCCAATTTTCATTTTAGGGGAAAATCAGGCAATCAGAATTACTCCCTGGATCAACGACCCATCTCTAGTAACTATAACCTGTAATATTGTTACCCTCCAGAAATACATCCAGGCCCCTCTTGACCTATTTTAGTGAATTCACCACCTCAGGCAGAGAGTTCTATAGTCTCACCGCTCTTACCGTAAAGAATCCTGTTCTATGTTTGTGTTCAAACCTTCTTTCCTCCAGACGCAGAGGATTTCCACTCATCACAGTCAAAGTCCTGGGGATAATTAGATGATGGGAGAGATCTCTGTACTGACCCCATTAAGGACTCGGTCCATAATAGTTTAATATTCCCTTGGAAAAACAACTTAAACCCAAATAAACTAAAATGTCAGCTGCAGATCTAGACATCCCTAACCCCCCTCTCCCCCCCCCCCCCCCACACACACACACACCCACACCCACACCATTGCTCTTTCCTATAGTACTGGTGATCAGTATAAAATACCATAGCAGGCTCTATGACAGGCATGGCCAACCTGCGGCTCTCCAGCTGTTGTAAAACTACAACTCCCACCATGCCTTGCTGTAGGCTAATAGTTGTAGGCAGTCTGGGCATGCTGGGAGTTGTAGTTTTGCAACAGCTGGAGAGCCTCAGGTTGGCCACCCCTGCTCTATGAAATATTGCAGCATTTCTATATAACAACTAGTCCCACATTTATCTGTTTATTTACTTGCAGACTGCTGCAGGGCTAAAAACATTCTGGTTGTCTGGATATCCTTTGTGCCTTTTCTGTAAAATCGCATTGGCAGCTCAAGGAAATAAGATGTAATGGCTGAAGGCCAAGCTGACAATTAACTGCGATGATTCTTTCTAAATATTCTGTTCATATTCTCATTTAAATTCTTCTGTGTTTTTTTTATTTTTATTAAGTGATGAAGAATAAACTGCAGGGTAGAAGTTAGTAAACTATGTTGTGCCATCTTTATTTGGTAAGGTAATAAGTGTCATGGATCTTTCTATATCTAGTGGATGAGCGCAGCTTCTATATAATGACTAAGGTACAGAGAGAGAAAAAATCCATATTTTGCTATAGTCCAAGAATGACTAACTGATTATGCTTCCTCATCCATTTCCCTCCCTTCGGTTCTGTGGCCCTTTTCACTGCCAATGGACGGGCGGCGCTATTGTTCAGATGGAACAGAGCCTGGCGCATAAATCGATTGGATCACATTTATTGAAACGCAGGTGCCAAGTGCCCGTGGGATGGCAGTTGGCACCTTCTTTCTCCCTGCTTGTACCATCTGTTCCTCAGGAAGCTCCTTGCTTGGTGACAGCACTGCCACGTTGGCAGAGCCATCTAATTCCTGGAACAGAGGCAAAAGAAAAGAGCACTTCCATACACACAGGGTGGCATAGGAACGCCTACGCTCTTGTAGGGGGGCATGGAGAAACACAACAGAAGGCTCATCTTGCCCCCAGCCATCGTTACAAACCACATTTGCATTTTATTTATTTGTATACAGGATAATCATTTATCTATGGAACATCTCATTCACACACAGGCATCCTGTTAACGCAACACAAAGGTTATCAGACAACAAGCAGCCCATCATGTGAAGTGCTGTGGATCAGCCCAGCAGGCTGTCACCAGAAGGGTCTGAAAGCCTGCAAAACGCTTGTATAAGGTAGTCGAGCCAAGCTTGTCACAGCCAGAAATCAGAGCCTCTCCCCCTGCACACAAACAGGCACTTAGAAGGGATTGTGTGCAGGGTATGCCGCTGAAAACAGAAAACACACACAGCTAGAGCAGAGCGGCACACAAGATTTCAGGCATCATTGCCTCCTACTTGGCCACTTCTCCATAAGCAGCGGAGTAGGAGGCACTGCTAGTGTTAAGCAATTAAAAGGAGGGAACTTGGAATCAGATGAGTGACATCCTGTTATAGAATAAAACAACATTTATGTTGTCTGTCTGCATTTCAGTTACACATTTATCTGTGACCACCAGTCCTGCAGTTTACAGTCTTCAAAAAAAGAAATCCCTCATCAGCCCAAAAACTCTGTCCTTGCATTAATATATGACAAGGAGGCACACAAATATTTATTACAGCAGACAATGTGTAGCCATCATTGTGCTTGCTGATATGTTTTTGATGTGTCTCTTTTGTATTCCTACTTTGGCTTCAGCATTTTCAAAATGGGCAACTAGGTACAAGAATAGGTTTTTATACAAAAGAAAGGTATTATTATGTCTATTAACTAGTATTAACCCATTCTGTGAAATGCAGAAGATTCCTCCTGAGGATGCTGTGGAATTCTAGATAATAACAACCACCACTGAAACACACAACTTTTGAGAACCCCTGTCTTAATATGACTCACCTGATCAGAAACACATAAAATTGTCTCTAGAATCTCGTAAATGCATGAAAATAAAATAATAGTTTCTCAGCCAGTATGTCTGAGCAAGTCCAGAGGGAAACTATAATTTCTTATGGAGAGGGCCTAATTGAGGAGTCTTATAGGCCAGACAATGCCCCTCTAGAATTCTGGGAAGAGGGTATGCAAATAAGCTCTTAGACCAGGATAATGAGAAGAAACCCAAGGTGCGCTGCTCATCACTGTGGATGAAAGTCAGATACAGGTTGCTAGGTATTAACTTCTTTATTAGTTATTAGAATTATGCATTTCAGGGCTGAACATTGGTGTGAAACTGTAAATCTAAGGAAGGAGTCTGTTTGTCCCTGAAACGCGTCATGCTAATATCCAATAAAGAAGTTAATATCTACCAACCAGTTCATCAACTGTGATAAGCATTACGTCTTGGGTTTCTTCTCCTTATCCCGGTCTTTGACAATCAGCCTTCTCCTGGTGGCAGATCTCTCAGCGCAGCAGCCCGTGGTGTTTTAGATACTGATTTGGATGTTGTGCTCCTAACACAATATCAAGAGGTAAGCCTTGATTTTGTAAACTAGTAGTCCTACCTACATACACTTTTCCCCTTCTGTCTTGCAAATAAGCTCTTAGCAAGCTCCACCTGATGTAAGGTAGTCATCCTGTAAATCAATGTTTGGCCTTTTAAATAGGCCTTGAGAAATGACTTGGATAGTAATTAAGCCAGCCCAAACTCCAAACTAGTACCAGTCACTTGTTCCAGCCTACTGAACATCTTCAACAGTAGTCAGCATAGCAGAAAGCACCCCCTTTGATGGTTTTAGGAGTAGTGCACTGTGTTCTCTCCTCTAGGTAAGGCTAAAAAGAGGCCTGTGAGCATCCTTAGTTGCAAGGCCCTTAGACTAATGTACAATATTACTATTTTTCTAGGTAATCAGTGGTAAAATTCACACATGTATATATCAAATAAAGGAAAAGCAGGAACATCCCACCATCCAAAGAATTACAAAGAGATACGCCAGTGTGAAGGTGATTTTATTTTTGTATTCTCTCGAGTAGAGATAATACAATGCTCCATTATTCATAACTACTATTTTGCATAGCAAACTATAGATTGTACATTGCTTGTCTGCTAGAGAATTAAAACACATCAGAGTGGTTTTGTTCATCTACACCGCTATATCAGAAAGTTTACCTTGCACCATAAACATATTTCTATGACAAATCCAAAAAAAAAACAAAAAACATTTTCCATTGTTATGCCCCTGTTCTCTCTTTCTGAATGTTTCGGTGACTTTGGCAACATGTGCTTATAATAGAATAGAAAATTGCTTCTTGCTGCGGAGGCATCATCTCAGAAATGTATCGGGGTGAAATAACATTTTGATTCAAGATACAATATATCGAATGTATATATTTCCATTGTTGTTTTGAAGGTTTCCAATCTAAAAACAGCAGATGGCAGTTCATCATTTCATTGGTGAACAGTTAAATCGCACACAGATTTGTTTGTCTTAGAAATCCTACACTACTCAGCGGCACAGCGATGCATAGACAGATGGCAGTGGACTGTGAGGAGTAGTGAGGTGTCTAGTGAAAACAAAAGGGACACAAAGTTGTCCACTGGGCCAAGAGATGTTAGAAGGTGGTGTGAAGACGCAAGACAAAAGGTGACAAAGATGATCTGTCAGATAGGTGCAGCATATGAAGAATCTGTAGTTGTTTTTTTTTACAGACAAATCAATGTGTCTATTTAACCAATTAATGAAAGCAGAAGATAATAGAAATTGTATTTTTTTTTGCAGAATGTAAGCAGCATTTCCCATGAATATATATAACCACTGAAGTTATTATGCTTTGTAGCATGTATGTTATGAACTTCAAGCATGATATGATACAAATGCACCTGAGGCCGCTTTATGATCATACTACATTTATCTACCTGCTCAAGTTCTATTAAAAAAAATTACTTGCAGATACCCTTCTGACTATAAATCTAATTGATTGCACTCAAAAAGTAACACATGTATTTCTTAAAGTGGGCTAAGCTTTTATTATATTTTAGCAGAAATCACTTGAACAAAGTAAGAATCCTGATTCTTGAACTATACAAGGTAAGTTACCTATTTTAAAGCTCTGCATTCCATCTTACTCGTAATCATTATATGGAATGTAGTAAGTTTAGTGTTTAGTTATTTCACACGATGATACTAATACTAATAATAATAACAATTCATAGTTCTTGATTATGTCTAACTGATTGGTTCTATATTGTTACCATTCCTAAATTCATTTCAGATTTATAAGAAGACTTATGGATTCAATTTTTATTTATTATATGACTGCATGTAAAAGATTTCATGTAGCAATATTGGACACCTGCTCCAACTGTATACAATGCCTTTTGTTATGTATCTAAATCATACATATTATATAAAGGTATGCAATAAAATATCAAGCTAATGTGTAATTCCATTCTTACATTTCTATGATAAAGATCATGCAAATTAAAAAAAGTAGTACATGTTAAAAAAAAGGAAAACCTCGTTTTGTCTCGTATTAGACTATAAAATAGGTATTCTTTCTTCTGTTTTAGAGTTTCTTGCCGAGTGTTGCTACTTATATATAATGTATTGTATATGAATGAAGAGACATCTATGAATGGTTCATTATCATCACAGAAGTCTTACGTTGTCATCTCATACACCAGTGATGTTACAAGGCATTGTTACAATGACTAATCGTCTTCTTATTTCCACATGAGCTCACAGGTTTCCACAGCACAGTGGAAGGAGGAGAAATAGATTTATGTCAGCTGAAAACACATCTCGCTGTCTCCAAAAAAAGAGATGCCGTTTATATCAGTAATGGCTGCTTGGATTGAACATTAATGAATGGATGGAGGTTAGGGAGCCGTCAAGAATAAATTTGCTCCTCACCCACATTTGATAAACGGATGAAATATCTTACAATTTGCACATCTATTAGCATTCTGTTAGGCTGTTGTGTGAGGCACAGCCGCCTAAGGAAGCCCAAAGACTGTAGGAGGAGACAAAACAGGAAGTGTCTGGCAAATGTCACTTCCTGTTTAGAATTTCAATTGACTACATTGAAATTCCATTCATCTCTACCAATGAAAGTTGTAGAAAATGTTCCTTAACATCTTTTAGTGAAGGTTATGATGTACTTTTAGGCCTCTGCTTTATACTGGGAACTCAGAGAACTCTCAGCCAGGGATTCCAACTGAACATCATCTTTGTGTCATAATGAGCGCGAAAACCAGCTTGATCATTTACATTTGTTTGTTTGTTTTTTGCTTGGCGCCTGCAAAATGTCATTGAGAAAATAATAATTCATGAGGCAGCTGTGGTGAATTAGAATTTCTGATGTAGGAAAGGACCCGTAGGCTGCTTACTTAACGCATGCACGTGTAGCACGAAAACACGGTTTTACAATGAGCATCACTGGATCCCAGTTTCCCCCTCATTTTGCCTCTACGCTGAGTTTAGCTTCTCCGTATTTCTACACCTCTGTCAATTAGTCCCTAAAAAACACAGGCGTCTTTTCACTTTACTTGGAACATCAAACTAAATTGTGCATTTAGTACTAATGATGAGAGCTGTTGTTTTGTGATCAGTATATATTGCTGGCTAATGACCTGAATAGGAGTCAGTGGGACTGGTAAACGCCATGGCAAGAGGAATTCCCCCAAGAAAATGTATATTTCAGCAAAAAACAATAGCTGTACATTCTTGAGTAAAACTTTTTTGTATTTATTTTAACAAAACATTGAGTCAACAAGCTTTCATTTTGGGTATATATCCAATAAAGTCAATGTACATTATAGATTCAACAATTGAAGTCTTGAAACAGTTATAAAGATATTCACAAAAAAGTTTTAAGAATTTTTATGAAAGTTTGTGAATCTCTCTTTCTGCTTTAATATTACATTCTATTCAATGTTTTATCTTTAATAAATGGCAGAATGAATGAATTTGGTATCTACCATCCTCCACAGAAGAAAACATTATTGTCTAGATTACCAATGCACGTGTTTCTTCAGAGAAAGTATTATAGCATTAGGTCCTTTAATGCTTGGTGAACATGGCCTTAGTTTTTGTCTTTTGTAACCAGTGATATATATTGAAGTGGTAAGGTGTGATAGCAAGTATCTAAGTGGGTCCTCTATTATGCTGTTGGGTTTTGCTTCCCTATCTAGACACTTTCCATGACATTTGAATCAAGTCATCATTTTTTGGCTCTCCAACACTTGATTTCTTTTGAAGAGAAGAATCTTACACAACATCTGATCAACCAGTAGATCAATTGGATGGGGACAACCAGAAATAGGCTTAATTTAGCCAAGGTCTTCAGAACAGGCAACAGATCTGCCTCTATGATATGATGTGCTCTTTAGTATTACCTACTATAACTTACAATACACCTACTCTTTGTTGTTTAGGGTAGCAATGTCCTATCTTGAGTTGATGATATAGATAGAAAACAATGATGATTCCAAAATTTTAAGCCCCGTACCTTATAATCATTCTCTATATATTCATATATGTGGTTCACAGTTGTTGCTTATACCTTATCTATAACTAGTATTCCTTTACATTTTGTTTCCACAATAATACATTTATTATAGAGCTGTTTTATAGTGATTTTGAATATGTATGTTCACATAAAATTGAACAGATATAGAAAAATTGACATTTTTATTTTGGGAAGCAGTTTTTACCGAGTGGTTACATGGTAAAGAGGTCGTGATGGAACACTTTGAGTTGTTGGCAGTTGTATTCCTGCTTACTTCCTGTACAGCTATTCCCACTTGTTGGCACTGTCAGAAACTGAGCCGTGACTATGAGAGAAAGAGAAATGAGTATAAATACACAAACTGAGCAGACCGTTCATAGGCATTTATAACACTTCGCTAGTTAGCATAATCAAACTTTAAAGCTGTAGAATAAAATGCATCCAGTCCAGATATAAACTCACTGAGTGAGATTTGATGACTATACTACACATAACGGACACATTATGGACACTATGATCTGCCAATGAAAATGCGCTGACAGGAAACACTGCACATTCTTTAGAGAAAACTGGTAATATGTTACTGGCGTTAAGTATATTTGTTATTTTTATTTATTTATGAGTCACTACTAAGGAAGTAGGAAAGTACATTTGGTCTGAGCAGTGACTTTTTGAGTGTCCTCCTGGGCCAGTAGTTGGTTTGTTTCCAAGCTAAAGGGTTTTTTTTTAGTTCACATGGGCAGCTGTGGTCTGGTTACCAAGTGTTTTGCACATATTGTAGCAGAATGTAATATACAGTTAAAATTAAACTTTACTCAAATATTAAAAGTAGTGTTGCAACTTGATTTGTGTAGTAACCTATTATTTAAGACTCTGTATACCATGTTTTGCTGTATACATCCGCTAATGGCTTGTGATAGATGCTATACTTTTTTGTGGTTTCCTATATGGTTTGCAATCACCTATATGTTCAGCATAGTGCATGAATGCAACGTGCATTTCAGTTATTTTGATAATAACTGAACAATCTTCTGACCCAACTCTTATAGAACCTATAGAAATAGCATTTGCCAGGATGATGAACTAGCTCATTTGGGCTAGTTGGTCCTAAATTCTAGGTGAATGCTAGAGCCCTTTGTGAAGTGATTAGGCTAAGCATTAACTTTTACATTACTATTACCCACACATGTCCATTGCTCTGCAGGGGCTTATCTAAAAATCGAAGAGTTTTTGAGGTGTTACCTTGACCCTGGAACTTTGGCTGTGAAGCCTGGGCTTAGATGAGAAGATTAGAACTACAAATGAACATTGCTGCAGATTTAGTGTTCAGCTCAGGAAAGTCAAGTTATGTCTCTGCTGTCGGTACTAGAAAATTCTGTTACTGCTAGATAAAAGAACTAGTAATTTCACGATTCCTCCTTACATCTAAAAATTTCCCCCCAATTTTGCCATTGCTGACATTACTTTAGATTTTCAGTGAATTAGTTTAATATTATTTTGTTTTTAATATTCTGCAAACTCTGCAAACACTGAATATGCAGATTATACATTTCACTAATGCTTTATCCACTATATTAATGAATATGCAACACTTATATTAGATATATTTTTATCAAAATCCTTTGTGCTATCTACCAGGGCAAGGTCACTTTTAAATGGGACTCTATAATGACTCCTCCCCTTGTACCAACAGGCCTCAAATGTATTCAGGGAAAGTAGACTCCACTAGTATACTGAACCTTCTCTATATGATACCTCTCCTTGTGCCAACAGGCCTCAAATGAATTCAGAGACTGAAGGTTCCAGCTGTATACCAAGATTTCAGAGAGTTCCAATGTAAATGTCCAGTAGTTCTACAAAGTTGTGTCAAATATAAAAATAAATATATATCTAATATGTTTGCCCTATATAGTTCACTACTGACACAGAATGTGCTTGTATCATATACAGTACAGACCAAAAGTTTGGACACACCTTCGCATTCCAAGAGTTTTCTGTATTTTCACGACTATGAAAATTGTAGATTCACACTGAAGGCATCAAAACTATGAATTAACACATGTGGAATTATATACTTAATAAGTAGGTAGTCACCTGAAATGGTATTCCAACAGTCTTGAAGGAGTTCCCAGAGATGCTTAGCACTTGTTGGCCCTTTTGCCTTCACTCTGCGGTCCAGCTCACCCCAAACCATCTCGACTGGGTTCAGGTCTGGTGACTGTGGAGGCCAGGTCATCTGGCGTAGCACCCCATCACTCTCCTTCTTGGTCAAATAGCCTTTACATAGCCTGGAGGTGTGTTTGGGGTCATTGTCCTGTTGATAAATAAATGATGCTGCAAGATGCTGTGGTAACCATGCTGGATCAGTATGCCTTCAATTTTGAATAAATCCCCAACAGTGTCACCAGCAAAGCACCCCCACACCATCACACCTCCTCCTCCATGCTTCACGGTAGGAACCAGCATGTAGAGTCCATCCGTTCACCTTTTCTGCGTCGCACAAAGACATGGTGGTTGGAACCAAAGATCTCAAATTTGGACTCATCAGACCAAAGCACAGATTTCCACTGGTCTAATGCCCATTCCTTGTGTTCTTTAGCCCAAACAACTCTCTTCTGCTTGTTGTCTGTCCTTAGCAGTGGTTTCCTAGCAGCTATTTTACCATGAAGGCCTGCTGCACACAGTCTCCTCTTAACAGTTGTTGTAGAGATGTGTCTGCTGCTAGAACTCTGTGTGGCATTGACCTGGTCTCTAATCTGAGCTGGTGTTAACCTGCGATTTCTGAGGCCGGTGACTCGGATGAACTGATCCTCCGCAGCAGAGGTGACTCTTGGTCTTCCTTTCCTGGGGCGGTCCTCATGTGAGCTAGTTTTTTTGTAGCGCTTGATGGTTTTTGCGACTGCACTTGGGGACACTTTCAAAGTTTTCCCAATTTTTCGGACTGACTGGCCTTCATTTCTTAAAGTAATGATGGCCACTCGTTTTTCTTTACTTAGCTGCTTTTTTTCTTGCCATAATACAAATTCTAACAGTCTATTCAGTAGGACTATCAGCTGTGTATCCACCTGACTTCTGCCCAACACAACTCATGGTCCCAACCCCATTTATAAGGGAAGAAATCCCACTTATTAAACCTGACAGGGCACACCTGTGAAGTGAAAACCATTTCAGGTGACTACCTCTTGAAGCTCATGAAGAGAATGCCAAGAGTGTGCAAATCAGTAATCAAAGCAAAAGGTGGCTACTTTGAAGAACCTAGAATATAAGACATATTTTCAGTTGTTTCACACTTTTTTTAAGTATATAATTCCACGTGTTAATTCATAGTTTTGATGCCTTCAGTGTAAATCTACCATTTTCATAGTCATGAACATACAGAAAACTCTTTGAATGAGAATGTGTCCAAACTTTTGGTCTGTACTGTATGTTATGCATGCTATAAAGGGAGCCTGAACTGCAGGCAATACTTTATGGAGCAGAAGGAGCTGAGCAGATTGATATACAGTTTTGTGGGAAAATATTCAGTAAAACTTATATTTCATTAATTGAAATTCTTGTTCATTGTCAACTTTGAAGTCCATGAGGTGGTCCTATCAGTGATTGACAACCTCTCCTCTATGACTTTGTATACAGAAAGAGCTTTCATTCACTGACATGACTGTAGGCATCCTCCATTGTATGCATTTTTGTTGGGAATTACGTTTAGCAGCGGACCACATGTGCAGGATTTGCTCCCCGGTTATAAATGCGCTACAGCATTTGGGGTTTTTGAGCATTTTCTGCCATTTGAGACCACCTCTTTCTGTGATTGTGCCTGTCTTCAACTAACATAAAGATACAACTCTCAGCTGACCATTTCTGTCCCTTTGTTTTAGCGATCAGTGGAGGTTTCAGTGCCTGGTTCCCCACCAATCAACCCTTATGCCATGTCTCCATTGGCATACTGGACCAAATGTTTTGTGAAAGTACACTTTACAGTTGCAGGCTATCTGTGGGAAGAGTTCTGCTTACATCATTAAAACATTTTTTAACACAGGGATTGGTTTTTATATCAACCAATCACTTTGTGTCTTTCTTGCTCGACTTTAATACTTCAGCCACAAAGTATTACCATGTGGTTGAGAACATCTCCAGGAGAATTATCAAAGGATGATATCTCAAAATTGCTAGAAAGTACAGCTACAGGGCCAATAAGTAATGGAAGAGGCTTAGCCGGCGTATAGCATAACTCTGTTTCTGGTCATATTGCAGTTGGGTAGGTTTCCTGTAGGAACAGAGATTTTCACCAACATGGTTGCAATCGGGTTACTATGCCATCCTGCTAAATTAGGCTGGGAACACATACAGATCTAGTAAGTACCATTATTAGTGTATTAGCAAAGTTTTAAAAAATTCGATTAGGCAGCCTCACTGGACTTCATCAAGGAACTCGATTAGTTATGAATTACTTAATCATGAATCACTTTTCATTGTATGGAGGGGTAGCAGAAACAGTGTTCAATGCTGATTGCAGCATCTGAGACTCATATTCAGGAGCTCATGGGGTTAACTCGGGGTTTAACAAAAAAATTGTACTCAACTCAAGTAAACCATACATGAAAAAATACTGTATAACCATACATTTAAAATAATAAGATAGTGGAGTTCAAAGTCTTAGTCTTTTTGAACCCAAAGGAAAAAAAATCAAATTTCAGACTAGAAATAGCAACTTTATAAGGCTACTTTCACACTAGCGTTAGGTTTGTCCAGCAGGCTGTTGTGGCAGGGGAACTGCCTGGTGGATCTGTGCCTGACTTTTTAATGGTACTTTATATCAAGTCAGAGCAGGGTATTACAGCTTTTACATTGTAGCATATTTGCTTACCAACAGGTTAATTACATAGTATTTGGGGGTATATTTTTACAGTTGTAACTTAGTAAACAGGTTTCTGTCAAAAATAAAGACATTTACCTTTCCCTACTGGTTCAGGATTAAACTACAGTGCCTTGCGAAAGTATTTGGCTCCCTGGAACTTTTCAACCTTTTGCCACATTTCAGGCTTCAAACAAAAAGATATAACATTTTAAATTTTTGGTGAAGAATCAACAACAAGTGGGTCACAATTGTGAAGTGCAACGAAATTTATTGGATCATTTAAACTTTTTTTGTAATAATAAAACTGAAAACTGGGGCGTGCAAAATTATTCGGCCCATTTACTTTCAGTTCAGAAAACTCACTCCAGAAGTTAATTGAGGATCTCTGAATGATCCAATGTTGTCCTAAATGACTGATGAAGATAAATAGAATCCACCTGTGTGTAATCAAGTCTCCGTATAAATGCACCTGCTCTGTGATAGTCTCAGGGTTCTGTTTAAAGCACAGAGAGCATCATGAAGACCAAGGAACACACCATGCAGGTCCGTGATACTGTTGTGGAGAAGTTTAAAGCCGAATTTGGATACCAAAAGATTTCCCAAGCTTTAAACATCTCAAGGAGCACTGTGCATGCGATCATATTGAAATGGAAGGAGTATCAGACCACTGCAAATCTACCAAGACCCGGCCGTCCCTCTAAACTTTCATCTCAAACAAGGAGAAGACTGATCAGAGATGCAGCCAAGAAGCCCATTATCACTATGGATGAACTGCAGAGATCTACAGCTGAGGTGGGAGAGTCTGTCCATAGGACAACAATCAGTCGAACACTTCACAAATCTGGCCTTTATGGAAGAGTGGCAAGAAGAAAGCCATTTCTCAAAGATATCCATAAAAAGTCTCGTTTACAGTTTGCCACAAGCCACCTGGGAGACACACCAAACATGTGGAAGAAGGTGCTCTGGTCAGATGAAACCAGAATCAAACTTTTTGGAAACAATGCAAAAGGATATGTTTGGCGTAAAAGCAACACAGCTCATCACCCTGAACACACCATCCCCACTGTCAAACACGGTGGTGGCAGCATCATGGTTTGGGCCTGCTTTTCATCAGCAGGGACAGGGAAGATGATTAAAATTGATGGGAAGATGGATGGAGCCAAATACAGGACCATTCTGCAAAAGACCTGACCTAGGATGGAGATTTATCTTCCAACAACACAATGATCCCAAACATAAAGGAAAATCTACAATGGAATGGTTCAAAAATAAACGTATCCAGGTCTTTGAATGGCCAAGTCAAAGTCCAGACCTGAATCCAATTAAGAATATCTGGAAAGAGCTGAAAACTGCTGTTCACAAACGCTCTCCATCCAACCTCAAAGAGCTCGAGCTGTTTTGCAAGGAAGAATGGGCAAGAATTTCAGTCTCTAGATGTTCAAAACCGATAGAGACATATCCCAAGCAACTTGCAGCTGTAATTGCAGCAAAAGGTGGCGCAACAAAGTATTAATGCAAGGGGGCCGAATAATTTTGCACGCCCCACTTTTCAGTTTTATTATTATAAAAAAAGTTTAAATGACCCCAAAAATTTCGTTCCACTTCACAATTGTGACCCACTTGTTGTTGATTCTTCACCAAAAATTTAAAATGTTATATCTTTTTGTTTGAAGCCTGAAATGTGGCAAAAGGTTGAAAAGTTCCAGGGGGCCGAATACTTTTGCAGGGCTGCAGGGTACACCTTTGACTGACCTCCAAGAACAAGAGAGTGTGCTGAAATGGATGGCGGAGAGCACGTCCAGCCAGATATCCACTGCCCCCTCTTCCAGCCAGTCCACTCATGACAGCCAGTGGAGAGGACTTGTCCATCCTCCACCTCGCCCTCCTTCTCCCCAGCCTAGATCCTCCATGGTCCAATCTCATGTGGAGACTTATTCACTGGAACTGTACAGTGAACCCTTCCCTGATGTGCTACCGGAGGAGATTCTCTGTCCCGATTCGCAAGACCTGGTGCAGTCTCAGGGTGATGAGGGTAGGGATTTACCTGTGGCATCTGAGGAGGTAGTGGACGATGACGAGACACAGGTGTCAGGGGGTGAGGTAGTTGGCAGGGCATTAAGTCAGAGTGGGGACTCTGAGGAAGAGCTGGCTGATAATGAGGGGACAGATCCGACTTGGGTGGATCAGACACACCAAGAAAGCAGTTTGGAGTGTGTGACAATATCAGCACCACAACCGCTTGGGAGAGGGAGAAGCAGGGCCAGAGCTACTACTCCCCCAAGTGTTCCCAGGGGTCAAGCTCCAGTGCGCAAAGCTGGGAGTATTTTAGGGATGAGGAGGGCGAACGGCGGGTAGCAGTGTGCAAACTGTGCCACACCATGATAAGCAGGGGAGTCAACAAAAAAACCTGACCACAACTAGCATGCGCAAGCATTTGGAGAAGAAACACCCCACTAAGTGGTTGGCACTCCAGTCAGCTGGTGATGGTGACACTGCTGCTTCAGCCCCTGTGTCACATGCTGTAAGTGAACTAGTAGCCCCCGGCCGGGACGCTCCAGCCTCCAGCCCTGCAAGGACCCCTGCAACTCCATATCCCTCCACCGCCTCCACTCATGTGTCCCAGCGCAGTGCAAGTGTTCAATTGTCACTACAGCAGACCTTTGACCGCAAGAGCAAGTATGCAGCCGCCCACCCCCATGCACAAGCCTTAAACGTGCAGATCAGTAGACTACTGAGCCTGGAGATGTTGCCGTATAGGCTTGTGGAAACTGAAGCATTCCGCAACCTCATTGAGGTGGCAGCCCCCCGTTACTCGGTCACCAGCCACCACAATTTTTCACATGTTGCCATCCCCGCCCTACACCGCCACGTGTCGGATAACATCATCCGTGCCCTCAGCAATGCGGTTTGTGGGAAGGTCCACCTAACCACAGACACGTGGACAAGTACCAGTGGGCAGGGACACTACATCTCCCTCACGGCACATTGCGCCAACCTGGTGGAGGCTGGGACCGAGTCTGACTGTGGGCCTGCTCATGTGCTACCCACACCCAGAATTGCAGGACCAACTTCGGTGTCTGTTTCACCGGCACATTACGCCTCTTCCTCCACCACCCCCCCTTCACCTCCTTCTCCTCCTCCTCCAAAAGAGTATTGATGGCCACATTGCCGAGTGTTAGTGCGGTAGGGAAGCCTCAGCAGACTGTGCTGAAACTGCTTAGTTTCGGCAACAAGAGGCACACGGCTGAAGAGCTGTTAGAGGGCATCGGGGGGGGACGACAGTGTGGCTTGCGCCGCAGAACCTGCAACCAGGTCTGGTTGTTTGCAACAATGGGCGTAACCTGGTGGCGGCTCTGAAACTTAATGGACTCACACTCGTGCCATGCATGGCCCATGTACAGAACATAGTGGTCCAGCGGTTTCTTAAGACCTACCCCGAACTTGCTGTGTTGCTCACTAAAGTGCGTCGCAACTGTGCAAATTTTAGAAAGTCCACCACAGACGCTGTCACCCTTAGGACAGTGCAACAGCGGTTACATCTCCCTATTCACCGGCTGCTGTGTGACGTTCCCACACGTTGGAATTCAACGTTGCAAATGATAGCCAGGGTGTACCAGCAGCGAAGGGCAATAGTAGACTGCCAGCTGACAGCTTCCCAGAGAGGTGGTAGTCATGCCAGTCAGCTTCCTCAGGTGTATAATGCGGAGTGGACATGGATGGCTGGTGTCTGCCAGGTCTTAGGCCCCATTGAGGAGGCAACACGAATGGTTAGCGGCGATGCAGACATCATCAGCGTCATCATCCCGCTGCTGTGTCTCATCCAAAAATCATTAAAAAACTTAATGTCAGAGGATTTGGGCATGTCACAGGAGATGGGGGAAGACAGTCTGTTTGCCAGCCAAAGCACCCTCACATCAGTTTTGCAGAGTGAATTACAGGAGGATGAGGTAGAGAAGGAAGAGACTGTAGGCCACACTGCAGGGGGCGATTCGATAACAGCAGTTCAGCGGGTATGGGCTGAGGAGGAGGAATTGGAGGTTGAGGTAGAGGAGGAGGAGGAGATGGATAGTAGTCAGTCAATTGAGGAGAGGGAAGTGTTGCGTGTCGGACTGTACTTCACATGGCTGACTTTATGCTAGGCTGCTTTTGTCGCGACCCTCGTGTGAAGACCATTCTGGCCACCAGTGATTACTGGGTGTACACCCTCCTAGACCCACGGTGTAAAGACAATTTCCCCACTCTAATTCCTGTGGAGGAAAGGTCTACAAGGGTCAATGCTTACCACAAGGCCCTGGTGCAAAAAATGCTGCAAGCATTTCCATCTGACACCAATAACAACAGGGGACAAACTGCAGTGGGCCAAGTAATAGGGGAGAGGAGGGGAAAAAGCAGTGTATCCAGCAAGGGCATGGGTACACTGGGTCAGGCCTTTGCAAAGTTTTTGTCACACCAGCCAGAGTGTACCACCTGTCCACAGGTTAGGCAGAGTAGGGCGGAACTGTACCGCAAGATGGTGAGGGAGTATGTCGCTGACCAAACCAGCGTCCTGAGCGATGACTCCACTCCATACAATTATTGGCTGTCCAAGCTAGACAAATGGCCTGAACTGCCGCAGTACGCCTTGGAGGTGCTGGCCTGCCCTGCCGCTAGCGTACTGTCTGAAAGGGTCTTTAGTGCTGCTGGGGGGATATTCACCAACAAACGGACCCGCCTGTCGACGCTGAAGTCGTGGATATCCCCCCACCTCTGTACGCCACCGCAGGAAAGTGGCTGAACACTTTTAGGGTGTATTGGATACACTGTTTTCTCATGTAGGCCCTCAAAATTAATGTTTTCATGGGTCTGTTCACCACCAGTCCCTCAAAAATAATGTTTTCATTGGTCTGTTCACCACCAGTCCCTCAAAAAAAATGTTTTCAAGGGTCTGTTCACCACCAGTCCCTCAAAAATAATGTTTTCAAGGGTCTCTTCACCACCAGGCCTTCAACCATGTTTTTAACGGTCTGTTCACCACCAGGCGTTCAACCATAATGTTTTCATGGGTCTGTTCACCACCAGTCCCTCAACCATAATGTTTTCAAGGGTCTGTTCACCACCAGTCCCTCAAAAATAATGTTTTCAAGGGTCTGTTCACCAACAGGCCTTTAACCATAATGTTTTCCAGGGTCTGTTCACCACCAGGCGTTCAACCATAATGTTTTCAGGGGTATGTTCACTACCAGTCCCTCAAAAATAATGTTTTCAAGGGTCTGTTCACCACCAGGCCTTCAACCATAATGTTTCAAGGGTCTGTTCACCACCAGGCCTTCAACCATAATGTTTTCAGGGGTCTGTTCACCAGCAGGCCTTCAACCATAATGTTTTCATGGGTCTGTTCACCACCAGTCCCTCAACCATAATGTTTTCAAGGGTCTGTTCGCCACCAGTCCCTCAAAAATAATGCTTTCAAGGTTCTGTTCGCCACCAGTCCCTCAAAAATAATGTTTCCATGGGTCTGTTCACCACCAGTCCCTCAAAAATAATGTTTTCAAGGGTCTGTTCACCACCAGTTCCTCAAAAATAATGTTTTCAAGGGTCTGTTCACCACCAGGCCTTCAACCATAATGTTTTCAAGGGTCTGTTCACCACCAGGCCTTCAACCATAATGTTTTCAGGGGTCTGTTCACCACCAGTCCCTCAAAAATAATGTTTTCAAGGGTCTGTTCACCACCAGTCCCTCAAAAAAAATGTTTTCAAGGGTCTGTTCACCACCAGTCCCTCAAAATAATGTTTTCAAAGGTCTGTTCACCACCAGGCCTTCAACCATGTTTTTCAAGGGTCTGTTCACCACCAGGCCTTCAACCATAATGTTTTCAGGGTCTGTTCACCACCAGTCCCTCAACCATAATGTTTTCATGGGTCTGTTCACCACCAGTCCCCTCAAAAAAATAATGTTTTCAAGGGTCTGTTCACCACCAGTCCCTCAAAAATAATGTTTTCAAGGGTCTGTTCACCA